>JAJKFI010000029.1:6645563-6687107 GCA_029204185.1 Lerista edwardsae
TTATTATTATTATTATTATTATTATTATTATTATTATTATTATTATTACACCAGATGTGATCTCTCATTCCCTCTGTGCCTGTGAATTGTAGTTCTGAGATGGCAGGATAAAAGGGTACAGTTAATCTTCCATGTCTCACCAACCTACAGTTACCAAGATTTTGAAGGGAGGGAAAAGAATGATATTGGCCAGCTCAGGCATTGGTCAAGGCATCATGTTGTGGAGCTCCACCCTCTGAACTCTATACAGTGGCAGTGGTAGCACCCCATGTACCAGTAGGGGCCACTAGGGGGTGCTTAGGGCTGGCCTCTGCGCCACGGCATCCAGCACCTTGGTGCTGGCACTGAGGGAAACACAGCTTATATTGGTTTTATGCCATTTTTAAGTATATGGAGAGCTAAGAGTTGGTCAGTAAAAATGGGCTGAAACATTTTAGATTTATGATTTCACATTCTAGTCACCATGCTGTATTTTGAACAATTTCTGACATTATTCTGTTTAAAGGGTGGTTGTCCACAATTAGGCAGGTTAGTATTTATAGGCTGAAGTTATAAAAATGATAGGTCAGTGGTTCTCCAACTTTTTAATGCTGGGACCCACTTTTTAGAAAGATAATCTGTTTGGGATCCACAGGACGTTATGTCATGGCTGGAAGTGCTGTCATTGTGACACCAGAACCTGCTGCTTTCCTGAAAATGCACCCATGTTGGATTATTTCTCAGCCATTTTCCATTAGCAAAGTGAATCAGAAAGAAAAAAAAGGGTATTTACAGCCTTGACGCAAGCAAAGCCACCGCACAGTCCTCCCACTTTCCAATGTCCCATCTTCCCATATTTTCAATATGGCTGCTCTAGATGCTTCATGACCCATCTGAAATTGGCTCAGAACCCACTGGTGGGTCCTGACCCACAGTTTGGGAACCACTGCAGTAGGTAATATCAGTTAACCAAGTGTGATTATATGGAATAATCCACAATCTTTCCTTAGTGTGACCTCATTCTATAAAGACGGCTTTGTGCAGAATTTTTATGTTGTGCCACCAATTTCCAGTATTTTTTTCATAGGACTGCTAGGCTAACGTTCCATGCTCGGAAGTGTGCAGACCTCTGGATGAACTTGACATGGATATGGCCGGATAAGATGTTGGATTGTGTGATCTCTGAACGCTCACATCCTGTAGCTTGTTCCAAATATTTTGATGTCTACTTGATACCCATAGGTTCCACAGCTGTTCTCTGTAGTTTTGTTTATAAACTGAAACTTGACATGGCAGACGGGCAGCTTTTACAAAGGTGGTCTCATTCTCTCCCCTCCCCACCCCCACAACATGCTTAGATATATTACATTTGATCAGGAGTTTTTGAAAGCCGGGTATTGCATTGCAATACTTTTGAGCTTCTAGCCTAATAGCAGATTCCTTTTATTAAATTTGTAGCAGACTTGATGACCACAATTTGCACACTGTCAGTGGAAAATGTTTAATCATTTTTAGCCGTTTTACTCATATACTTGAAAACCAGGCTTATTTGTTGTCTTTCCAGGAGTGTAGCCAAAGGAGGGTGGCAGTGCGATACATATGGCAGGAGGCGCAATGTGCTGTGTAAGCGGCCCCTCCCCCTCACTATCGGAGCCATTGGAGTCAGTGTCGACAAGGTGCTGGCTTTCCCATTGCTGCCCCAAACAGCTCTGATGGTGAAGGGCTGCTTACATAGCGCATTACAGCACCTGCTGTACGTACCACGCCACCCCTTCCTTAGCTACATTTCTGGGCCTTGCTATTTTCTAAGGGCGCAGTCCTAACTTGGACTTAGGCCGGCACAGTTAGGCCAGCAAAGTTTGGCCAGAACAAGGGCCACTGTAAAGAGCGTTTGGACTCCTCTCGGAGTCAGGGAGGATGGTGCACATCTGTGTGGTGGTCTCGCTGACTCCGAAAGTGGTCCAAACATACTTTACGGTGGCCCTTGTGCGGGCCAAACCTTGCTAGCCTAACTGTGCCAGCCTGACTTCAGGTTAGGATTGTGCCCTAAGTCAAGTGTTTCTGCCATCCGATAGTTAAGTTTTACACCTTCCCTATTAAGATCATGGCCAACGTTCACATCTCTGAGTATGGGTCAGGCTCTTAAAACCTACAGTCAATAAAAGGTTGCCGTTCCTCAAAAAAGGATCTCATTTTAAGTTGTCAGATCGGAAACAATGGAAATGAGGCAGGTACAATTTGTCTTTCCCTAATACAGCCAACTCTAGTCTTTATCAATGGAGATGCTGGGAGTTGAAACAGATATTATACATACAAAGCTAGTTCCTTAATACTGTGCTATGGCTCCTTCTAGGATGAAGTCTCTGGAAGCAATCTTGCTTGGACAATGACCGAAAAAAACCTCTGTCCTCGTGGGGAATGGCCTCTGATACTGAGCACTAAATGAAGTAATTTATACTAGTTAAATACTAGACTGAATTGTTCTTCTTTCTGAAGTCTCTTGCACTGTTCTTTGAGAAAGCTAGGTCAATAAAGAGGCTGAAGCAGTCTCTCACTTCAGTCTGGAAACAATCAGTGTGTTGTTATAGACAGAACCAAAGTGAAATACAATACTTTCTTGTAATCCATAGACTTGAATTGCTATGATAAAATGGCTCCATTCTCCACCCAAGAAAGAAGAAGAACTTGTATTACTTTTCAAACATGCTCTCCCCAACCCCTCACCTTGGAAAAATGAGAGGAAATAAAAGGAGCTTTAATTATGTTTGTGTAGAGAGTTGGTTTGTGTTTGCTGAAATTAAATTGGAGCTAGAAGAAAATCAACAGACGCCTTAAGTTTGTTCATCATGTTTTTCAACCAATTCAGTGTGCTTACATTTTAATTTTTTTTAATGTAAATATCATGTGGATTATGCTGGTGACAAACTAAAATGAACTTTATGGCTAAGACCTTGTAGCTGATGAAAAACGTCTGAGTGATATTGGTGCTATGCATAGGATCCTAAAATAACAGCCTAATTCTAATAGGCTGTAGGAACGTGCGTTCCACCAGTGCTAACTGCTTTATGGCAGTAATGGAATACACTCCCAATACAGTGTGGAGTTGCGTGCTGCTGGAATGCTGGAAGAAATGGAGTCTTCCTGCATGTGTTCGAGAATCCACCTGGATCCACTGAGGCAGGTAGCATGGTGAAAGGGCAGAATGGGGCTGTAACATGTGGGAGAGGGCAGAACCCGTCCAGCTAGATTCTTAGCCTTCTTCCTGTACTCAGTCATGCGGCTGAGTAGACCCCCTCTGCACCATGGAAGATTACCCTTTCCCGGACATTCATTCCCTTACCCAGAGACGACCTCAGTAACTGCCCTCTATTCCGCAGGATGTGGGAGTAGCCATTTTGGTTTGTGCATCAGCTTGTGCTGTATCCGCTTGTCGGTCTGTGTGTGGAAAAGTAGGATTGGGCTATCCAGTATTCAACCAGCTGCCTGAAAAATGAGTGCAGTATGATGGTTTACATGAATAAACTATGTGTTGGAAGTCTCCAGGCCAAATGTCACCTCAACCATAAGCTCACTAGGATGTTTTGGACAAACAGCTATATATTAGTCTGAACCCCTATTTGTAGCTGAGGCCAATATTATTACTGTCAATTCTCATTATTCGCTGGGGTTAAGTTCCAGGAAACCCCAGCAGACACAGAATTTGCAGACACTGAGTCATTGATCCTATGGGATCTACGGGGGTAGGGGTAGCTAACTTGGTCAGGACTGCCACCAGTTTTGACCAAGATAGCTTCAGAATGACTACAGATGGCACGGATAGCTGAGAACAGGCAGTGGATGGCATAGGCTAAGTTATACTTTTGTTTCTGCGGATAATTGAATCTGCAAGAACAGAGTGCTTGGGTAGTGAGGATTGACTGTACTTTTGTTTTGTAGGGTTGTGCTAAGATTATTGAAGGCCAGTCTTCCCTAATACACAGGTAATCGTGGATCTCCCAATACTTTTTACTTCAAAGTAGCAATGTGGATCCAAATTTAATCTGAGCAGAAGGACTAAGAATTGAAGTTTGAACTCTTTCTTTCTTTCTAAAAATGTAGGCTTGAATTAGCCCAGTTATAGCTATATATAGTTTTGACCCTGAAATAATGTATGTGAAGAACTTTGTCTAGGAAAAGTGCAATGTGAATACTATTTTTTTTTAAACTTGCACTGTCAGTCAAGTGTCAGACTCCGGAAATTACTGTTCCTTGTCTTGCATTATTGGCAGGTGTGGCAGGTTCCCCCCCCCCCCAACAGTAGTTCTGCAGCAATCATTTAACATCCAGTAATGTTCCTTTATAGAAGTATGATTTCATATTGCTATCTTTCAATGATATTAACAGTAGTATAGAAGAATACACTTTTGTTATGCAGAAATCCATGGATGTTTAAATCTATAGATTTGGGCCACTTGGAGCCTCCGAACATAACAGGAGGAGCTCTGGTCTCATCTGGAGGCTTACTGAGGCTGTGCATAACCACCAGCAACCTCTGTGGGCCTCAAAAGGCCACCGGAAGGCGTTTAAAGGTGACTTCTGGTTTTTGCAGCTCTGGTCGCCTTAGGAGACTCCACGTGGGTCCTTCTCTCGGGGGTTCATAATCTGAATTCTGAAATCCATGTCCTGTATCCACGGATATTGCTGGTCCATCTGTATGTACATTATAATGGTTTATAGATGATAGAAAAATGGAATGGAAGTAGTAACAATTCAGTCCTGTACATATTGAAATTGTCTCACACCTTTCAGAACCTGAAAGTTTACTGTGGGATATTTTGTTACTTTTTATTCGGCCCTACTAAAGTAGCGGTTGCCAAACTATGGCTTGTGGGCTGGATCCGGCGCACCGTTGAATCCATTCAGTAAGGGACCTTCTTACCTTGTTGCCATGCGCTCCGAAACTGAATCTTGGCCAGCCATGTCTGCCCAGAAATCTGGGTGCACAGCATGCTGGGGCGACCGAACCCAGAATCAGCTAGCTGTGGCTCAATTTTGGGGTGCGCGGCAGCAAGGTAAGAAGACTCCCCGCCAGAAGGGAATGCTCTATTTGTGCTGGGGAAACCTTTTCGGGCACTCAGTGGTCTCCCATTTGAAGTCCGCTGTACAAAAGCATTATTCTACTTTCTAGAGTTGTCTAATTTTTTTTCCTAATGGCTAATACAACCACTTTGTTTTGCTGTATAACATGCAGTGTCTTGAGGAGACAGTTTCTAGTGTTCCCTTGTTTTTAAGAACAGATGTATGAAGGATGACATTTTTCTCTTCTTGTAAGAGCAGCTTAAGCAGTAATAAACAAGAGAAGAGGAATTGTCATCTTCTCATCTTCTCATCCTCTTCTCATCCTCATCTTCTCACTTCCCTTCATGTTGTTTGTAGAATCTTCACTTTTCCATGGTATTATAAACTGTCATTCTGTAGAAGAGCTCGCGCAGAATATCATATCAACTTGTCTGTGCTTGAAATACTGGTATGATGATTGCAGATGACTCTGTGGTGCCTCAGTGTGCACAGGACCAAACTGTTTTGACAGTCGCCTTTTTGAATGAAAAGAATGAGTGTATTAAGTGGGGTTAAGTAATTGCTGAAGGCAAGTCTCGGCAATCAAAATGAAGTCTAAAACACTGATGAATCTGGTGATATGTAGCTGAAGAAATGAGGTTTAAAAAAAATCACAGCTGAATCATGATCGTGTCCACTTTTGTTTAACTGTGTAAGTACTGTACAGTAATGACATATCCTGATCAGTCATTAATATTGCTTGAAATTAAGAAGAAATTCATCTAAAATGTAGGCCTTTCCTCTTCTTTGTACTTGGGGGTCCTGTTAGGCAGGAGAAACTGGGAGGAAATTTGTACAGACCTCTGGATATTTTTTTCCAACTTATGTTGACTGATAACACTCAGCTCCTAATGGATGCAATGTATCATTCCCCACGACTGAATGTTCTAGTCGTGACCAACTGTAGGGGGCAGTGCTCATCTCTGTTTCTAAGCCAAAGAGCTGGCGTTTGTCTGAGGACAAGTTTTGGTCATGTGGCCAGCATGACTATACACTGAGGCACACAGAACACAGTTACCTTCCCACCAAAGTGGTACCTATATATCTACTCACATTTTTATGTGCTTTTGAACTGCTAGGTTGGCAGGAACTGGGACAAGCAATGGGAGCTCACTCTGTCATGTGGCCTCAAACTGTCAACCTTCTGGTCAACAAGCTCAGCTCAGCAGTTTAACCTGCAGCGCTACCATGTCCCTTCTCCTATGAATAGCCATGCTTATATTAATTTTTGAATACTTTGTGGTAAAGTAGGCTCACAAATCATTGTGTTGCATTGTTCAGGAAACCTGTTGGATGCCTCCCAATGTCTGTAAACCGTGCAGTTCATCTTACCACTCTCTTGAGTGACAAGATGTACATGTACATCTCTTGTACATGTAAACTTCCTTTGTAAGCAGTTGTATATACACAACTCGCCAATCTCTTTCAGTCTCCATAGATGTAGCAAAAAGCCACTGCCAGTGAAGGCTAAATGTAAGATGATCACTTGTTACTGAGCGGGAAGACCGGTTGCACTGTATCCAGTGGGGCCGGGGCAGGCTGTAGGGTTCAAAGAGCGGACTAGAAGAATCCTGTGACTAGTTGATTGGCGCACACACATCTCTGTGAAGTCAGAGGGGTCGAGACCGCTATGGTGTAGCACAGCAGGCCTTTTTCTGAAGTATGGAATGAAGAGCAGCAATTTGGTCTAGCTACTTACAAGATTATTCTCTTGGTTATTTTTAGCTCCATAGATGCTTGAATTAGGATTGGGCTGCAGTTCCTAAAGTTTCTCCAAGGGGTTGGACTAACCCTACAATTGTATGATTTCAGGGATGCAACGTCCTCGGAAGCCAGGAGTGAGTGGTTACCAGCGTATGCCCTTGCTTGTAATCCAGCAATGGGTGGGGCATATAGTGTCTGAAGTGACCCAATTATTCCTTGGTTCCTACCATTATTGTAGGAACTTTTGAATATAATTTCAGAATATTGCCTCTGGATTGTACCTGAGTCCTCTCTTGCTAGGATGCTGTTTACCACTCACGCAAGAAGAGAAGGGGCAGTATTTTTGGCAAATCTTTTCTCTGGCCTCCTGTGCCACATACCTCTTTCTGTGGTACATACCTGTTCCCAACCCTTCGGAGCACATTCCTAAGGCAGTGTGGGGGAATCTCCAAGAACCTTGTACCTCCCCCCCCCTTCTTGCAGCTGCAGGAGACTATGTTCATGCACAAGAGAGTTAGGGTGCAACCCTCTATCTATAAAGCATACAATGAGAAACATTTTTCAACGCTTCTGATTCGAGAGTATGGAATGATGATTGACAACATTTAAAGGGATACATAACTAAACCTCCAATATGGGATTTTGCACCTAAGGAAGGTGCATTTCTGTTCTTGGGTCAGCAGTTACCTAATTAGTGATTGACTGTGCAGCAGGAACATGTTTTTTGTTGTAGAGATGAGGATTTAGCGTGTTCTGGAATGTGGAAAACAGTGTCTGAAATCTGCAATAAAATGGATGGATACAAAAAAAAAGACATGATATCTTCTGTTCTGGTTTCTTCATCCATTCATCATTAGCTGAAATGGCTGCAGTCTTGCTAAGCCAGTGTCATTTGGGTTTTGTGGGATTCTGCATAATGAAACCTGAGCTCCTGGAGCCAAAACAGACTAGACATTTTCTTCCTTACTGATGGTAGAACTTGTGACCCTTTCACCATATGACTGCTCTCATTAGGTACTAATAAGAAAACAGTGCAAAAGAAAAAATGGTATTGCGGGGAATAGGGGAGATTTCTTGCTATTTATAGCTTGGCTGTCAGAATGCTGCAGCTGAGCAGTTTCACACAAATGAGCTGTGGTACGTATTATGCTGTTTTCCATGAACATATAAATCTCCTCCAATAACAATGTGCTGTTAATCTCTTCTGTGTATTCTTTCCCACCCACCTGTGTTTGCTGTACCAGAATATAATTGGACTAGCTTTCTACTATTATGACACCTTCTCAGTCAGGGACACTTCCTTCTTAAGACTCTTCTCTGCTTCAGAAAATGTGTCTTCAACCTGTGAAAAAATGAGGAAAACATTATTTTGAGAAATGAGGCGTGAAGAGCAAATAGGGCCTAAACTCTTGAGATGTCTCTTGCTACCTTGGGAAGAAAGTACTTGGTGAAGACACTTTGAAGTGAATATAATTTATTATTACTGTGAAGGGCATCTACTAATCTAAAAGCCTTTTTTAAAGCATCAGGTTTTTGCCAAGTGCCTAAAACAGTGGTTCTCAAACCTTTTAGACACTTTTTTGAATGGTGCTCATGTCGGGACCCACTGGAAGTGATGTCATTAACTTGGAAGTGGTGTGACATCACAAGCAGGAAGTGACATAATAAAATGATACTCCTGGAATGCAAACAGGCATTCTTGGACTGCAACAATTGCACAATTATGAAACATCCCTGACAAAAAACAAGATGGGGTCATTTTATTTTGCATGATTCCTTCTGCAACTAATTTTTTAGTTGAATGCAGTGAATTTGCAGGCACTTCTGTAGAGTTACTCAAGTAGGTGCCAAAATGAGATGACAATTTTATGCTTTTGCATCTCATTGATTTCATAAGCACCTCTTTAACTTTCCGACTGAAGTGATAACCTAAAAATGTTTACATTTGATTGGTTCATGCCCCAAAGGAAAATGAGTTTAGCCTACTTTGCTCGATCAATCAGTATTTATATACCGCTTTTCAACAATAAGTTCATAAAGTGATTTACAGGCCAAAAAAAAAAAAAATTAAAGGGTTCACAATCTAAAAAAAAATGCAGAAAACCACCAGCAACAGCCACTAGAAAAGACACGCTGGGGTGAAGAGGAACAATTACTCTCCCACTGCTAAATATAAAAGGAACACCACTTGAAAAGTGCCTCTTGCCCAGGTAGCAGGGGTACATACATTCTTCAGATCCCACTGTAGAAGAGCTGTAATAAAGTTAAACTTAACTCATGCTTTCACCACTGCTTGCAAAATATTTGTTTGGTATGACTAGATTCCATTCTCCTAAAGTTTTCTTTTGAAGTTTATCTGTTGTTCCTGAGAACATTCCCTTTACTACAGGCAAAGGACTGTCATTGTAATCTTATGCAATGGGAGATGCAAATCCAGTACTGTAATGTAATCTTTCCTATTTTACTCCCTCCCACTAATTCAGTATGAAAGGCAAGCACCCTCTATTGTTCATTCAGATTGGCCTTTGTTGCTCAAGGCAGAATCCTTCTAAAGTGAAGACCTTCAAAGCTCAAAACCTACATGGGGTGTGTGTTCAGTTTCTCTGGTCTCTTCCAGTGCAACAATTTCAACCTAGGAAAGGTTTTTCTTTAATCTTTCCCAACTCCGTGTTCTTTCTCTGTGCAGTCAATGGAGTGAGTTTCACAGTCCCAGATCCTTCTGTGTGATTTTTTGTGGACCTGGATATGTGTATATGATTACACAAAATAATTCAGCAGATACATGAAGAAAGTGGTTAGCATGACCTGGACACTACACCTGTAGTGAGCTGGCAGTGATTGTGTGATTACAGCTGCAGGAAAGAAATGACTTTTAAAAAATAGCTGCTAAATAAATGTGTGCATAATACAAATTACTACGGTAGCCCTTTTTCAGGGCAAAAGCATTCTAGAGCTTCTGCTCTCTACATGTGCAGTATAGCAACACTAATTTGTATTGCTTTTGCAGAAAATTTCCTATTAATGATAAAATGATAAAATCATTTGATGCTGTGAAAATTGAAATGATTGTGTTTATGTTCCATAGAGGTGTTTCACCTTTGGAAGCACTGTTGCTGCTGTTCCGTTTGTACATTTTTGTCTTTTTCTTTTCAGTACAAACGGTTCCAAGCATCTTGTTGTCTCATGCCTCCCTGGGTCACCTGGTAGGCCGCTGTGAGATACAGGAAGCTGTACTAGATGGGCCTTTGGCCTGATCCAGCAGGGCTCTTCTTCTGTTCTTATGGTTAGCGGTTCCTTTTAAATACCATCAGTTCTCGTTATCTGTTAGGATTCAGTTACTGGAAAACTCAGTGGATACTGAATTAGCAGATAGTGTCCAGAAGGGTTGGGAAGCCCTGCAGAGCAATCTGCATGTCTCGATGTGCGCTAGAAATGTAAATTGCAACCACTTCCTGATTGCAATTGCGAAACCAGAAGTGGTGCAGTAGTATTTTTACATTTCTAACACACCGGAAGCTCTGCAGAGGGGTCCGCAGAGCTCCCCAACTCTCGCAGACGCTGGGGCAGGCAGTGGTACGTCTCTCCAGTCCCAGTGTGTGGCCAGAAATCACATGAACATAGTGATACCATCGCTGAGATTCCCCTGCCCCTTAAGGGGAAACAGGCAGGGCTGTTCAGGCTGGGACGTTGCAACATTCCAGTTTGAAAACCACTGCACTCACCTATTAGGCAGAATTTTTCCCTTCTTCAAATCCTGATTTTAGATGTAATGCTTGTTATTGAGAAGAGAGGACTCTTTAGAAAAGACTCTCATGCTGGGAAAGATTGAAGGCAAAGGAGAAGGGGGCGGCAGAGGATGAGATGGTTAGATAGTTCACCAATGTGATGAACATGAAATTGGGTGAACTCCGGAAGCTAGTGGAGGACAGGGAGGCCTGGCATGCTGGGGTCCATGGGGTCACGAAGAGTCGGACACGACTTAGAGACTGAACAACAACCAATTAAGTGGATGCCAGTGTAATTCTTAACTGCCGTCAATACATGTGAGGGCATGTGTGAGATAAGAGGGGATAGGACAGGGTCTTGAAACCTACTTTCCCTTAAGCAAGCTCAATGGGTAGGAGGCATTACATCTGCACCACCAAAAGAAAGAATGAGTGGACAATAATAAAAAATACTACATTCATCAGAATGCATTATTTTAAATTCTGTTCATTTAAAGAGAACTTTCTTAGTTTGCTGCACCAGGATTTTATGTTCAGAAAGGGAAATGCAGTTAGAGGAGTAGTTGAAAGTAATAGTTTCCCAATGGTTCTACAAACAAAACGGTCATGTGGGTAAATGCTCACCTCTTTGCAGAGGGAGAAAGGAGTCTGTGCAGATTTTTTTGTTTTGGTAGGAAACCAAATCATTAATGCAAAATGCATTTTGGGCTGGGTCTCTTTGGGATGGGCTTCAGATTATAACTGTGTGCATCTTTTAAGCTTACAAATATTAGGATGTTCATTGGATATCATAGGAATCTGCTTCCTGTTTTCAAAGTTCTTAGAGTTCTGTTCAGTAGAACTTGCTCCACTAATACGCACTGGATTTTGATTTGAAGCAAGTGCTACGCAAAGGTGCAAATGTGATTGCTTCTCATAGCAAGTCAGACTTGCAAATTAATTTTGCATGGTTGCTTTTATCAAATGACTTTGCATGAAAGCATCAGCATGACTCTGTTGAAACAGAATAAAATGGTGCTTTTTTTTGTCTTCAATAGTCTTTAATCATTAAGCAGATACACTAATAGTTCAGGAAATTGTAATTCAGTCCATGAAGTAATTACTGCAAGGAAGGAGCAAGAGAGGCCTTTATTGACCCCAGGGATTTACCAGTGCTACTGAGTCTTTATTGTAGAGTTAACTTACAGGGTTTGTGCAGGCGTCCTCCAATCAGTGTGTTATGTTGTCCTTTGTCTGACTTGACAGATGACTAGTTGGAGAAAGAACTAGATAAAGTCCTTTCTGATAGTAGCCATAACGTTGATGTCACCCAGTGGCTAGATCAGTTCTGATTCGATCTGAACCTTACATGTCCTGGGTGGTCTTGTTAAATTTGATACACTTATTCTCTTTCTCTTATGTGCGTACACATAGACACACACACTTTGCTTTCTGAACTGTTCCTAATTAACTGTTCCTAATTTGAATTCAAGTCTTAGATCTTGGAAAAAATCTCCGTCTTCAGCTTGGCACCTTCACTGGGATTTGCAGAGTTTTCCTGGAGGCAATAGCCCTTAATGGCCAGGCTTTCCTAGAGTGTTCCAGCCAAGCTAATTTATTCACTATTTAGAGTCACATGAGTTAAACTGCATAAATCTAGAAATACATCGTTGCTGCTTATTTACTGTTTTTGTGTTTGCTGATCTCAAGATGAAACACAGCCAACCTGAGCATCCCTAATTAATCTCCCCTACTTAGTTTTGCTTCTGCATCTGATTACTGCAGCTGATTACCCTGCCTGTGAAAGGAAATCTGAGATCGAAATACATTAAGTGACTCTGTAAAGTTTTTAAACGTAGTGTAGGAATAGACTTTCTGTGCTCAGTGCGAATGTAATTAAGATGCAATTTAAATATTCCTTTTATACTCTTTCGCAGGCTAAAAATGTACTGCATATAAATTGGGGAGGTTAGAGGAAATTTAGATTTCCCATTAGTATGTTCAGGACTAATGAAATTTTCATTTGTCTCTTACTAAATCAGTGAGCTTCCTTAATTGTACAAGATAGGCTGAATGCATGTGGCAGACTAATATAGAAACAAATAAAAGCACAACTGCTGTATAAGTATGTTACACCTTCACTGTAACAATGCTACTTTTTTTCTCCTGACATTGTAGAGCAGTGGTTCTCAAACATTTTAACACCGGGACCCACTTTTTAGAATAATAATCTGTCTGGGACCCACCAGAAGTGATGTAATGGCTGTCATTGTGATGTCAGAGCCTCCCGCTTTTCTGAGAATGCAGCAATAAGTTCACCATCCTCCCTTACTCTGAGAGTGGTCCAAATGCGCTTTACAGTGGCCCTTGTGCTGGCCAAACATTGCTGGCCTAACTATGTCAGTCTAACTCCAGGTTAGGATTGCACTCTTAATTCATGAACAATAGACAACAGATAGGAAACAACTATGGTATCCTTAATGTAGTAGAACTGTATCATATTGTGTGATTTATGATTAATACCTTTTAAGGTAGTGTTCTATATTTTCTGCAGGCAGAGTGGAAATAGATTTTCCACTAACAAATAAGGTCTCGGTCTATACAGATTCTCATTACGGTTCACCTCAGAATGATTAACTTTAACAACTCTTTACAGCGAAGGCAAGACTAACAGTAGGTGCAAGTTTTCATTGGACCAGTCTTTGTTTTGTGGGTGTATATAAGCCTTTGCATTGTGAGCAGTTATTTAGTTCAGACAGCTCTGAACTGAAATAAAACTTACTTTTGAATATTCAGTCACTGACTTAACAGGGGAATCCTGTGCATGTTGTACGTTGAAAACAGTGGGATTTCTGTGTTGTAGTAAATGTGTGTAGGACTGCCACTTTAGCCCCTAAGCATTAATTCATAATCATTGCAATGTCATCATATTTCTCTTTTCCTGGTTAATTGAATTATTAAGACAAGTCATGAGCACGCTGAGACTCCTTCATAGCTCTGGAGCTGACAGGCATTTGCTAATTAAGCCTCTAACATATTTAGTGTTCCACTTTAATTATTTGTTGAAGACAATTTAATGTTTCTTGTCATATGGAGTTGTGAATGCAATTAAGGGACACTTTAAAGATATACCGAGAAGCTTAGATCATAATTATTAATGCAGATGTATAACGTCCATCATTCATTATGTGACTCTTGTGGATGGGACAGTCAACTAATGAATTACCTATGTTTGCAGCTGTTGGTAGCAGATGTCAGCTACATTTCTGTCTTGATATAGTATAGGTGCATAGTCACTCTTCCTCCTCCTCTGCCAGTATTTCTATGCTGATCCTGAAAAAAACATGATATTACCTTTAAGGGATTTCTACATGTCTTCTCTTGGAAAACTAATAAATTAGAACAGTTTTGTCAGGTACTCGCTATGTCTAAGTATATAATGAATTTGCCTATATTGATAGTGGCACCTTTGTTCGTTTCATTGCTCTTAGAAAGCCAAGCTATATTAGACAGTTCATTGCTGGTGCCTGGGTGTTGAGGTCCCTGGGACAACTCATTGCATTGGACGCACCATGATGAGTCCCATCCTTCGGTCCATCCTTGATGGTGCACTTTTGCCATAGGCCTTGATGGTGGACTTCTCAGGGTTCAGAGATTGGCCCAGCCAACTGGACCTTCTGATGAGCATTGAGAGTTTACCCGTGTGCAGTTTGCCCTCCTGGCTTTCTTGCAAGAGCACAACTAGAGTCTTACGACTTCATCAGCTTGGAATTTGCTTTCCTTAGCCACTAAAGCCCTTGGTGACCATAGTGACCATATCTGCCCTTGGTGACCATAATCAATCCTTTCAATGATAACCCTTCACCACTTCCCTCCTTGTGGCCTTTTTGGGTCACAATGCCACGTCTTCTGGTGTGTAGACCTGACTCTAGTTCAGTGATGGCGAACCTATGACACGTGTGTCAAAAGTGGCACACCACAACATTTGGGGTGACACACCAGCATTCACCAACACCTGAGAAAAACAGCGTTTATTTAACTCATTTTTCATTTTTGTAGTTATTTAAAGCTTCTTTATGTAATACATAAAGGAAGGGGAGGATTGGACACATGATTGGACTTTATTTCTTCATTAAATAAATGAATATAAAGTATTTTCTCTTCTGTTTGGGAGCAGGATTGACACATCAGCAGACTCAAGTTAAGCATTTTCCAAAGTTTTGACACGCCGAGCCCAAAAGGTTCACCATCACTGTTCTAGTTAGCATCCGGTTTCTTTTGCTGATATGGCCATCTCGCTTCTCACAACTCGGTTCTCCATAGTGATGCTTTTGAAAGCTGTTAACCTTTTAAACATTTTATGGACAAAATTAACAAGGGACTTTACTAGCCTGTTTCCAAATTAAGCAGTGCCTTCCGCTCAGGTACCATAAGTCATCCAATCATCCTGTTAATTGATGCTTCTTGAACATGCTGCAGTAGTTGCCTGATCCCAGAATCAACTCTCTTATTTTAAACATCGTAAAGGCCTTTCATTTATGTTCTTTCCCCAGATGAGATCGTAAATGTTGGGTCTCTTGCAGTTCCATGAATAGCTCATTAGTTAGAAACTTTAATAATGACAATCAATTCTTGTTTGAATTTGTCTTTTCCATTATTGTAAGGAGGAGTGTGGTGTTATTTTTTTTGTAATTCCTGCATGTGGCTAGTTTCACATTACCTATATAATATTTTTGGCATTTATGTCATATTTCTCTTCTCTTATAGAAGCCTCTTTTTGTTTCCCTTTGTTGCAGTACAATTTAGGATTGCTAGACTGGTTGTTGAGGAAGCTGGGGTTGCTTAATCATTAGGTTCCTAGTATTAAATGCCCATTTTATTCCACCACATACATTAATTCTGCATTTACTGAAGTCATTGAATTTGTTTGTATTTGAAGTGCAAGAAACTAGTGACAAAATGCAGTAGCTATCACTAATCTAATATTAATGACTTCTATTAATTTTGGGGTGGTCAACATCTGTATTTTCAGGGCTCTTATAGCTAAACCATGCTCTTAAAATACAATGTTAGCGTGAGGTACTAAAAAGATCCCATCTGTCCTAGTAGTAGCCTTTGGTTGAATACAGCTCTGAATGTAAATTCAATAAAATGTGTGATCTAGTGGTTCAGTTATAGAGTACCTGAGGTTGGGCATAGTCATGACTACATATGGTCAGTGGTGTCATCTCAATGATTTAAGAACAGGTACTCTCTTTTGATTGGCACGTGTCAGGACCCGCCCACCGGAAGTGACGTCATAAGCCGGAAGTGATGTCGTGGCAGGAAGGGACATGAAAAAAGCCCTTTTTGAGGCCTCAGATGATTTTAAACTGACCCAACAGTTGCAACAGTATTCCACAGCACCCCCAGAACATGTTAAGGAGGCCTGACATCATGTTAAAACCCCAGAGCAACTCATTTTTCAGTGGCAAGGAAATAAAAGGAAAGGCTCCGCTCGCTGCCTGCCTGGCTCTGAGAACATGCAGGCAACTCAAACATGCAGGAAATTCAAACGTTGCAGAGGGCGGAGTCGACGAGTGGGCGGGCGAATGGGCGGGGCCAGCTGTAATCCTAGAAACCGGTACTCGCGTACCCCCGCGTACCACCTGCATGACATCACTGCATATGCTGTGGTCAGGTTGGTAGTGGGGCATTCTGGCTCTACGCAACAAACCTTATTTTCTTTTCCTTATTAGACAGTGTCTGAACACACTTTAAAATTGTTATTAAAACTTATTAGGGTTGTCAAGATCTGATAAAATAGTTCTGGGGAGAAATTCTGGGCATGACCCACCAGGTCACTCCATCCCAAACCCTTGACCTATATGGATAGATTTGGCTGCCTGATCTATACCAATCTGGGGGTGATAGTGTAGCCAATCCAGAGAGGATGAGAAACCAAATTCAAATCAAGCATATTCCCAGCAAATGATGACGTTTCCAGACAACGGCTGTCCCAGCATCTTTTAAGGGTGCTGAACCTCTGCAGGAGCTTCTTGGGAGTTAAAATGTCCAGGAGTACAAATAAGTAGGCAAAAATGGGTCTTTCTTCACATGTCTTTGCTTTTTCCTGGAAACTGATATCTTTGACGCACTGATGTCTTAACACATGTTTCCATTGTATTTATGCCAGATTCATGTAGACGAAGTCATTGTGTGGTTTTATATATCTGCTGACTCTGTCACTTCAAGCAAATGACTGTCATTTCATGGCTTTATTATTGCTCACTAAGCATCTTGAGGTTAATTTGATTTTTTTTTTTAAAAAAAGGGGATTAATATTACATTACCAAAAGCCTGCATGTCAGATGGCAACAGTTTTTAGGTATCACTGCAGTGCCTGAAAAGAGATGAATGATTAAAATCTGATGAAAGCATGACTCTGGTTTAATTACATGGATGAATGATATATGAACATATGCACCCAAAATTCTTGGGGTTAGCAGACCTGCTCTAGAAACTCTTTGTGTGCTCTGTTTGTTGATGGAATAATTTTTAGAGTTAAAATGTAAACTAAGTGACTTGCAATGAGGGACCATCAGCATGATATGTAATTCTGTTGTTCCTAAACGTGTGTTGAAAATTAATCATTGAAGGGAAATTTAGAACTGTACACTTCCTGTTCATGGATGTACTTAATTGCAGATTGATTCCACCAGTATTCCATGTGTTACTGATTCATAACTTTCTCAGGTAGGAAAGTTAGACCTTAATCATAACTGTAGGCATATTAGAGTGTATGAAAATCATAAGGAAAATCTCCAGCTGAGTTGGCTCATGTCCATCTTGCTTGGTGCTATCTAGTGCTTTCTTAATGCTGTCTTTTAGCTGCTTCACAGAAACGGCTTTAATTCATACCAGCCGAGATTCTGAATTGGGGTACCAATACTTGAAACTGGGACTCTCCATGTGCAAAGTGGTATGCTTCACTTTGGGATTGTATATTTTATGCAGTATAAGCAAGGCTTCTATATCAGTGGTATTCAAACTTTTTAGACTGGGACCCACTTTTTAGAATGACACTCGTGTCAGGACCCACCAGACGTGATGTTGTGGCAGGAAGTGACATCATCAAAGCAGGAAGTGCTGTCATTGTTGTCGCGGTCTGTCTCGCGTCTACTCGTGAGTAGGTCGGCGGAAGTCACAATGTGGTGGCTGGCGCCCGAATCCAGCAGCCAGGATTCACGGGTGCGCCGCTTCTCGGCCGAAGTCACGAACGCGATGCTCGCTTTGGGATGCTGTGCCGGGGGCTTTTGAGATCGCCCTTGCCCCCCCTTGTCTTGCTCACCTTGGGGCTTTTTCTTCTTCCCCTTCTTCTTGGGGCATTGATGCGCGAGATGTTGGGTAGATCCACACACCCAGCACTCTCTCCCGGTTGCGCACACCTGTCCCTGGGACTCGCTTCTGGGTTGTTTCTGTGGTTGCTTCCCAGAAGCGTTGTTCTTCCCTTTTCGGAATTCACGTTCTCTCTGATTATCCGCCCTTTTGTCCGCTTCCTCGAGAAGCCTCGCGACCACAAGGGTGACTGTCAGCTGCTGTGGATCTATGGATTCCAAAGTGAGGGCAAAACTGTCCCATGTTTCATCCAGAGAATTGAGAATTGCAAACACTTTCAATCTCTCTGCAACTTGCTCTCCCACGGCTTCCAGGTCTTTGAGGGTCTGTTGCATTGCCCTCAAATGGAGGCGCAGGTCTTCTCCCGGCCCCAAACGCGATCTCCACAGCTTGCGCGTTAGGACCATGCTGGAAGTCATGGATGGTCTGGCAAATAGGTCTCTCAGCGTATTCCAGTAATCGATTGCATGCGGTAAACCTCTGATGTAAACCAGCAAATCTTCCGAAATTGCGAGACCGATCGCTGCCTTCGCTTTGTGGTCTTGCGTTTCCTCTGCAACGACCCCTGCCTGGGGAGGCGCTTGGGTGCGTTGCCAAAGATCATCCCGCACAAGAAGTAATTCCATCTTTTGGGCCCACTGAACGTAATTCGTGTCGGTGAGCAGCGGGATCTGGACCACAGGAGCCGGCGGCACGGCCGGCGGAACTTGCGCCATCGCGGGTGCAGGCGCGATGGGCGCGGCGGGCTGCAACGGAACAGGCGGCGGCGGCGCGGGCGCTCCAGGCAGTCTTTATTGTAGCGAAAGTGAAAAGCAAAGTGAAAAGTTCATTGTGCCGGTTCTGCCGAAGCCGGCAACTCTCGCCGCTCGCAGGCGGCTGTCTCAGCGCATTTCTTAAAGGTGAAAACGCACACACAGAATAACTTCAGAATAAAGAATGCTATCAGGGTACCTTTGGTAGGTGGGCACTCGCAGACCCTTGTGTGCCCGATTAGCCAATGAAATACCCATTTGACACTCATCATCTCGTGGGAAAATGAGATGTGTGCTTTCCATCGCTTCCCATGTGAAATTGCTTGCTTACTCTACACTATCGGAAAGAGAGTTAAACTCCCGCGCAGCTGGGTGCTCTAACGAGCTGGGAAGCTTACTGTTGAAGGACACGCAGGTGCCCTTATCTGATTTGAAGACGGAGAAATGGAATGCCCATTCCAACCAACTCTTGTGAGTGTGGTGTGAAATGACAACACCCCCCCATTCCGTTTTGGAGGCTTTCGTCTTTCGGCGCCACATTCAACATCTGAACTGCTTCTCTGAATTGTGACGCAGGAAGAGGCTTAGTCAATATGTCAGCTATGTTTTGCTGTGATGGGCAATAAATCACTTCAATGTCCCCGTTCTGGACGGCTTCCCGGACATGTTGGTGCTTTATGTCCACGTGTTTGGAGTGCATTTTGACTTTTTCTGACCCAGCAATCTGGATGGCAGATTGATTGTCCATCCATACTCTGATTGGATTCTTTTGTGGAGCATCCAAATCAGACATCAATTGCCTTTGCAGGTGTAGGTAATTGGTCACATGGCTCAAGGCTGTGTATTCACTTTCAAGTGTCGAACACGCCACAGTCTTCTGTTTGTGTGACCCCCAATCTACCACACATTCTCCCAGACGTATGGCATAGCCCGTGGTGGATTTTCTTGTTTCATCGCCCCCAAAGTCACTGTCTGCAAAAACTTCCAATTGCAGTGTTCCTTTTGGTGCGATATGGTACCCGAAGTCAATTGTGCCCTTCAGGTATCTGAGAATCCTCTTTAGGGCTATCCAATCTGCCTGGGTAGGATTTGCAGCTTTCCTGCTTAGGTAATTGACAGCAGCATTAATGTCTGGACGGGTCCAGCAGGCAATGTGCGTGAGTGAACCCAGCAGGGAAAGATACATGTTTTGCTCTGGGAATGGTGCAGACTCCTCTGCGTTTTCCCTTCTCCCAACCACCATGGGTGTTGCAACAGTTTTGCAGTCTTGCATACCCCACACTTTGAGTAGGTTTTGAATTTTCTTCTTCTGGCTGAGAAGAAACCCCGTACCACCGGCTGTACGTTTGATTTCTACTCCCAGGTATTGACTGACAGGACCAAGACACTTCAAAGTGAATGCTTTTTGAAGCTCTTGTGCGATCTGCTTGACCTGTTGATCCGTTTTTGCTATCACCAGCAGATCGTCAACAAAACACAGCAGAATACATAACTTGTCCCCTTTTCCCTTCCTGAAAAGGCATGGATCAGCTTTTGAGGGGGTGAACCCCAATTTTTCCAGCTGCTCCTTGAGGCATAAATGCCAGCTCCGCCCACTTTGGCGTAATCCGTACACCGCTTTGCGTAAGCGAAAATGCGCGTGATCGCTCTGCACACCTGGAGGGATAGTTATGTAAACTTCTTCCTTCAGTTGTGCGTGCAGGTACGCTGTTCCAACGTCAAAGTGTTGCACTTGAAACTTTTTGCTGCCCGCTACCGCGAGTGCTGCGCGTAGCGTGGTAGCTGAGAGAGTCGGGGAGTAGGTTTCTTCGAAATCTACCCCTGGGATCTGTTTGCAGCCACGAACCACTAATCGGGCTTTACGCAAGGGCTCAGCACCTTCCTTGTCCTTGAGAACAAACACCCACCTGGAATCAATTGCGTGTTTACCAGGCGGTAATTTTGCTGGTTCAAAGACTTGTAAGTCGTGCATTGCTTTTAGTTCAGCCCGAATAGCCTGTAGCCATTCTTCCTTCTGAGCTTGGGGTAGTTTCAAGACATCTTGGTACGTCTCAGGTACCTCCTCTGCCTCTACAAGGTAGGTTAGTCTTTGGGGTGGAACTCCCCTTGTGGCTCTGGGAGGAAGAATGCGTCGGGTCGGAACCACAGGTTCCGGAGTGGCTTCCTCTGAAGAGGTGCTTGTGTCCAGTCCTGGACTGGTTTCTCCCCCCCCCCTCTTCCTGCAGCCTGTCAGTGCGTGCAGGGGTGACTGGAGGTCTTTCCTGTCTCTGTGGAGCTCTCTGAGGTGATGCTGCATGTTCGGGAATGCTGCTCTCTAATTCAGTTTCCCCTCCATTTTGTCCTATTTGTGTTGGGATGGTGACCCTCTGGGCAGTGTGATCAGGCAGCATATCCTGCTCAGAGAAATCGTAAGAGCTGGAAATTGTTACCGTTTTGTGGTCAGGGTTCAAGAATCTGAGCGCTTTGCAGTTTGGTTCTATTCCAATGAACTGCAACTTTTTGGCTCGTGGAGCATCCTTTCTGCGGGTTTCCCTATCTGCATGTACAAAGGCGAATGAGCCAAACGTCCTAAGGAATGCGAGATTGGGAAGTTTACCGTATAATTTGGTGTAGGGGACCCCGTTAATTGAACGGTGGTACACGCGATTAGAAACAAACACAGCGTATTTCATCGCCTCTCCCCACAACCCTCTTGGTAATTTTGCTTGCTCCAGCAGCGCTCGGACTGTGGTTTGGAGTTCCCCGTTTTTGCGCTCTGCCACCCCATTGTGCTCTGGGGTGCGAGGTGCAGTCAACCTGTGTGTAATGCCCTCCCTTTCCAACCATTGAGACATTTCTTTGCTAAGAAATTCTCCTCCCCGGTCACTTTGAAAGGCTATTACACGACATCCAAACCTCCTTTCTACCCACCTGACCCAACTACGGATTTTATTAAACGCCTCAGACTTCTGTCGTAAGAGAAATATGTAGCAGTACCTGGTAGCGTCATCCACCAATGTTAAACAATATTGCGACCCCCCCCGCTGTCCTCTTTAACGGTCCAATTAAGTCCGTGTGAATCAGCTGGAAGGCAGTCTCACTTTGGCGTGTGCTGAATTTCGGGATGCTTGCACGGTGTGATTTTGCCATTTTGCACACTTCACAGTCCACAAAGGCATGGCAGTCCTTTAAGTCTATTCCCCGCACAAGT
Organism: Lerista edwardsae; assembly: GCA_029204185.1. Classification (NCBI taxonomy): domain Eukaryota; kingdom Metazoa; phylum Chordata; class Lepidosauria; order Squamata; family Scincidae; genus Lerista; species Lerista edwardsae. The sequence continues at coordinate 6,667,367 of JAJKFI010000029.1, forward strand.
TCAGCAGTCTTCTTCACGTAGTTATGGTTCAAATGGTTTAATCTTAGATGCCAGAGATGTCCACAGGACCCATGCTTGGGTTGATTGAAGCATGCCTCTGCCTGTGGTCTCTTCGCCGTCTGCGCTCCAAGCACGAAGAGCCGGTACACTCTGGGAACAGCCACGCGAAGATTTCCCTTCTCAAGTGCGCACACATCGTCCTGGAAGGTCACGGTAAACCCATCTTCCTGGAGTGTGCCGAGGCTGAGGAGATTTCTCGACATTGTCGGTACACAAAGCACATCCCTCAATGTGGTCTGCAACCGCGGGAGGAACACTTCCCCGATGCACTCCACTGGGGCTGTAGTCCCATCTGCGAGAGCAACATTTCACACCACACTCACAAGAGTTGGTTGGAATGGGCATTCCATTTCTCCGTCTTCAAATCAGATAAGGGCACCTGCGTGTCCTTCAACAGTAAGCTTCCCAGCTCGTTAGAGCACCCAGCTGCGCGGGAGTTTAACTCTCTTTCCGATAGTGTAGAGTAAGCAAGCAATTTCACATGGGAAGCGATGGAAAGCACACATCTCATTTTCCCACGAGATGATGAGTGTCAAATGGGTATTTCATTGGCTAATCGGGCACACAAGGGTCTGCGAGTGCCCACCTACCAAAGGTACCCTGATAGCATTCTTTATTCTGAAGTTATTCTGTGTGTGCGTTTTCACCTTTAAGAAATGCGCTGAGACAGCCGCCTGCGAGCGGCGAGAGTTGCCGGCTTCGGCAGAACCGGCACAATGAACTTTTCACTTTGCTTTTCACTTTCGCTACAATAAAGACTTTGAAACTGACACAGTAGCGAGCGCTGTGTTTCTTCGATCAGAGGCGCAAGCAAACGCCAAGAACAATGGGTTTGCAGGCAGGTTTTTAACTCTGCTATTTAATTCTCAAACATACAACGAGCTATGGAAAAATCCCATAGCTTCCAACAATTGTAACATAATAAAATGACACTTCTGAAATGCATTATTGGACTGCATCAATTGTACAACCATGAAACATACCCGACAGAAAACAGATTTGGACAAAATATGATGTAAAAGCACTGAAATAAGAACAAAATTTAACAAAATTTAAAAAAAACCCTCACTTGAAAATTCAAACTGTGAACACTCACAATAGGAATATAGCAATAGTAAGTTTCTAAGATGGCTGCTCCCAGCTTTCTGACCCACCTGACATCAGGTCACAACCCACCAAGTGGGTCCTGACCGAGTTTGAATAACACTGTTCTATACCATGTATCAGTGGGACGTGGTGGCGCAGCGGGTTAAACCACTACTGCTGGGCTTTCCGACCGGAAGGTTGGGAGTTCAAGACCGTGCAACGGCGTGAGCTCCCGTTGCTTGTCCCAGCTCCTGCCAACCTAGCAGTTCGAAAGTACCTAAAAATGCAAGTAGATAAATAGGGACCACTTCGGTGGGAAGGTAACGGCGTTGCGTGCGCCTCGGTGTATAGTCATGCCGGCCACATGACCACGGAAGCTTGTCCTCAGACAAACGCTGGCTCTACAGGCTTAGAAACGGAGATGAGCACTGCCCCCTACAGTCGGTCACGACTAGACCATTTGGTTGTGGGAAACCTTTACCTTTTATACCATGTATTAGACTTGAAGACGTGTTCAGCTTGAAAGCTTGCAAGATTTGTAGCCCAATTTCTTATATTTAATTGTAAAATACTGCTAGCAGCACAGCTCAAGATGGCCAGCATGGGTGTCCACCATGCTTGCGAAAATGATATGTGCAATTATGCTTTGGTTTTTAAAACTGTGTAAAAAAAACACCTTACCATAGCTAAAAAAATGCACTACTCTCTTCACGCAGCTGAAGCCTCAAGCAGTGCATTTGGAAATCCCCAGTACAGTGAAAAAGATGCATCTCCTCTGCTTCATGAGGGAATAGCTAAACTAGGGTAGGGATTAGCATGACAAATGGCTGTTGGAGAATAGTAACATTTGGGGGGGGGAGAGCTGGTCATTCTGCACCTCTTGGTGGCTTCCGACACTAATGACTATGGTGGTGTCCTTGGCTGGGTGGCTTGTTTACAAGTTTAAATTTGCTGACCAAAAGGTGTGACTGGTAATGGAATTTCCCCAAATGAAAGGCAACTTTTCTCCTAAGCCAGCCAACTTGAATGGGGCTCTCCTGAAGAACCAACACTTGGCCTTTTCCCTAATGACTGTGGGTCATGCCATCATAAGAACATAAGAACATAAGAAGAGCCCTGCTGGATCAGGCCAAAGGCCCATCCAGTCCAGCTTCCTGTATCTCACAGTGGCCCACCAGGTGCCCCAGGGAGGCATGAGACAACACGATGCTTGGATCCTGTTGCCGCTCCCTTGCACCCGATACCAGTAGCCCACCACCTTTGTAAGGAGGTTGCACAATCCATCATTGCTTATAGCCCATGATGGACCTTTCCTCCAGAAATCTGTCCAATCCCCTCTTAAAGGCATCAAGACCAGATGCCATCACCACCTCCTGTGGCAAAGAGTTCCACAGATTAACTACCCGCTGGGTAAAAAAGTACTTCCTTTTATCTGTTTTATCTCTCCCAACCCTCAGTTTTAGCGGATGCCCCCTGGTTCTGGTGTTTTGAGAGAGGGAAAAGAACATCCCTCTATCGACTCTATTCCTTCCATGCATAATCTTGTATGTTTCAATCATGTCCCCCCTCAGGCGCCTTTTTTCTAGACTGAAGAGCCCCAAACGCTGCAGTCTTTCTTCATAAGGGAGGTGCCCCAGCCCCGTAATCATTTTTGTCGCTCTCTTCTGCACCTTTTCTAGCTCCACTATGTCCTTTTTGAGAAGCGGCGACCAGAACTGGACACAATATTCCAGGTGCGGCCTTACCATTGATTTGTACAATGGCATGATAATATTGGCTGTTTTATTCTCAACCCTTTTTTTAATGACCCCAAGCATGGAATTGGCTTTCTTAATTGCTGCCGCACACTGGGTCGATACCTTCATTGAATTGTCCACCAGCACCCCAAGATCTCTCTCCTGAGCTGTCACAGACAGCTCAGAACCCATTAGCTTATAGGTGAAGTTTTGGTGTTTTGCCCCAACGTGCATCACTTTACATTTGTCTATGTTGAAACGCATCTGCCATTTGGCTGCCCATTCCCCCAACTTGGAGAGATCCTTCTGGAGCTCTTCACAATCCTTTCTGGTTTTCACCACCCAGAAAAGTTTTGTGTCATCTGCAAACTTGGCCACCTCGCTGCTTATCCCTGTCTCCAGGTCATTTATGAATAAGTTGAAAAGCACGGGCCCCAAGACAGATCCCTGGGGCACTCCGCTTTTCACCTCTCTCCACTGTGAAAATTGCCCATTGACCCCCACTCTCTGTTTCCTGGCCCTCAACCAATTCTGGATCCATAAGAGGACCTGCCCTCTTATTCCCTGACTGAAGTTTCTTCAGCAGCCTTTGGTGGGGGACTGTGTCAAATGCCTTCTGAAAATCCAGGTATATGATATCCACAGGTTCACCCACATCCACGTTCCTGTTCACCTTTTCAAAGAATTCCAAAAGGTTTGTGAGGCAAGACTTACCCTTACAGAAGCCATGCTGATTTTCCTTTAGCAGTACTTGCTCCTCTATGTGTTTTAGAATTTTATCTTTGATGAATTTTATCTTTGATCATCCTAGGCAAGATAGCACAAGATTGGATCCAATACCATGTGTCCGTGTACAACAAGTCTGTCAAAATGTTCGGTAAAAGTTGCACTGTAGGTGTTATACAGTGGCTGTTTTCTAGCTGTTATGTTCCCTGTGATGGAATAGGGAGGGAAGATAAGTAGGACCTGCTGTCTGATGCTGTTCGTGTACATCCAGAACTGCCACCTTCCAGAATTAATTTGGCCACCTCCAGCTCCTGCTTTTTGGAACACCAGAGTGACTGAAGCCTGTAGATAAGTGGGTGGACAGTCATCTGCTGTTCTGGAGTGATCATGTCATAAAGAGGCCTACTTGTCAGCAAACTTGGTCCCGAATTAGGACATAATCTGAAGCATTCTTTTTGCTTTGTGAGCCTGAAGTCGTCAAGTGATCGTTTGCTTTTTGAACTCTTGTTTGTGTCCCTAACTATTTCCCCCTTTCCCAGTTTTTGAACAGTTGTGGATGCAGTAATGAGTAAATAATACCATTCTCTTATGTTCTTCTAGGTGCCCACAGATGGAAATGCTGGCCTGTTGGCAGAGCCCCAAGTAGCTATGTTTTGTGGCAAGCTGAATATGCATATGAATGTTCAGAATGGAAAATGGGAATCTGATCCTTCTGGAGCCAAGAGTTGCATTGGGACGAAAGAAGGTATTTTGCAGTACTGCCAGCAAGTAAGTTGCTAGTTCAGCATCCAAATTTTGTTCCAGCTGTAAAGTAGAAATTTCTGTTCTTATCTTCCCCGCATTGCCTTGTTTTTTCTTTCAGACTGAGGGTCTCTCCAACTGTTGCCAGTCAGTTCTTTGCAAGCCCACTCCAGATATCCAGTCTGCTAGTATAGTACTATTCGTGCTGGTTGAGTAATGAGCTTGATTGCTTAGCCCTCTGAAATTCAGTAGTGCTAGTCCTTAATCTAGTCTCTAGTTCATATCAGTAATGCTGAGAGATGTTGATATGGTGCTTCTCAGTTGCCTTTCAGATAAGGACTTTACTACAATTAAGGTAAACATCAGTACAGGTGTGCCTCAGTATCCACTGATTCAGTATCCACGGTTTCAGTTATCTATGGATACTGGGACGCCTATTAAAAAGATTGGGGGATATTAAATTAATATCTTTTTTACCTTGTTGCAGCAAAACCACTGATGGTCCCCTGTCTTTAAAATGGCGTCCCCTGTTTCCATGATTTCAGGTATCCAGCATGGAATGGAATCCCAGCTGATACTAGGGCATGCTTGTATCTAATTTTGTTTCTGATGGAACATTTTCAAGATGGACCTCTTCTAAAAATCATTACACTGACTTTTCCAGTCAGCTTTAATCCTGACTCTGTAACGCACAAACTTCTTTCCAGTCCTATGTGTTTACAAAGTTAAGTTGAATGAATACTAAATGAAACAATTTTTTAAAGTAACGGGAGTTACTTGAAAGTACCGCTTGTGCATGCAGCCTTTGAGAATATGTTTGTTCTGTTTTTTTGGAAATGTGTTACCTACATTTGCAAAAAAGGAGAATTGGGAGGAAAATGTTGAAGATGATGAAAGTTGGGTCAACACCGAAGTAAAGTTGGTGATGCATACTGCTCCTCTTAACTGATGCACTGTCCAATGGAAGATGGGGATACAAAAAGAATCTGTGGTAGAGAAGATTTGTTACAAGTACCTTGTTACTGTTACAAAGTACTCATAGCCTTGGCCACAAGCTAGAATGCACCTCTTGTTCTCCTGTTTTTCCTGCTGCTCTTCCTGGAGAAGGATAATCCTGTTTTGTTTTAGTAGTCTCTGTAAGGGAAGCCACCGTTCCTAATGCAGCTATAAACATATCTCATCAAGAGTCATTGGCTATGGGATGGTGCTTTTGGTTATAGCAGCCAAATAATAATTTGGTAATATCCTTATCCTTGGACACCCTCAGAGTTTTTTTAGTCAAAATTCCAGAGGCAGATGTGGAGCAGTGTGCTCCTTTTTGTCTGGCTCGCACATTTGTTACTTCCTTAGTTCTCCTAAAGAGACCTTTTCAGGATGTGGAAGGGGACCATGCATGCAGTTGACTTCTGTATGCTAATTATAAAGTCTGAGAAAACTCCCGTGCATTCAGCTGTATGTGCAGAGGCTTCTTCATGCAATCAGGAACTCTGCTGTTTCAAAGCCCTTGTTTGCATCGAAAGCAATTGTGCATTTTTCGTTCCCCCACCACCACGTTACTATGTCACCTGAAAAGTGTTAACTATTTAAACCATTGTATTTATGAAATTACATCTGGTTATGGAATAGTGTTGCAAGAAGACAGATGAATTCTCAATGGCAGAGTTTTAGCAATATTAGCAATGTGTATATTTTTATTTATTTACTAGTTTTATGTACCCGGCTTCGCCCGGGTGTTTATATGCCCCATCCCTGCCCCCCCCCCACTCACATGTGTGCCCGGGTGTTTATATGTCTCATCCCTGACCCCCCCCCCGGTCACCAGCCATACAGATGGCCCTGTATCAGTTTCCCTGAGGGAAACCTATTTGCGCCCAGGTGTTTATATGCCCCATCCCTGACCCACCCCACTCACCAGGCATACAGGTGGCCCTGTATAGGTTTACCTGCGGGAAACCTATTTGCGCCCGGGTGTTTATATGTCCCATCCCTGACCCCCCCCCCCAGTGGTTTTTGGCCACCCCTGGGCGTGTTTTTTTTTTGGTTTGTTAAAAATTACCCAGCGGTGACCAGGTGTTTATTTGTCCCATCTACGCTGCTGTACTGTTTCTGTTGCTCTAGATGTAGTAGCCCTCTATTTCATATCCTCTAGTCGTTTGTGATGCTGCTGTACTGTTTGTGTTGCTCTAGATGTAGCAGCTCTGTCTCTCTTATCGTGTAGTCTTTTGTCACGCTGCTGTACTGTTTCTGTTGCTCTAGATGTAGCAGCTCTGTGACATAGCGTTGCAAGTCGTTTTTTTTTTCCTCAGGTGTTTCCTGTGTACGCTGTTGTTTCATCTTTGTAGCCTTTGGTTGCACCTGCCCAATTGCCTTACGTTATACAGTGAAAGTAAACTTTCAGAGTGAGAGCAACAGCCACAGCACCTTGTGCCAACTGTCAACTGCCAAGCAGGGACCGCCCACATGTCCACAGAACACATTTCCCTGGCCCTGTATATAATAGGATTCCCTGCGGGAAACCTATTTGCTGCTGTTTGTCTTCAACTGTACAGAGTTCAGTTGCTGCCTGAAGATTCCGCATGTCATTTGCATGTACTTTGCATCTCATCATGACATCATCAGAGCCTCGGAATGCAGTGGCTCAGCCCATAGCCACCCATAGAGAACCACAAATTCGCTTGTACCTGCGCCCGTGGGGGCGCGAGCCGTTCCAAAACCTCACAGCGACGGTCTCGGGGGGCCAAGGCCGAGTTTGGCACGAGTCAGTCCAGGCGTTGCGGAGCCTATGTGGAACATACATACATACATACACGCATACGCTCTTCTTTATATATATATATATATATATATATATATATAGAGAGAGAGAGAGAGAGAGAGAGAGAGAGAGAGAGAGAGAGAGAGAGATTAATTTATACCCTGTCTTTCTGCCCGAAGGCACCCAAGACAGCTTACAACATTTGAAAATACAATAAAAACACGATTTAACAGTTAAAAACAGTAGTTAAAAACTAATTAAAATAAAATTTAAACAACCAGCCCTGTGGATCCTAAAAAAGAATATAAAAACCAGCCAGCCTATCAACAATTAAAAGCTTGTTGGAATAAAAAGGTCTTCAGCCCCCGCCAGAATATTGCCAAAGAGGGAGCAGTTCTTAACTCTAAGGGGAGGGTATTCCAAAGTTGGGGAGCCACCACCAAGAAGGCCCTATTCGTGGCTGCCATCCCTCTCACCTCTCCTGGTGGCGGCACAGTCAAAAGGGCCCCCCCAGATGACCTCAGAGCACGGGTAGGATTGTATGGAAGGAAGCGGTCCCTCAAATATCCCAGACCCAAGCTGTAAAGGGCTTTAAAGGTCAAAACTAGCCCTTTGAATCCGGCCCGGAAGGGAACTGGCAGCCAATGTAGTCGCTGAAGCAACGGCTCAACAGAGTCAAACCAATAGAGAACTTGTGTGAATTTTTAGAGCTTGTGTGAATTTTTTTGTTAACAAAAATTATATCCCGCCTTTTTCCCCGTTGAAGGGGATTCAAGGTGGCTTACATAAATTCAATAAAACAATATAAAAATCATGAACAATTATTAAAAGCATTAAATATAAAATCAATTAAATCTTAAATCATTAAAAAATAGAACCACCAGGATCACCCGACTATTAAAAAAGCCAGACCATTGTCTCACTCAAATGCCTTCTGAAATAAGAAGACCCTGCCGAAAGGTCTCCAGCGAGGGAGCAGTTCTTAGTTCTTTCTAAGGGAATGCCATAAACAAGGAGTCACCACTGAGAAGGCTCTGTTATTAGCTGCCAACCCTCTCACCTCTGCTGGTCACAGTATAGACAGAAGGTGCCCCTCTGATGACCTGAGCAGACGGGTAGGATTGTGTGGAAGAAGGTGGTCCCTCAAATACCTGGACCCAAGCCGTAAAGGCATTTAAAAGTAACTTTTAATTCAGCCAGGAAACGACTTGTGACTGATCCATAGCCAGGCTAACTTAGTTTATTTTAATGGTTTGTGTGTGTGTCCGTCCGTCCCCTGGTTATTTTGAGCATAATTGGACTGCTGAGAGTATACGGGAACTGATGGATATGTGATACGTGCTTCTGAAATCTGAGCTTGCTGAAAATAATAGAATGTTGGCAGAGTAAATGGCAACATCAAAAGAACCAAACAGTAGTAGTGTTAAGAAAGCTTATTTGTTCTGCTCCTGTTTGAGTTCCTTTATTTCTCGACACACCATGGATGCTTTGTATTCTTGTGGTGGGGAGGAAGTCGTGTGATATATCCTGTCCCCATTTTCCCCCTTTCCTTTTCATTCTGCTGGTTATCTCACTACCAGGGTGCAGTGCAGATAGATGCAGGGTGATCTGTGCAAGTTTTCAAATTTCCTGCTAGCAAGAAGCAATATCGTGCCAAAGCAAAGGAGTTTAATTGTAAGCCCAAAAAGGGAGAGTATCGTTTTTCCAGTCTTATTAGCGACTCAAATCATTCCTCCCCCCCTCCTCACAATGCTTTCTCTGTCAAGCTATTCTCCTTTCTGTGATACAGATGACTGCCCCTAATATGAATGAAAGATGAGTTGGGCAGGCAGGTGGTAGGTAGTATGTTTTGACATCTGCTCCTCACACACACATGCGCTGCCTCTCTTTTGCTACGGTACAAGCAAAAAACAACCTTGCTGTGTGTGTTGCTGGTCTGAGATACTGTTGAATAAGATTGACCCAGATTGCTCCAAGGAAGTTTCTCCTAGAACAGCCATTTTCAACCGGTGTGCCGTGGCACCTTGGTGTGCAATGAAAGGTCCGCAGGTGTGCTGTGGGAGTTTAGAACACAGTGTTTAAAAAAGCTCTTCTATTCTGGGATTCTGCAGCTCTGTTTCTAGGGCAACTGTCTATCCCCTCTGCTGGTGGAGGAAGAAGGACAAACAATTGGTTACCTATAGACAGTTGCTCTAGAAACAGAGCCACAGAATCTGGAAGAGTCTCCCAGAAACTGGAAGTGACATCACAAGAGGGCGAAAACCATAGAGAAGGCCATAGCTAACAGTGGGTCATGAGAAGAAAAACATGGAAAATCGCTGCCCTAGAAACTTGAGACTATGCAGGTGGGGACAATAAATGGTCTCATGGTTTCCATTGGCTGGAATGAGAGCTGTCTGGGCTAACCCAAGACCTCCTAGCTCCTGAGGTGTTATGCCACTGGCTTCCCCCTCTGTTTGACAGTAAGCCGGCTTCTGCCACCACAGCTGCTCCTCTCCCTGGATTTGAAAGGGGGTTGGAGGAGAAGGAGAAAATGGAGGGACATGCTGAGCTAGGGCATTTTTGGCACTTTAGGAAGAGTAGCTTGATGTTCTGCTGAACATTTTCTGCTGTTTCTTTAAGATTCCTTTTAAAATATTTTCTACACTTGAATATGCCTGGCCTGGCCAGTGCAGAGGTTCTGAGACTACCTTGTAATCACACCGAATCTTTTTGTTTCTGTGAGCTCTGCTGCCTGAGCACAAGCTGTCCTAAATATCTTATTGTAGTCTCAGAGGTCTAGTTTTAAGCCCCAGTTCCCTGATACTATTTAAAATGTCCGTCAGCATGACTCTTTTTTGTCTTGTACTGTACAAGTGGGGAAGAAATTGAGTCACAGGATACCCAAACAGTAGCTGTTGCTTAATATAACTAATTGTAATATTACAATATATTGTATAGCAATTTTACAATATATATGGTAATAATACAATAAAGTAATACACTCATATTGTTGCTTCAGCAGAATCCCAGAGAGAGCTTCTCATCACTTTCAGAATTTAAAAAGTGCCCTGATGCTGTTCCTGCAAGTCACTCTGTTTTAAAAATAAAATAGAGATGAGTGTATGCTACTTACCAAAGTGGATGCACAGACCATGGCATACCTGTGACAATAGCACATGCATAAACCATCTCTGTAGAATAATATTAGATATTGGAATGATGTGCAGGTTCTGCTTTTCATTTAAAGCTTTAGTAGAGGAATTGGGCCTTAATAGATTATGCTCAGTTTCATTTAAAGTAACATGAACAGCCAGACCAGACCATTTCCTCTCGGAGATCTGTATAAATGAAGTACTACAGCTTGCATTGGCCAAGTGTTATGGCCTGAATGGAAAAACAGGAAGGAAAACACTGGCTAAATTGGACATGTTTAGAGAAAATGAAGGTTAAATGCAGTGTTCCAGTGAAAGTAGCAGAGACCTAGGGCACTTTAATGAATGCATTCTGACATTCACTTTTGTGAGCTGTTTTTGTCAGATGCTTGAAGTAGCCTGCTAATTGGCTAAGGGTGTGTGTGATGCATATGTGCACATGCATCAGTGGAGAAGAATGAAAACGTGTTTTGATGCACACATAGACACAGTACTGTGTGAATGTCTAAACATCTATGAATGTAAGATATAGCTGTAGGTGTGGTTAGGAACCAGAAAACTTGGACTCCTCTTACAAAGGGGAATTTTCTTCTAAGACATAATTTAAATAGAGGCTAATGAGGACTATATAAACACCCATATCCTTCACTGGACTTATTTATCCCATAAGAAACAATGGAAAATAGCAGTGATTCCCAGACCATGCGCTGCAGCGCCTAGGTGTGTGGAAGGATAAAAAAAGAACAGGCAGGCCCAGCAATAGCAGGATTTAAATATCGGGGATGCCCTTTTAAGAGCATGGTGAACTAAGAAGATATAGAGGCAGAGCTACAGCAGTAAAGGGTGTGAGTGCTGAGAATTTTCACATCTAGTTCCTCAGAATGTCAAGGACTTAAATGCCAGGTAATGTATAATGGAGCCCCCCTGTACTGTACCGTAACACTGGGGATCTGTTCTGGAAAGTTGAGCGCTGCGTGAAACTGTGCAGTAGGAGCTCATTGTAGTTTACGAAGCAGGAAAGTGGCTCTTATTGGTCCTTCACTGTTCCCACTATCTGACAGTAAAGCCGGGACAGGTATCATTATTGGAGGTGTTACTATTATATAGTTTTGTAAGCAGAATGCAAATTATACAGAATCTAGTAGGGGAGAAGTTCAGTGCTGCTGCTGCATTATTTGGCAGATCTTCAAGCTGCCGTAGTCCAATAGAAAAATGCAAAGTGAGAGTCCTAAATTCCAATCCTATAGCAAATTGGACACACTAGAATTTAGTCTCAACAATTCCTGCAAATGGCTTGTTATGTTTACTTGTTACTCTCTTGATGTTGCTATGCCTGTGGATCACTAGGTCTGGTTGCGAGTAGACATGCCCAGGCTGATTGGATTTTGTATTTATTTTGTGCTCTGCACAATACTCCGCCATCCCAATAGAAACCTCTTACGTTGCTTCATCTTTTGGTCTCACTTCAATTAAACAGATGGATATGTGATGGGTGCTTCTGAAGCCTGAGGTTGCTGAAACTTATAGAATGCTGGCGAATAAATGACAACATCAAAAGAACCAAACAATAGCAGTGTTAAGAGAGCATGTTCCCTTAAAAAAGTTTTAAAATAAAATGCATACATTAAAATAAATGAATACACAATTGCGTTTTGAATGCATGACTTAAGAATCTTGTTGCTGCAGAGCAGGTAAGCAGATTGCATGCACACACTTGCATGTTATTGCACCATTTTTAATCGTTGCTCTTGGGGCATAGAAGGGAATAGATTATTGGACCTTACAGTATTTCCCTGCCCAGATATTGGTCAGTGAACTAGAACTGCAGATGATTCATCAAAATATTCCCCACAGACATACTCCTTGGTTATAAGGCAGGTAAATCTAACTGTCAAGCAAAAGGATCTTCCGTTAGAGTGTAACTTTTCCAGTTGTATAGTACTAAAAAAGAATTTGCAAAGTGGGTTGTATTAAAATGACCATTTTGCAACTAAGCGGCTACTTTATTGTTCATTCATAGGGTCAAATCATTTTTAGTTTCTCATTCTTTACCTTTGTATTTATTTGCACAATTTGTTGCATCTTACGTTTCTTGCAAATCCAGTTCTGGGTTCCAGCTCCATTTGGTATAACGTTCCAAATTTCATTGTGAATGTACAAAATTATTATTGCATGATTCTCTTATATGAAGACATTCACCTGGCTTGTCTAGGCAGCACATCTGAATTTGGGTGTGTATCATGGGCTTATAATGTCACCTTAAAAACCCTAACAGTCCAAGTCCTTTCCGTTCCCTTGGAGTTTTTGTTCCCTTTTCTAACTGCCTTGGTTTGTTCACTTCCTACCTTGGAAGTGGGGTTGTTTTCAAAGCTCAGTCCAGGATCTAGTTCTCCATGGATTACTGAAATGCCAGCTACTATTATGGGTTACAATTTTGGGAGAAACCCATAAACAGGTGCATCTGAGGATAGGGTGGACCTTAGATCTTCTCTGAAAGACACTCAGAGGGTGCCTTTGCCTGTTAACTTGGTTTATTAAACCATCATATTTTTAGGGTTCAGCGTATAGCAGACAACTTGAGGCCAGAAATTATACAGCACTGTTAATATACAAAGTTTTTCATAGCACATTGCACAAAATTGAATCAACTGCTTTTATTAGATCATGTAGCAAAATTGATTTAGTGCAGTACTTAAGATGCAGGTACAGGTCGGAGTGATTACTAGTAGTGTTCTTTATTAACAGCTTTAATCTGTACTAACTGATCAAACTGTATTGCATTTTATGTACTGTAAACAAAAAGAAATTACTGATTTACAGCCCAATCCCAAGCTGCCTGGGCTCTAGAAGCTCAGCGGTAGCCAGCACTGGGCAGGCACCAGAGGCACTGTTCCCTTCCCCCCAAGTAAGGTTGCACAGCTTCCTATAGGTCTCCTCAAGTCTGCTCTGGCTATTTCCCCAGGGCAAATTTGAGGGCCTCCGTTTTGGGCCACTCAGCCCAACATGGAGTTTAGGATCAGGTGGTGGAGGTCACTGCTGATCCCACCTCCCACTCCGCCCTTGCCCAGTTCTGCCCTCCCTGCCCACCCAGAAAACACGCACCACTGACTGTGTTGTCCCTTACTGGATGCCAGGTCCACATGGGTGCCTCTGGGCGCTGAGGACTGGTGCTGGGCCAGCGGCGGTGGTAAGGCGGTGGAACGATACTTTTGCGACACCACCACCAGCGTCAATAGGATTGGGCCCTTAGTGTGTGGGATATGAATTATAAATCCGTGATTTGGGGCACAGAAGCTAAAAATATAAAGCCTGTAATTTGGAGTAGGTGGCTGGGGCAAAAGATGGAGGTACACAGAGACGTCATCCGGGCGCGCCAGGAACCGGAACGATGATTGACAGCCCTCCGCCCCTATGGCGGAGGGCAGCCACGCCTCCCTGCGCCTCACAGCGCCCGAATTGCTCCATTTCAGAGCGATTTGGGACGCGAGGGAGGGCGGGCAGGCCCAAGAGCAGCTCCCCGTCCTCGGGAGAGGCGGCGCGGCCTGGGCCTGTCCGCAGAACTGGCGGAACGGCGTACCGGGCCATTCCACCAGGATAACACCACTGGAGGTACATACTTACTAGCGCAAGATGCTAACTAAAACAAAAGAGGCCCAGAAAAAGGGAGAGGGAGGAAACTTAGACACAGAAACCAGCCGAGAGAAAAGGCACATTCTGTAACATTCAAGGCTTCTAAAAACCCAAAAAGGGGCCCTTTCAGAGAAAGAGATAAGGAAGCGCTGATTCCTCGTAAATAAAGAAGGATAAGAGGTAAGGAGTAAACCTATTAGGTATTCTGTTTAGGCGTTTTCGAATTAGCTGTTGCATGTAGCTAAGGGGGAGTATTGCGCTGAGAGGGCTGGAGAGGGAACCAAGAGAAATAAAAGTGCTGAGCATTGTAACTGGGTGTGGTCTCTCCAGCCTGCCTGCTTTTAGGATGGTGTGTTTGGAGACGCACCCAATTTGCAACCTGAATCAATAAAGCTTCACTCATCAACCCAAATTGTGTTTGTGAAGCCATTCCGCACAAGTGTTATTCCATAGTACATATACAGAACATTGAAACCTCCTTTCCTTCTGAGGCATAATTTTAGAAAAAAAATTAAGATCATGGCAACATCTTTGTTAGATACATGGAGATGATTGTGCAAGAATGATCTATATACCAATATGAGCTCAAACTCAGAAAAATATCTAGCTTCCATAAGAACTAAAGCAGGAAGGGGCTTGGCTTCTGACCCTTTGAATATGGAAGCAAGTAAGCCAATAGGTCACTGAAATAAAATGGATGTTCTAATATAATGTTGGTAACAGCACTTAAAGGTTTTGTCTCATGAAAAAGCATAGAAAATCTGGAAACGCTGTAAACATTTGCTTGATCACCACCTCTTTGCAGTCAGAAATTATTAGTGATCCCAAGTCTTGTGAAGCAGTATGTGATCAGCCTCTTCAGCGTGGGAGTGCTAAAAATATTCCACGCATGGTCAGGAAATCTGTTTGCTATCTTCTGTTATGATCAAAAGCAATAAACTATGTTATTGCTAGGGGATTTAGGAGTTTAATAACACAGCTTTTAACCAGCAGTCATGAAATACAATATGCGTCTGAGCTTAAAGCATTAAGTATGTTGAACATATATTCATGGGAGAAAAGATGTCTTTTGGGATTTTGTGGAAGTAATCTGGGTAAAAATGATGCAGTAACTGTGTGGTAGCTGTTTACTTAATGTGTATAGGCAATTGCTTTATAGGATGCTTTTGTTCTGCATAACTACCCATACATGTTCTCTTGCCATTTTGATAGAGGCTTGTTGCCTGGTTTGTAAATAAGCATCAAATGAAAATGGCTTAGCATCAGCCTCGGTTTTGGTTATAATAAGTGAAACATTTATAACAGTAATGTCATATACTGTGTACATTGTTCTGTGCTTTGTTAGTGATATTCATAATTATCATCATGGCGCTGTGAGTTAAACTGCTGTTGCTAAACTTGCTGACCAGAAGGTTGGCAGTTCAAGACCACGTGACAGAGTGAGCTCCCGTTGCTTGTCCCAGCTCCTGCCAACCTAGCAGTTTTAAAGCACGTAGATAAATAGGTACCACTTCGGTGGGAAAGTAATGGTGTTCCATGCGCTATGGCGTATAGTCGTGCTGGCCACATGACCATGGAAACTTGTCCTCAGGACAAACGCCGGCTCTTCGGCTTAGAAACGGAGATGAGCGCCGCCCCCTACAGTTGGTCACAAGAAGACCATTCGGTCCTGGGGAAACCTTTACCTTTATAAAAAAAGGTGCACTGTGAACCATAGTGATTTCATAGCTGGATGATAGCTATTTAGACAGCCTTTCTAATGCTGCTCAAGAGATTTGGCGTTTCCAGTGAAATTCTGGATTTTTTCTTTACTTTGAAGTAAAGATTTGCATGTCATGTGACAATCTGTGTTTAGAGGCCAGTTTTAAAAGCCATGTAATGTGGCATGGGGAGCCTCTGTTTGAGAAACAGGAGCCTAAAAGCCATTTAAGCAAATATAATTAGTTGTGCATGTCTTTGGGTCTTGGCCAAGGTATTTATGCCTAGGGGGCAATGAAAAGCAGTTGTACTTCTCTCTGTTTTGCTAGGTCAGAATTCCTTGATGCAACGTTGTGAAACGCTAATATAGTGGAAAGCTTTGTTCATTTGCAGCATCATCAGGGAGTTTGTTTATGTTGCAGTTTTCTCCAGGTAATGAGCATTTGTTACATTCAAATCAGACAAGCCATAACAAAATTACAGGAAAAAAAGTGACTTGCTGCATCCTCTTGTTGATGACAGTTTAAAGTTTTGCAGACAATACAAAATGCTGCATTTGGAGAGACTGAGGTCTTGGTAACCCCTGCTAACTGGGCAAGAGGCACTTTTTCAAGTGGTATTCCTCTTATATTTAGCAAGGGGAGAGCAATTGTCCTTCTTCACCCCTTCGCAGTGTCTTTTCTAGTGGCTGTTGCTGGTGGTGTTCTGCATTTTTTTTTTAGATTCTGAGCCCTGACAGGGAACCATTTTAGTTTTTATAATACTGGATGCTGTTAGTTTTTATGATCCCCTACCCTACCCCTTAATGTGATTTTTTTTAAAAATGCTGTTTTGTTTTTTGTAGATTTTAATGTGCCTTTACGTTGTAACCCACTCCGAATGCCCTTTGGGGAGATGGAGTGGGGAAGAAATTTCTCAAATAAACATTCTGATTAGCATTTTTGCCATGGGAACTCCCTCCATAAATGGAACTGTGAACGAAAGATTTTAGATTGTGAGCCCTTTTGGGACAGGGAGCCATTTAACTTTATTATTATTACTATTTGCCTGTAAACCGCTTTGTGAACTTCGTGTTGAAAAGCGGTATATAAGTACCTTGATTGATTGATTGATTGATTGAAAGAAGGGTTCTGCTTATGACAGAAGTCTGTTCACAATTAGGAATGTTCCTTCTGTTCATAGAGCAAACTTCTATTTGTGAAGGGTGTGTGTGTGTGTGTTCCTGGCAGCAGGGACAATGTTGGAACGCCACCCTCTATTTAGTCTCTAAACGTATAATGGAGTTTATGAATATCCACTTTACAAGACATTCTTGTATTCTTCTTCCCTGTAATGGGAAATAGGTCCTGTGTTTCCTGTTTTTGTCAATTCCTGGCATGGGTATTTTCTGCGCCAATCTGTAAGTACTGGCTCAACCCAATCCGGGCAACATGCTTCTTGACTGCCATGCTAGTGAGAGAGGGAAGGGAAAGGTGTGGTTGGACAAATAAAAGTACCCTTACTAAGCACAGTGCATATGAATAAGGCAATACATTCATTCTGGTCCTTATGGTTCTGCTAGCATCTTGATGGTGCCAGTTGCTCACTTGGTTGTTGTATACTGTAGATGACAGGCCATGTTGTCTCCAAACACAGATTGTTAATGTGCTGAATGTGTTTAGAAGTCCTTGAGGAATGTTTAAGAGTTGAAATTGAGACAAAATGTCAAGTTGATGTAAGCCATGAATTTGAATATAAGGACTCATCAAACCCCAGGGCTTTACGTTAAGCTTTTATGAATGTGACACGATCGCTGAATTGCTTCAGGGTTTGAGACTCTTCCAGACTTCTGTATTAAGAAATAAATGTCACAACTTGATTTTGTGAGATGTTGGGGGGTGACAGAGGCTTATGCAGGGCCAGCTGAAGCTGTTGGGCTGCCTGCCTGCCCCAACAGCCCCCTTCCCTAACCCCTGCACTCCCTCCCCTGGCTCCTTTCTCTTTGAATCAAAGCAGGAAATATGTAACCAGTTGCATAGCTAAGGGGGGTTCAGAAGGTACATTGGTCAACTTGCACCCCTGATTAGATGGCAAATCCTGAGGCTCAGACGGCTGCAGGAGATGGTGCTACAGGGTATGTATCTCCTGTATCCCCCTCACGGGCCCACTTTTCTGAGCCAACCACTTCTTTGCTTTTTTTTTTCTGGTTATAAGCTCGCAAGTGCTCAGAATACACCAGACATAATTGCGCTGACATCCAATGTCACAGTCCTGGGTGCCAGATGCCCTAACTACGCCACTGCATAGAGCATGCTGCGAATGATCCCAGTGGGCTTGGCATTTCCTGCTTAGCTTCAGATGATACTTTCATTATCCAACTGGCCCCATGTGTTAAAAGAAAGGTGTGCAAATGTTCTGGTCCCTCTCCTAATTTCTCTTCATTTCCCCAGTAGGTATTCTCTTACGGCATGGGGCGCGGTAGACATAGCAATACATATAGGAGGGCACTTCAGATGGCCGTTTCTGCCCTATCCATGTGATTAAGGAATATGTACTGGGGAAACGAGAAGTGAGGGCAGGTGCTAGGATCTCGGTATGCACATTTTAAAATACCTTGATGTAGATATATTTAAATATTTGACAATAAAAAGATTGACATTGCCCCCCCCCACAATGCTGGGCTGATGCAGATATACTGGATGCAGTCTGAATGACTGTCCATTAAATAGTCCAAGCTCAAAAATCTGGTATCGGGGAGAATCAAATGTGAAGTCAGGGAAAGTCATGAAGGTAAGATAACAGGAGAGGACATGATATCGTTTTCTTGAAGCCATGGATATACAAATATGGCTGACTCAGATCTTTCCCACCAAGGAGGAGGATTGCCGTGAATTCACGAATAAAAATCTCCCTGCACGTGTGTAAAAGTTAATTTCAACCTCTTTAATATAAGCATGTCTGCGTGTTCTGCATACGGGTGTGCAAATCGCTGTACGAAAAATGGGACTTAATTTCCACGGAAAGATTCATGTATTCTCATTACATCGGTTCAATAAAACTACCATTCAGTGCGTGCATTATTTTTGAAGCTGTGTAATTTCTTGTTGTTCCTAGCAGTCTTATTCACCATTTTCTGACACCCACTGTTAATGGTCTAGAAGGTAAAAAATATATATTTCCCCCCCTCCTTTTTTCCCCCTTCCCGTTTACACTTTTTTCCCACCTTCCATTTTCTACTGTAATATTTTCGAAATTGTGAACATTAACATACTTTGGGGTTTTTTTTGGTGGGGGTGAGTGTAGAAGTTAAAAAAATACTCTTAATAGTCTAGAAGTAAAAAAGAATTACTCTCATATTGACAACTACTTGTGTCATGAAGAGATTTTAATGTAATTTTCCTACTGTAATACTTATGAAATTCTGAACATTAACAGACATTTTTTTTATGGGGCATGGCCGTTTTATTTTTGGTTGTGTAGATTTCAAAAAATAAGTCTGTCAAAACAGTGCAATCTGAGTTTAAATAGACAGCAAGTAGCATTTCGTCCGGTATGTTCAGTAATATAATTATGAGGAATTTAACCCTGTAAGTGCATATTAAATCATAATAAGGTTACCAATGATGTTTCTACACGATCACACGTTTTTATTTTGGTAAGTTTTTATTTCAGGAATAAACTATTCAGTCCCAAACAGTACCAGAAAAGCAATCTGAAATGCTTGGAATCAGCATTGTTTTGAGTACGCCAACATGGCTGCTAAGCCCGCCCCCTGGCCTCAATTTTCTCCTATTTCTTCTTAAGGGATGTCCTCTCCTGTTATCTTACCTCTATGGGGAAAGTTCAGATCAGAAGCCAAATACTTAATCGCAGGAGCAGGAAGTATGATCTGGAAAGGAGGTGGAAGAGCAGATAATATAACTTGAGCTTAAGGCAATGCGGGCAGTTGCTTAGACAAAGGCCAGGCCTGGAAGTATTCAAAGCCTGACAAGATCTGGAGGAACCAGTAGCTCTGCTGGGCCATGGAAGAACAATAAGGTTCCTTGTATCTCTGTTGTCCTAGCCGTAGGGCGCAATCTTAACTTGCAGTTAGACCGGCACAGTTAAGCCAGCAAGGTTTGGCTGACCCAAAGGATACAGTAAAGTATGTTTGAACCACTCTTGGAGTCAGAGAGGCCAGCACACAGACATGTGCC
>JAJKFI010000029.1:6687117-6707158 GCA_029204185.1 Lerista edwardsae
GCAACACCACTGCTGTTCCCCTATCTTTAAAACGGTGTCCCCAGTATTCCCAGTTTCAAGTATCAATGGTGGGGTCTGGAACGGAACCCAAGCAGATACCAGGGCATGCCTGCTACTTTAATTCCCTCAAAATGCAATCCAAACTGCACTTAGCCAGTGTAGGGGACTTGCACCAACCTCGGGGTGTTGCAAACATACCATAAAGCATGTTTACACTGCCTTCTGAGTTGGCGCAGGGATTTGGCCTCCGTGCTGCCGCAGACTGGTAAATACTTGCCAAATTCAGCCAGCATGGCGGTTTGGGAGGGCAGGGAGAGGGTGGAATGGGGCTGGGGGAAGGGCGGTCCAGGGGGCAGACTGGCCCAGGGTAGGGGTGGTGCCAGGATCCAGCACTTAGGCCAAGCAGGCCAGGCAACCTTATGGACTGCTTGGATTTGCACCGCTGATTTTGGCAGCGCCGATCCAAATAGCCCCTGCTACTTGGGCCACGGCTGTTTTACCTGGGTAAGAGGAATTGATTCCTCTTGCCCCAAGCTGTGCTGCAGCCAGTCCCAGCCCTGAACTGACTATGGGGCCAGCCAATTGGCCTGCCTGTTCCAGCATAGGGTTAGGATTGCACTGTTACTCAAAAACTTTGTGGAGGCAGGAAGAGTAGTTAATCTTCATTTCTGTGCTTCCATGTTCTGGAATTCTGTGTGCTCATGTTTCTTTAAATGTAGATTATACATTCCTTCATATTACAACATACTTATATTCATATATCATTCTGAAAAATATAGAATATATCTTCTATTCAGTATATATATGGGAGGTTGCAGGCAAGTTAATATACATTAAAGTCTTTGCTACTGTTGAATAGGTAACAGGCTTGAAGATTGAAATGGGATGAATGATAGTAGGGTTTTTAAACCCAGGTAACATTATGCTGGTATGCATGTAGGTCAACCTGTAATGCCCTTTGATGTCTTTGCATCACAAAGCCCATGAGCATACCTTTCAGCAAGACATGCTGTTGCATTCCCTGATGAACTATCTCCCAGGTTCTCACTTTCTGTGTAACTGGGGGCATAACTGTGTTTAAACAAATGGCTTACCACAGTCACAGGTAGTATTGCGATTCTATTAGCTCCTCTTATTTTCTTTCCCCCTCATTCTGTGTAGTCAATATTTTAACTACCAGTAAATTCTGTCTGTACTATTTAGTCAACGTTTTATCATCACGATTAGAAAGCAATTTAGCCCCCCTTTGCTTGGTAACTTTATTATTAGTAATATTTTAAAAAAATATTTTTAAATTAACGTTTAAAAAAAATACATTAATATGAAATGTGCCCCAAATACCAACTTTAGTTTTGAATCATTTGGATTGTCATTTCAACGTCTGAGCATGGCTCAATCTTGTAGTTTTATATTTTTTGATGCCAGACCCTGAAGTAGGTTTCACGGGAAGGGGAATTCACAGCTGTTTCGGCTTCCTCAAAAATGCTTTAAACTGAATCCAACTTCTTAGAGTAGTAAATTGCCTTTAGCTAGTTCTGCCGTAAAACCAGGACTGCATAAATTAATTAGATTATTAAAAAATGAGTTCCCAGGCCTGTTCATTTGTGACAGCTCACACAAGGCCCGGAGGAGAACTTTGACATAAAGTAGGTCATTGTATAACGTGATGAAAGTTGGAACAGCTGCTGAATAGAATTATCAAGTGATTGTTCCCTGTGTAAAGGAAGATCTACAGAATGTGTTGTCATCCAGAAGTGGGATGCTTTGAGCTTCACTTGCGTCTCCTTCAATCTATCAATAGTATACACTTGGAGATTATTTTTTTAAAAGATTAAACGAGTCTCAAATCCTGCACAAAGCATTTACCTGTTTGCGAAGTACGCTGCACAAGTTACTGTGAGCATCAATAAGCAAGTTAAAAGGAAAGGAAGAGATTAGGACTGGAAAGTGAAAGCAAAGTTTCAGTACAAACCTTGCATAATATATTAAAGTATTGGGCTGTATCTGAATTACTTCTGTGAATGATCGTCTCTTCCATTTTCAGTGGCCAATGAGGATGCCTAATGAGATTGGTCTTTTTCTTATATCCTTCTGTCAGCCCCATGTCCCCTGAAAATCTGCTTCTGGGGATTGGGAGGAGGTAAGCACCATATGATGGATGCAGAGTGAAGGCAGGTTGGGAATCAGCAAAAGTCTTGCATGGCTGCAGAAGATTCAGTTAGGCACAATCTGTTGTATTCATCTAAACACATTGACTATATGAATATTTGTTTAGAAAACGTATATACCACCTTTTTCCCCACTGAAGCGGATTCAAGGCGGCTTGCTTAAGTTCAATAAAACAATATTAAAATTAAACAAATACTAAAGAACATTAACTATAAAACCAATCAAAAAATTAAAACCATTAAAACACTGAACCACCAAGGTCACCCAACAATTAACAAAACACCAGCCCACTTTCTCACTCAAACGTCGCCCCCTGAAATGAAAAGTTCTTAAGATCCCACCGAAAGGTCTCCAGCAAAGGAGAAGTTATTAGTTCCAAGGGGAGGGAATTTCATAAATGAGAAGCCACCACTGAGAAGGCCTTATTCCTAGCTACCACCCCCTCACCTCTACTGGTAGTGGCACAGACAGAAAGCCCCCCCCCCCATGATCTGAGCGGACAGGTAGAATTGTATGGAAGAATTGTATGGAAGAATTGACTCTCAAATACTCTGGACCCAAGCCACAAAGAGCTTTAAAAGTCAAGACTAGCAATTTGAATTCAGCCTGGAAACAAAGTGGCAGCCAGTGTAGTTGCTGAAGCAACAGCCTGACTGAATCGAACCGATGAGTTCCAGCAACCACACAGAATATAAATGTAAACCTTTTAGTTTTCTTAAAGTACAGCAGACTGCACATTCATAAACAACCAATTCTGAATGTATTCTAATCATTGCTATATTTTTAAGATACATTTATTGAAACTGGGATACTATTTAATATAACAGTTCTTGATGGAATAATGACTTCCATATTTGTAGTCTGTTCAAAATGACCTCTTTTGGGTTTTCCTACAGAAGCCTTTAAGGCTCAATCCAGAGCCCCCCAGCATGAGTGGAACAAATGTGCCACTCGTGCTGGTGCATAGGGCATGTGCAGGGCAGGTGGTAAGCTCAAATCAAAACCAAAAATGTATTCCTTTATCATCTAAAATAAATTTCAGCTTGGGATAATCACAGCATTTTTACCCTGGCATAACTGGATCATCCAAACAACAGCACATTTCTAACCTGGAGTTAGACTGGCACAGTTAGGCCAGCAAAGTTTGCCCAGCACAAGGGACATGGTAAAGTATGCTTGGACCACTCTTGGAGTCAGAGAGACCAGCACACAGATGCATGCCATCCTCCCTGACACCAAGAGTGTTCCAAATGCTCTTCCCTTGTGCTGTCCCAACTTTGCTGGCCTAACTGTGCCGGCCAAACTCCAGATTAGGATTGCGCCCCAAGTCAATAGATTTGTATATTTTATTTTTCTACCTTGATAAATCACAAAGTTCACCAAACGGCTAAAAATACACGTGAATTTAGTGTGAATTTAATTTTAAATTACATTTTTTTGCCTGTTCTAAGAGTACAAAAAACATGTTTTGAGTTTAACAGAAAAACAACAAAAAAATGCATGTATGTGTTTCTCATGCAGCTTTTTTTCATTTTTTCATCTGCTATTCTAAAAGCCAGGGCTGTTTTTAGTCTTTAGCTATGAGAAGAAACCACAAAAAGATCCTTTAAAAGGAAATGAGATCAGGCTACCAGTGAGATTTCAAATTTTGGTCAGCCTCTTGGAATCACTCGTGGTGATTTCGAAATCTTTGACACAGTCATTGCCCCAATCACTTGACAGCATTTCTTTTTGGTCTGCAACAACATTTCTTTCATGCTAGATTAATTTGGTTTGTCTAATTAAGCATGCTCGGCATTAGTCAGTTGTCACTCAGCAAGCTGGCAAATGGGGGTTCTCCCTCCCCCCTTCATGTCATAAGCAATTCTGCCTTACATTCCTCCTGATATGCCTCATCAAATACACTTCCTCCTCTATTAAAACTTTTACTGTAATGCTCATTTTCTTGATTCCTCCCCTTCATAAAAATTAACTGCTCAACTCATAACGTAAATAAAAGTAAATGAGAACAAATTTGGAGCAAATAACCCAAATGTTTCCTTCCTAACACATCCTATCCATTTACAAACTCTGTCAGTCTCCTCCAGAACAAGTATCTTATTAGCCCAAATGATCTGACATTAATAACATACATTTAACTCCGCTGATGACTGCAGCAATTAGGGAAGCTTCAATAATTGCATTTATACATGTAAAAAGATTTCATATGTGCACCCTAGGAAATTATGTGTGCTTAAATGAATGTAACGTACATGTACACATAACAGGGATTTGAGATTAGCTTTGGCTTCTTGCTGAGCATATACACCTATATGTGTTTGCTGAAGTACAATTTATGAAGTGATTCACAGCCAAGTCCTAACTTGCACTGGAACAGGCCAACTGGCAGGTTAGTTGCAGGCTGGAGCAAAACACAGGTTAGCGGAATTTTTACCCCTTACTCCATGTCACGTACCAGACATCCCAGAGGGCTACTCTGATTTGCTACCAGCTATTTTGCTAGCGCAAATCCGAGCAGCCTGTGTAAGGCTGCTCTGCCAAGGGATGGGGGTTAGGATCTGTTCTAAGGTGCTGCGGCCAGTCTCATACCTCTCCTGGGCCTGATCCACCTCCCAGTCTGTGCTCCCTCCGCCCAAAAATGCCAGTTGGTCCCCTTCCCCTGGGTAAGCCCAGAGACCCGCCAATGGGGTCCTCACGCCCGTGCCTACTATTTCGCTGGCGCAGCGTGAGGGCCTCTGTGTTGATTTTCAAAGGTTGCTGCCAGGCCCAGCCCAGCCCTCCCTCCGCCGAGGAACGCCCTCCCGCCCTACTCGAGAAGCACACCATGCCAGTGGCCTCTTTCTCACTGGCCATGGGTGTTGTGTGGGCGCCTCCAGGCAGTTCACCTCAGAGCTGGGTGGGTGCTGGAACAGCGCGGGCGGTAAGACTTTACTGCCTGCGCTGAACATGCCTTGTGGCATGTTTGCAACATGAGCATGGGAGGTAACACTTGTACCGCCCGTGCTGGAGGGCTCAGAATTGAGCCCTTAGTTTGCCTTCAGGGTAGAAAAGGAAAAAAAAATTCATGTAAAATTTTGCAATTGTTCTCAATGAGGGACATGCACAGAGAGAAACAAAATTACGGGAGGTGTGAGGTCATTAAAATTCTCGAGAAAGCACAGTTGATGCATAATCTTTTTATTTGGGATTAGCAGATAAGGGGACAGATTAATGGAGGACAGAGTGCCTATACCTTTAATCATAGTATAGAAATTTTGGCAGGTGCAGCTCAACATGGAAGGGTTTAAAAAGCTGCATCTGCCAAAATTCCCTCTTCTATACAATGGTTAAAGGTATGGGCATTTGGTCCCATTTGTATCTGGTAACACTATTACTTATGTTCATGTTAAAAACTGTGTTGGTTTTTAAGGTCAAAAAGATACTCTCCTCCAACACTAGCCAGTACAGATCTAGCAATTATGAGAATTGCTGATGGATGGCTTCTCTTGCCAAGCAACTCTGGGGTTGACTTGCTTCATTAATTTGGAATAGTTTTGTCCTGCAGGATCTTTAATATAGTGCATGTTACTCCTGTCTTCAGTTTTGGGGGTTCCACTTTATTGCACCATAATCTGTTGGACAGAAATAATCATTGTTGTGCCACGATTATCTCAACTAGAGACAGGCAATTTATAAGGCACATTGGGCATGCGGGAAGAATGTTGCAAGGCGGAGGGTAACAGCTATGCAAGGGCGACCCAAGAAACATGCTGCTTCCCTAAACATAGTGAACACAAAACTAAAAGAGGGTAGATATATTTGGCTTCCCCAATTGTACCTTTTTAAATTGCATTTTTTTGAAATACAAACACTTTAAAATTGTTCCCTTTGAATCATTAGTAAATTTTGCAGTGTTATTTTCAACTTTTTTTTTTTGCATGTTTTATAGGAAAGAAAAATGAGGGGTGAGATTCTAGTAGGAGCATATGAGCCACATAGGTTTTGATGCACATATGGTTACCTAGTTAGTATGCTCACCCCACTGACCGCCTCTGGTGTTCTGTCCTTGCTATTGCTCAAAATAAACTTGAATATTATTTGCTACAAACCTTGATCATGATTATCTAATGTCACCTATGACAACATGTCCTATGGGAACTTGGTTTTCACATTTGATGGTTTGTGTTTGACCATTCTGATGAATCAAAACTGCTTTTCTATTGTTGGCCTATACAAAGCCTCATTTCTGTGTCCTGTCAGAGGAAATTAGGGATCTAGTCATTGAAATAAAATAGAACAGAAGGCTTCTTTATACTCTGCACTCTCTCTCTCTTGTCATTATGCGATGTTTGTTCTGAAGTAGGCTACTTCTTCTATTGGACAGTAAAAATTGTATTACCAACAGTATCTAGTGGCCATTTCTGCACTGAAAGTAGTTCAGGAATCTTTCATTCAGACAATGTGTGGAGTGATACGTAAACTAATTGCTGAGCTTTGATTGAAGACATAAAAGGATGTGGTTTCTTTAAACCCACACAGGTTGAGGGGGTAAAGAGAGAGAGAGAAGGAAAAATGTCAAAATCAGCATTTTTATCAGAATATGTTGCTGATAGTAAGATTTACTTTGTAGTTTTAACAGATGCATGTAAGCAGAGTAGGCTTTTAACAAATACCTCTCCTAACCTGACATTGCAGCAGTATCTGCATATGGGAGATAATATTGTTTACTTTCTCAGAATAGGCCCATAGGTACGACATGAAACATGGATGAAGGGTGGCAAACAGACTTGGTAGGAAAGGGGGTCAAGTTAATCTTTTGACATGGATTGTACTTAGTTACAATATATTGGTTGTTGTAAGGTTTTCCACAAAAAGAAAAAAAAATTAATTTTCTCCACCATTTCATTTATCCACTTCTTCAGTTGCTCAGATCTTTATTCATGGTTTTTAAAACAAAATGTCAAATTTAACAGCATTTTATTATTTCTAGGGCACAATGCTAACCTGGAGTTAGGCCAGCAAAGTTTGGCTGGCACAAGGGACACCATAAAGTGTGTTTGGACCACACTTGGGCCATCACACAGATGTGCACCATCCTCCCTGATGCCGAAAGTGGTCCAAACACACTTTCCAGTGGCCCTTGTGCCCGCTAAACTTTGCTAACTGTGCTGGTCTAACTCCAGGTTAGGATTGTGGTCCTAATTACATTGGTGCTGGGTTTCAAG
Source organism: Lerista edwardsae (assembly GCA_029204185.1). Classification (NCBI taxonomy): domain Eukaryota; kingdom Metazoa; phylum Chordata; class Lepidosauria; order Squamata; family Scincidae; genus Lerista; species Lerista edwardsae. The sequence continues at coordinate 6,694,491 of JAJKFI010000029.1, forward strand.
CTCAGTGTTAGAGCTCCTGCTCTGGATCCAGAAAATCCCAGGGTCAGTTCCTGGCATTTCAAGTAGGGTTGTGTAAGACCTTGGTTGGAAACCCTAAGGAGCCACTTCCAGACAATATAGATGTAATGTTTTGGGAGTTGAACTTTGACCTGGAAGTTCCAGGTTCAAATCCTACTTGGCCGCAAAGCCTGCTGGATGACCTTGCCTACCTTGCAGGATTATTGTGAGGACAAAAAGAGGGGCAGAACTATGTACACCACTCTGAGCTGTGGGAGAGGGGAAGGCGGTATAAAAAAGGGGGAAATAAATTATGCCAATTGTCTAAAGCAGCTCCAGAAAGTTGTATGCTGAAGGCATGAATTTATCTAATTTTATTAAATGCATTCAGGTTAAGATTTGTCCTCCTTCATAAGATAGGAGAGCTTAAGTTTTCTCCACTTTCTTCTGCTGCGTAATGAAACTTTTCGGCATTCATGATTCCTTGTTTAATTTCATGGGAACGTTGACAGGTGTTTTTTTTCCCTCCTCCCAATGACTTTAGACATAGCTGGCCAGTAGTCTGGGGCCTCGACAACATGTTGTCCATCATAATCCAGTTCCAGGACCCTTACTTTTATTATACACCTTAGCTGCTCATTCTGTGTGTGGGACAAGACATGGGAAGATTGACAGGCGTCGCTGAGGTGCATCAAGAAAGAATGCTAGTAGAGTCTTTGCTGCTGTTCTCAATGGTGGACAGGGGTTCAAGAGTTCTTTCGGCATCTCGTGTGGCCAAAGTGACAGTGTAGATGGTATCACTTCAGTTGGAAGTTGATAATTTTGGAAGTAGAGAATGCTGTCCCACTGTAAAACTCTCCCTGTGACAAACATTTCTAGTGGTGTACCGTAAATCACTGACAAAGTTCTTTATGAAGAAGCCTTACTCCGTGACTGTGTTCATAACAAGATAGGACTTGCATACGTTGAGTTGCACTTCAGGAGAATTTGCTAGGATGTCATCACCAGTTACTTCCAATAGGTGGACCATGTAGGGAAGACAAACATTGAGAAATGGTTGTGCTAGAATGTTAATAAACGTAGACAAAGAAAGTATGGATAACTTAATAATTTCGTAAGTACCTTGCATTTTATTTCATTGTACTCTTTGAATTTTTGTATTAGGTTTACCCTGAGCTGCAAATTACCAATGTTGTTGAAGCCAATCAACCGGTCACAATCCAGAACTGGTGCAAGCGAGGATGGAAACAATGTAGGAGTCACTCTCACATTGTTGTTCCTTACAGATGCTTAGGTAAGTATGGTCAGATATCTGTACCTCTATTGCTTTGGCTTTGACAGTATTTGCTTGTGTGTATATTTTTTTCACAACTCCTATATAAATGCATTTTTATTGGGCAAAGTAGTGTTTGTGTATAACATCAAGCATTTCCCTACTTTTGTTAGGTGTTTCATTTAGGAAAAAGTACAGTTGTGAGCTATATGTTATCCAGTATGCAGCAAAGTATGTTAATTGGTATCGGCGCAGTTGGAGGAGGTGCCAGTTTGTGGGTTGTTTAAGCATCAGCTTCCCTTTGTGGGGCATCTCTACCCTTGTTCACAAGGTCCCCTGCAAAGGAAGATAGTTTAACATCTATTCTTAAAGGATCCTTGTGAATAAAGGAGGAGGTTGGAGAGTCTGCAATAGGGGGAGGTGGAGCCCTGTCAGGTAAGAAAGGGAACCCTGGGGCGTGTTGAAAAGCTTTCTTAACCAACACATCTGATAAACATTATTCCCTGTGTATGCTGGATAACACAGCTTTTACTGTAATTTAAATTGTATGGTGTGTAGGCTAGTGCACTCTCATTGACATCAATTGGAGTTACCTTTGACTAGATCACTCCTTTTGTTTTGTACCTTTTTTGTTTGTACAGTTCTGTAACAACTTAGCCATTATATTAAAAAAAAACCTTTATAAATATCCTGAATCTTATGTACAGAGAATGTTGTTTCTATATAAATTTCTTTGCCTATGCCTTTTGTGGCCTTCCTGGCCTACCTCTTGATCACATTCTTAGCGTTCAATTAAGTACTGTGGGAAGGATTTAGTTATTGAGAACACTTTACTCCATTTTTCTCACTGGTTCAAAGCAGCTTACAGTAGATCATGCATAATTATAAAAAGCATAGCTTTGCTTAAAAAGATTTCTGTAGTACTCTTCACTATTAAGAAGGTCATTTGGGTTATTTAATTATCACCAAAACAGGGCTGTTGAAATAGACCAGGCTTGTTACCTGTACAAGGTACAGGTAACAGAAGGATGTATTGAATTAATGTAGTATCCTTTGCAGTCGGAATTCTGCAAACACTTATGGCAAAGAATTACATTAATTCTTTTTTGGGGAAGTGGTAGTGTATTTCTAGACTGCAAGGAGATCCAATCGGTCAATCCTACAGGAAGTCAAGCCTGATTGCTCCCTGGAAGGACAAATCCTGAAGCTGAAGCTCAAATACTTTGGCCACCTCCTGAGAAGAGAGGACTCTTTAGAAAAGACCCTCATGCTGGGAAAGATTGAAGGCAAAAGGAGAAGGGGGCGGCAGAGGATGAGATGGTTAGATAGTGTCACAGAAGCGATGAACATGAAATTGGGAACATGAAATAACTACAGAAGCTAGTGGAGGACAGGGAAGCCTGGCGTGCTGTGGTCCATGAGGTCGTGAAGAGTCGGACACGACTTAGCAACTGAACAACAACAAAGTGTATTTCTGGGAATAGGGCGAGGAGTGCCTTGCCTTCAGGCAAGCCTGTTCAACAGCCTGTTCATCCCTTAAAAATGCAAGCACTGATAGTCAAACACTTCCATGGTGGATTTTTTAGGGTGAAATCCTAACCAACTTCCCAGCACCAGGGTAATGGCAATGCAGCTCAGAAGTAAGGGAGCAAACATTCCCTTACGTCAAGGAGACCTCTGTGATTGTCCCCGAATTGCAGGATGCAGCACATGCCCTATTAGCATATAAGATATGCTGGAATGTTAGTCCCTGAGTGAGATTGTACAGTATTAGCAATTGCAACTAGAGGTTGGGAAGAGAGGTTGTTTCTTACTTCTGGTGATATCATAGGCTTTGGTTGAGAGTATCTCACACCACTCATGCAACCACATGCAAATCATGAATATTGTAGCAATGGCTAGATGAGCTGGAGGCAATATATTTTTCTAGCAGGTCATTATTGCGGCTTGTATACTGGGAAAATCTGATATCCTTGACAGACAACATTGGGATCTGTAGAAGCGACTAAGAAAGAACTGTCTTCGGTGTGTTAAGAGTGAATATATGTAATGGAAATATCTGTGTTTTAGAGGGTGGCTCTCTCTGATATGTTTGGCTCTTGCTCCCCACCCCCAAGTAGAAAAATGAGTTAAATAGTGGTTTTTCTGGGCCTCTTGATGATCTTCTAAGCCACAGCAATGGGGCTGGAAAGGTTTGTAAATTATGGGAGAAGGTAGTCCTTTGTTTCATGTGGGCCCAATGAATGTGCTTTTGCATAAAAATTATGGTCTGTTCCCTGATTCCAAATTACCTGTCAGTAATTGCCAGATGCACAATTAACCAAGCCCTTTTTAACCAATTTCTATAAATCTAGATTCTACAGCAGGGGTCTCCATCTGACCCGCTGTAAGATTTTATCCAGCCTTCAGCAACTTAAAATGTTTTCCCCAACCATGTGGTCAGACAGTTAACATGTGCAGTGCTGTCCATTGTACTCCTTTCCATATGGACAGAGTGGTCCATATAGAACTCTCATTTTCAGTCACTTGGGCCAGATGCTTGAAGACCCTCAAAGCATAATTATTCATTGTTAACCTCACACCTGCCAATAAAAGAAATCAGGTTCCTGCATGTAGGTTTCTGCAACAGATCAGGCAGAGATGGTGTGCCATGCATCACTTGTATCCACCCTATATATAATTCTTTTTTGGCCCATGAAGATGTGTAAAATATAAAGTGTGGCCCTCACACTGAAAAGTTTGGTGACCCCTGTTCTAGAATCTAAGGAGCTTTCCTACATAAGAGTGTAGTTGCGCTTCTGACCTCCTATGGCTCAATTGCTTTCAGTTCTTCAGCATTAGCACACAAGAGACATTCGACTCTCTTGCACATTGTAGCAATCCTATCTTTCTTACTCTTGCTTTTGGTTTAACCTGATGCACGTTCTTAGTTCACACATGCTTGGCTTGTGGCTTGCTCCAGGTTTAGTTCTCATTCAGTTTCTGCATTGGTTTAGCCCTGGCCTTTCACACTCTACTTAATAAGAGAGCATAATGTTAGTCTAACATCTGTTCTGGGTAAGATGGTAGAAAGCCTCATCAAAGATAAAATCCTACAAGATATAGAGGAATAAGTGTTGCTGAAGGAAAGTCAGCTTGGCTTCTGTAAGCTTGGCTTCTCACGAACCTTTCAGAATTCTTTAAAAAGGTCAACAGGCTTGTGGACAAACCTGTGGATATCATATATCTAGATTTTTCAGAAGGTGTTTGACACAGTCCCTCATCAAAGGCTGCCGAGAAAACTTCAGTCAGGAATAAGGGGGCAGGTCCTCTTATGGGTTAAAAATTGGTTAAGGACCAGGAAACAGAGTCGGGTTCAATGGGGAATTTTCACAATGGAGAGAGGTGAAATGTGGAATGCCCCAGGATCTGTCTTGCGGCCGATGCTTTTCAACTTGTCCATAAATTACCTGGAGACAGGGATAAGCAGCAAGGTGGCCAAGTTTGCGGATGACATGAAACTTTTCCAGGTGGTGAAGACCAGAAGGGATTATGAAGAGCTCCAGAAGGATCTCTCCCAACTGGGGGAATGGGCAGCAAAATGGCAGGTGTGTTTCAATGTAAACAAGTGTAAAGTGAGGCACACTGGGGCAAAAAATCAAAACTGCACATATAGGCTAGTGGATTCTGAGCCGTTTGAAAGATCAGTAGATAGATCTTGGGGTGCTAGTGGACAACTCAATGAAGGAGTCGACCCAGTGAATAACAGTGGTGAAGAAGGCCAGTTCCATGCTTGGGGTAATTAAAAAGGTGGTTGAGAATAAAACGGCCAATATTATGCCGTTGTACAAATTGATGGTAAGGTCACATCTGGAGTATTGTGTACAGTTCTGATTGCTACATCTCAAAAAGGACATAGTGGAAAAGGTGCAGAGGAGAGCCACTGGGCTGGGGCAGCTTCTTTATAAGGAAAGTCTTCAGAGTTTGGGGCTTTTCAGTCTTGGGAAAAAAGGCATGGGGGGACATGATCGAAATGTACAAAATTATGTGTGGGGTGCATAGAGGGATGTTCTTTTCCCTCTCTCACAACATCAGAACCAAAGGATATTCACTAAAATTAAGTGTATGGAGAGTTAGAACGGATAAAATGAAATACCTTTTTACCCAGCAGGTAATTAATCTGTCAAACTGCTGCATGGTGATAGTGACTGGTTTAGGTGCCTTTTTAAAAGGGGATTGGACAGATTTCAGGAGGAAAAATCCATCACAGGCTACAGGCCATGATGGATGTGCAACCTCCTTACTTTAGAATGTTAAGGATGCCTTGAACTGCTAGTTGCAGGGGAGTGGTAATGGGATGCAGACATCTTGTCTTGTGTGCTCCCTGAGGCATCTGGTGGGCCACCAGGCATCTGGTGAGATACAGGAAGCTGATCCAGCAGAACTCTTCTTATGTTCTTAGAGCCAGAATGGTGTAATACTTTGGGGTGTGGACTTAGATCCTGCAAAATCCAGATTTAGATCCCTGCTAGTACTGGGGACTCCCTTTTAAAAATGACAGTCTATTTGGACCCACCTGGTTTTACAAAGGTTAAAAAAAGTTTCACTTTACTGTCTGCTAAAACCTCTGTTTTTATACTTTTTACTTGGTGGGAGGGGCACCTTCTGGCGTGTTGGAGCTGTACGTTCACTGGATCAGGCCCATTCTGATGGTCTTGTGTTCCCCTTTGCCTGGCCTTCAATAAGAGACAATTCACCTACTCATGAATAAATGCACACACGGGCTCAGTTTTGCTTTCCATACTGCTCAATATATTTTCCTTGTTAGCTTGGTGGAAGGATTATTTCTGGAGAGTCTGTTGGGGCCTGTGTCCATCATATCAAGACCATTCTAGTGGCATTGCATTCCCCTCAGCCTACCCTTTGAAGTGGACCAAGGCACAGTTGCCTACTCCTGAGTAAATGCACACATGCTGCTCTGTCTCACTTTCCATAGGGCTCAATACATTTTCCTTGTCAGGTATCAGCCTACCCATTTCATGACCTACCAAAAATCAGGTTGTAACCCCCTAGTGGGTCCTGACCCACAGTTTGGGAACCACTGTTTTATTAGTATCCATGTTCTACTTTTATTATGCTCTGTTAGCCAGGAGCAAAAATGAACTAGGATGGAGTGAATGCAAGTTGATACGTTGATGATTCAGTTGCCTTTTCAGCTTGGATTACACGAAAGGTTTTCAGATATAGCCAGACAATAGGACTGTTGGAGTAAAATTACAAGTACATGCAGACCCTTATATCCATGGACATGGGGATCCGGGGTGGGGGGGGGGCTGCATGTGCCCTTTGCCCATTCCAGTACCTTAGTTTTTGTTTAGAAGCATTGGTGTTTCTCCTTAAACAAAGTGGCATTCTTGCTGAATTCAAGAGCAATGTGCAGGCTCATTGCCTGTGTGTCAGTCTTCAGTTCAGCAAGAACACTGGTTTGTTTAAGGAAGAAACACCTGTGCTTCCAGCTCTGCTAAACAAAAACTAAGGTATTAGGCATGACAAAGGCGGATCTACAGGGAGGCAAAGCTCTAAGTGTTGCAAGAAGCCTTACCCTGTCATGTAAATCCTCCCTCTCCCTTGCTGCTGTAGCCAGTAAGCAACACCAAGATGTTGCTTTTTCCTGTGAGGACTGGCTAAAACGGTGCAGGAGAGGAGTGATTTCCACTGCAAGGTAAGGCTTCTTGCAAAATTTAGAGCTTTGCCCTCCCATAGATCTGCCTCTGAGGCATGAGGTTGGCACAGAGGCTGCTATTTGAATAGGGTTCTTCCATTGTCCACAGTTTCCGTATCCACCCGGGATGTGTGTGTGCTGGAAAGGACCCTCCACAGATATGGGGTCCAGCCTGTACAATATACAAACTGACTTTCTCTTGTAGTCAGTTTCTCTTGAAAAGTTGAAGGTTAAAGTGCTGTGGCCTTTTTCTCCAGTCATCTCCTGCTCAGAAAATGGCTCATCCCACCGAACGCATTTTTCCCACTCATGGCTTTGTTCATCCGTCAGAAATTGTATCAGTCACCCTTGATCTCATTTTGATTTGAGAAAGAGATGAAGATACTATTCCGCTCCTCCTATACTGTAGACTTCCTAATGCTTGAATCACTAGCATCGTGTTTTAGTCTTCCTAGGTTAGTGATGGCGAACCTATGACACGCGTATCAAGGGTAACACGCCACAACGTTTTGGGTGGTACACTTGTATTCACCAACACCCAACAACACAACTGAGGATTTATTTGTAATGATTTGTTTTGTAATGATTTTTAAATGATTTGATCGTTTACATATAATAATCCTGCACATGACTGGACTGTATTTTTTCTAAATAAACCAATACGGAAATAATTGTTTCTCTTTTGTTGGAGTGACATGCCAACATAGGCAAGTTAGGCAGTTTTGACATGGCAAACACAGACGTTTTGCCATCACTGGCCTAGGTGGTTATCTAGACAGTCATTCTAAAAAATGGGTCCCAGTGCTTTGAGAACCACTGCTGTAAGTGATTTGAAGCTGGGACCTTCCACCTGCAAAGCAGGGGTTATACCACCAAATTATTGCCCTTCCAGTTGAGACATCCCCAAATAAGTACTTACCGGATTGTGGCCTCAGATTCACATTTGTCTCAAGAATCCCTGCAGCAGCCCTCGAAGGTGGGGCATGATGATGGGAACTTACTTGGCGTGACTCACCTTGAGCAACTGGCCACCCACCTCAGTGTGCGACAATCTTGTAAGGTCGCTCAGCATGGTGACTAGACAGGTGGAGGCAGAGAGCCTGGAGGATTGATCAGATAATCCAGGTTCCGCCCAGGTTCAGGATTGGTGTATGTCTTGTTATAATGGTGTCACAAAATGAGGGAATGTAGATACACTCACACAAGCATGGTCTTTATTTTTGGAAGATGTGTGCTCAAGATGCTTTGCAACACTGCTGGAAGATTTATAAAAGATTTGGATTATTGCAAGAGGAGAGGGGTATGCTTTCTGTAGTTAATCTGTGGAACTCTTTGCCACAGGAGGTGGTGATGGCATCTGGTCTTGATGCCTTTAAGAGGGGATTGGACAGATTTCTGGAAGAAAAGTCCATTGTGGGATATAGGCAATGATGGGTTGTAACCTCCTTACATTAGTAGTAGGCTACTTCAGAGTACCGGGTGCAAGGGAGTGGCAACAGGATGCAAGCATCTTGTTGTCTCATGCCTCCCTGGGGCACCTGGTGGGCCGCTGTGAGATACAGGAAGCTGGACTAGATGGGCCTTTGGCCTGATCCAGCAGGGCTCTTCTTATGTTCTTATGTAGACAGCAGGTTTATTTTATTTTACCTTTATTTACTGTATTTACATTATGCCTTTCTTCCATCATGGAAGCCAGTGAGTTTCCCAGCAGTCACCCAGATCTGGACCACAGACAGACACCGGAACTGGCCCGCAAGCCAGGGTATGGAGCCAGCCGAGTTAGTTCATCTTTCCAAAGGCATAATTATTATTTGACTGGCAGAAATATGACTACTCTTATGCCAACGTCCTATTTATGATCCATTTTTCATGCTGGCTTTTAGTGATTTCCTTCTGGTATCTGATGCAGCAGAATCCGTCAACACTTGGCTGGTTCCTTAGCCTCTTTCTGGTGAGGTAGCTTATATAGCACGACAGGTTGTGTGTTGCTAATGCTCTGGAAGTGTTAGTTACATTTATTAGATTACAGGGCTGGCTTTGAGTTAATAAGACTAAAGTGTGCAAACGAGAAATAATTTAAATAAAAACCTGTTATCCATGCTAATTCTATGACTAAGATTCTCAGGGGCAAACTAAGACCCTATATTACATAATGAACCTTGACATTGCTTTTGTGGCAGGAGTACTGTACAGTAACTGTCCTTTTTGACCTCTGACTGTGTTGTCTGATTTTTCAGAAAGACATTTTTCTTCTAATAGAAATTTAACTATCAGAAGGTTATCTATTGTACCATGAAGCCCTAGTTTCACATAGCTTAGAACTTATTAATTCCTTTTAATTATGAATTTAATTTTGTTAGCGATATACCAAAACTTTCATAAGTAAATAAGAGCTCAGTCCTAACCAGGAGTTATGCCAGCACAGTTACCTGCACAAATCTGGACCACTCTGAGTCAGAGAGGCCAGCACACAGATGTGCACCATCATCCTTTACTCCAAGAGTGGTCCAAATGCACTTTACAGTGTTATTAAATAGTCTCTCTGACCTAGAAAGACCTAGAAATTGTCCTGCCTTGGCTCTTTATCCTGCATTCAACTCTTGTCATTGGATGCATACCTTCTTTCTACAGCACTTCTATCTTTGATTTTGGACAAAACCATCTTAGCATTCGTCTCCTCCAACGGTATCTCTTATCAGTTTCCATTTCAGTTTCTGTTTCAGTTGCGATTTGATTGGTGAAACCTTTGACTATTTCATAGGCCTCTTACTACTAATATAAGATGCACAATGCTTTATTTTGCACTTCAGTACAAAGCCCATTACCGTCCCCTGGCCTTCTGGAAAGGGCTTGCTTTCCCTTTTGAGAAACATTGCTCTGTAACATTTGGATGTTAGCTTGAGTAGTTTAATGGCAGATGGGAAGGAGACAGGCAGGTGCTTTCTCAATATAATAATACATTCTTGCCTAAAACTTGTTGATCCACAGTACTCAAAGATGTGGAGTAATGGAATCCTCCTCCCTCAGACATTAAGCAATGCATACCCTTAAGAACAACAGGATGAAGGTTATGTATTCTGCGAAACCCAGTCTTCCAGGGCTTTGAAAGAAAGTATTCAAGATCGAAATTTGTAGAAGTACTTGCACTGTCATGCACTCTGTCACCATACCCAGGAATTTTTGTGTTGAAAAACAAAATTTTGCTTAAGGCTGCCTTTATGCTTAAATAAAACTTTATATCTTCCCATAAAAGTTAGCTGACACTGATGGAACAGGGAGGTATAAATACCGTAACTGTGCAGTCTTATGCATCCTTGCTTGGAAGCATGTCTCAGTGTGTTCAGTGAAGGCTGCTCCCAGGAAAGTGTGCATAGGATTGCAGTCAAAATCACACAAAGCAGTGTGTGTTTTATTTGTTGACTCTGCTCTTTTATTGAGCATTTTGTAACAAGCACTTTGGGAGGTTCATGGGGAGAGATTCCTCTACTTACGTGTGGCTTTTGAAAGTACTTGCATGTCATTACAGTTTATTTTTGAATTTCTGATAACTTACTAAACGTTTCCATCAGTGCTGGAAAGTTGGATAGAATCTGGCCCATAGTTAATGGGCCCAATCCTATCCAACTTTCCAGCACTGATAGAGCGCGTGCCCCATGGGCATGGCTGCATTGACTCTGGAAAATTGGATAGGATTGGGCCCTGTGTCTTGTTGAATAAAAATAAAAAACTCATGCACTTCTACAACTTCTTTTCAAAGATATCTATTTAAGATCAGAATAACAAAGGTAAAGATCTGAATACAAACAGCAGGCATTGAGGTATAGTGTGCTTAAACAAAGCATTGGTTAACAATTATTTAGATGTAGGCCTCTTTCATTAAGGTTCTTTGTAGCTCACACACTTTCCTATTTTTCAGTTGTTTCTTAAATCTGTTGTTCTTTCCCTTGAGAGTTAGTTAAGCGATCTTATCACGTGAGCTTTCCTTCCAAAGAGTCAGAGCCGTAAATCCAGCCAATGGGTTTTCTTTTGACTGCCTGATCAATGAGACAAGATTAACTAATTGTGTCTCAGAATTTTAATGCCATTGTGGGTTTAGCTTATCCAGCTCTTTTAAATTGGTTCCATCTCCACTTAGCTGTGTGATTGATGGAGACAAGCCTCACGGACAGTTTTTTTTTTAAATAATGCTGCATTTCTGCATATTCAACAATGCCGTTTTTCAATTTTAATATATGTCTGAATTGCCAGAAAGGTGGAATTCTGAAGGGGACATTTTTTTTTACTGTTGCTTTTCTGTACCTTTTAGTCAATATTGCCTGTGTGCCTAAAAAGAGAGGGAAGAGAGTAGAGAGAGAGAGTGGTTCAGATGTTTTCTTCTGAAAATGAGAGGCAAGTGTTTAGGAAAAAAACAACTTCTTGACTTTAAAGCATTTCAGCCAGCCTTTAAAAACATATGCGTAAATTGTCAGTCTATGAAAATTACTAGTGTTCTGCCTACATGTGCCTATGTTAGTCATGTCTGACTTAGAAAAGCAAATAAAACTGAGGATGTAAACCAGCCAGAGTTATATATTTTTAATAATAGTTAATTGTGCTTGGCATTTTAAGTGTTCAAAACTCTTCACATAATGTGTTAACCTGGTGTAAACTCTTTCAACCTGGTACATCCATGCTTTGGTACCACCTGGTACATCCATGAGTTTGAGAAGCAGCAGACTTCATTTGTTAATTTAAAGAATTTGTACTCCGCCTTTCTACCCCACATTGGGGTAGCTCACAAGGCAGCTCACATCTCACAGCTATGATTTCTTAGCCACAGCAGAATACCAGTGCTTTAAGTTCCTATGGCATTCAATTGGAGACGTTAAGCCTGTGGTTAATGTTCCCATTGAAGTTACCAAGTGAACCTCTTTAGAAGTTAAGTGGCTGTTTTTTATTGCTTCTTTCATACATCTGTACGATGTATGAAAGCAGGCTACCAAAGAAGACTGTTCGTTTGCTTAGTGTCCATCAGATATTGCAGGCATTTTTATAATTTGCCAGCTCGCTTGTATTATACCTTCCTGTGTAGTAAGTGCTTTTATCTCATGTTGCCTTGTAACAGCTCTATGATGTTAGGCTTGAATGATTCATCTAATGATTCATTTCCTGAATCACCAGGTGGCAGCTGTGACCCAAGGGAGCATTGGCCCAGCTTCAACTGGTGTGCCAGCTGCAGCCATACCTGAGTCAGTCAAACCTGACTTCAATAGTCTTCGCCTTGGTGACATCACATTTAGATTACTGCAATGTGTCTTACGTGGGGCAGTCTTGCGGTCTTTATTGCTGTTTTGTGCTGCTATATTTTTATGCTCCATATTTTTATTTACTGCTGATGCTTTTATGGTTGCTGCCTCTTGCTTTCTGTGGTTTTATGACTGCATTGTTTTTGTTTTGATACGAATTCTCTAATGTAAGTCACCTTAGGTGCCCACCGCAGAGGTTCCCAAACTAGGGCCCATGGACCACATCTGGTTTACCATCATATTTTGACTGGCCCACTGAACCCCGTGGTATTATTATGTGTGCCACCCACTTCTTCTCCTGCAGCCAATCACCTTCTTTCTGCTGGATACTGCAACAGCTGTGCTAGGCCACTCTCACTGAAAGATGTCGTGGTAAATCAAGACAGGCCAAGCATTTGTGTCTGAGTTCTGG
>JAJKFI010000029.1:6707168-6744852 GCA_029204185.1 Lerista edwardsae
TGGCTACACTCTGCTGAATGGACACAAATCCATTCTAAAACCCGACAAAAGAACCCAGTTGAGAGCGGCAGCAAGCAACCCCACAAATGTGAATATTTTTCTCCAGTTGTGAATATTCTTAGTTACGTTAAAATACCGTATATAAATTTTCTATAATTGACCAGCTGTAGCCTCAACTTTTTCATTTAGGGAAGCTTTTAATTGCTGATACTGGGAGCTGGTGCTTTTTTATGAAATATAATTTTAATTGTGATCCCATTGAGTTTGTGATTTATTGTTTTAATTGTTTTTATGGGTTACTTGTTTTTATAATGTTTTAATAATGTTTTAATATTGTTTCATTCATCATCATATTGATGTTTTATTGTGTGAGCCGCCTTGAGGGCTCCTAAGCAGGTGGAAATGCGACTCCCCCTGCTGTTTTACAACATATTTTAGGGTGCAATCCTAACCTAGAGGATAACCTGACTGGCACAGTTAGGCCAACAAAGTTTGGTCTGCACAAGGGACACCGTAAAGTATGTTTGGACCACTCTTGGAGTCAGAGAGGCCAGCACACAGATATGCGCCATCCTCCCTGATTCTTGGAGTTATCCAAACGCGCTTTATGGTGGCCCTTGTGCCAGCCAATAACTCCAGGTTAGGAATGCACCCTTAATTCTGTTGTATTCTAATGTGGTGTAATACATCTAACCTTCTCTAGATAGTTTCATTTTTGTGGACAGTCTGTTAGTATGCTTTGACCTCGAAATGTCAACATTCATCCTGCAAAAAACCAATTATTTAATGGTGATTTGCAAGATCTTAGCTATAACCTGGTCAGAAGTCAGGATTATGATCAATATAAGAAAGGGTCCATTCTGCTTCCATTAAGGCAAAAGATTTCTAGTTTAGACCTTGCTGCCCCTGCAGGAGAAGCATTTGAAAAAGCCAGTGTTGTTCAGTAGTCTCTATTACTGAAAACATTGAGGGGAGCAGGGAGAAGACTGTGAACGGATGTGAACAGCTCCACATAGAACTACATTACATGAAATGATGTATTCTGGAATTCAGCTATTCTAACTTGATTTCCATAAAACAGTACAATGATGGCACTTGCCAGCTTTCAGCTGATATGATCGCTCTGCTCAAAACTTCTCCCCAGGGAAGGTTACAGCACTTCGTGGCTATGTAAACATGCAGGATTTTTGAAAAGATGAATACGTGGACATTTGAAGGTCAGGCATACTGCAACACTTCTTTTCTTCACTCATCCGCACACCGAGTTGTCTCAGTGCAGATTTTTGTGGTATGTTTTGAAATGCTGTTAGGTGAATTTTAACAAAAATTCTAGTGCCGCTCCTTATTGGGGTGTGATTTGGCTATACCTGAATTCTAGGAGCAGTTGACCAGAAATGACATGCGAACTGGAGTCGGTGCACTAGCAGATTGGGGTGTCCAGGCAATGCTTTATATTTTCTTCTAGACTTGTCCAAAACTGATCCCTGTTAATGGGGACTTGGCAAGACTGGAATTTTGCCATTGGTTCTGTAATCATGATGGAACTGGGAAGAGTTCCTGACTTGCATAAGACTTGAGTGACTTTCTGGGCTTACTTTTGTATTATCAGCGATCCCTAGACACCTAGAAGGTGAACTAGTGGTAAGCTTGGCACATGTGGTGTGGTAGTCATACTCCTTTCAATAAGTTCCTTTTTTTTAACATTTGAGAAAAACTGGTGTATGAGACCATAACACACACAGAAAACTGTCCGTGTACTGTCTTGCAAAGCAGACTATCTCCCCCTGCCCTCCTGGGGGTCCTTGAATTATAAAGGTCCCCCTTCCTTTTTCTCATAAAGAACATTGTATATAATTCTGAGTTTAATTGCTATTGACTCACACTTTCATATTGTAAGGAATTATATGATATACAGTCAACCTGCATGTGGTGTGAAGGTTAAGTGTTTAAAGCCAAAATTCAGTTTTCTTTCATTCCTGTGTTATCTCAAATGAAGAAAACAGCCTGCAGTGGACCAACCAATTTAGTAAACTGGGAAAGGAGAATTACATTTTTAAGTCTATTTATCATAATATTTTATTCCACTCTCCATTCTATAGGCAGAGTGCTCAAGGCAGCTAACATTGTATACATTTAAAACAATCCACATTAAAAGCCATATAAATCAACAGTACAGAAGCATATTTTAAAAAGCCTTATCCCAGTGGGAGCATAATAAAAAATTAAATAGGAGTTGTGTGCTACTGGGACTTGAATTCACTGCAGATTGAATTTTTTTTTCCCAGTGGTGTCTGAAATGTGATGAAGGAGGTTGTTTGAAATCAAAACCTAGATACAAGTTTAAAAAATGGTTGGCAGGTGTTCATAATGCCTAGAAGTTATCTAAACCATGTGACACGGGCCTGAATATCTCTACAGTGTATAACCACGTTGTAGAATGGAACATAGAGTAGTAGGATGAAACTGATTTCCAAAGGCTTTTGAATATGTCAGGTCAGTGGACAGACATTGTTGTGCCCTCTTGCTCTTTCTCTGCAAGGTAACCTTTCTTGGGCTCAGCAATCGTGGATGCAGAACCCCCTCCCCTTGAAAAGTCTTGATGAGCGGTACAATTATGCAGCAGCTGCGAAACACAAGAAATGCGGCTTCAGTTGTTGAGCATATGTCATTATATTAGCAACGTGGATTAGATGCTTGGTAAGGTGAAGTTTCACACCGACTGGAGCTGAGCCATGTATTTTTCAGGCTTGCTTTTGTAAGATATTTTTATTTTGCAGATAATTCTGCAGAAAATTATACAGTAGTTATCTCCAGTTGACTATAGTTAATTAATTTATAATTGTCAGCACCTGCTGCAACCAGAGATAAAGAAGCAGTCTCTCAGACCTTTATTTTGGAATTAAAAGGTTAAACACAGAGAAAAGACATATTAATGGATAGTAAATCAGATAGCTGATTCATATCCTTAAAAATATGGAATGAATTTTGTCAATGCTATGGTGATAGCACCATAATTTGTGAATAATTGGTAATACTGGACAATACACATGCCTCACAGGAATATGCATCTTTAGCCTGCATGCTAAAGTCTTTAGCATCTTTAATTTTGATGTCTAGGTAAGTGTTTCTCATGTGGATAGGGACCCACAAGTTGGGTCATGAGGCAGTTTCAGATGGGTCTCCATTCATTTCAGCGTGCATTTTATCTATATAAAAAAGTGTGTGTGTGTGTGTGTGTGTGTGTGTGTGTGTGTGTGTGTGTGTTCCGCATAGGCTCCACAACGCCTGGACTGATCGACCCGAAACTCGGCACGCATACACCTTGCGGCCTGGCGACAAACACTGCAGGGGTCAGACCCCCCCCTAGCGTCCCCGGGGGTGGGGGTACAGGCGGGTCCCCGCGTGAAAACAGTCAAAAATGGCTGAAATTGGCATCAAATCTGTAGTTTCTGGGGTTGCCGGGATGAGCGGCGACGCTCCCGACACCGTTGGAGTCTGGGTTCGGGGCCCCCCCGGTGTGGGGGTGCAAGACAAAACGCCCACCATGCCCTGCTGGAATGCCTGGAGCGATGCACACCAAACCCAGCACGCGTGTGCCTTGCGGCCTGGCGACCAACGCTGCGGGGGTCAGGCCCCCCTAGCACCCCAGGGGGGGGTACAGGGAGGTCCCCACATTAAGAAGGTCGAAAATGGCCGAAATCGGCGTCGAATCCATAGTTTCCGGGGTCGCCGAGGCGGGCGGCCATGTTCCCGACGCTGTGGGAGTCCGGGTTCAGGCCTCCCCCTCAGCGTGGGGGATGGGAAGGGTATGAAACGACGCCCGCCATGCCCCGCTACGATGCCTGGAGCGATTGGCGCCAGACTCGGCACGCATGTGCCATGCGGCCTGGCGACAAACACTGCGGGGGTCAGGCCCCCCTAGCACCCCCGGGGGTGGGGGTGCGCCGGGGGCCCCGCGTGGTTGAAAACGGCCAAAATCGGCGTCAAATCCGTAGTTTCCAGGGTTGCCGAGGTGAGTGGTGACGCTCCCGACGCAGTTTGGCCCCCATCAGCGTGGGGGGCGAGAAGGGGTGCAAAACTCATAAACGCTGGAAGATCATTTTGTTACCCGGGCAACGCTGGGTAACAAAAAGCTAGTTTTTTAATATATTAGTATTGATGCTACCATGGTATTTGACTGCATTTGGGCAAATGTCACAGATCTGTACTTTTAACAGGCTATTATATATATGTTTTTAACAATGATAGTTAATGGAGCTTACTCCCAGGTAAGTGTGGATAGGATTGTAGCCTTCTGGATGTTTGGGAAATCATCCCAAACAATATTTAAAATCTGTTTTAAATAAACAGATCAGCAGCTGCTTGGGAGGGTTCTTTTTAATTTTTTTAATTTTTTAATTTATACTTATTGTAAACTTTTAATTTAATTAATTGGTTGATTTGATTTGATTTTGTCCTAAAGAGGTATTAACGTTTTCTTGCTTGATGATGTCACTTCTGGCCATGACATCACTTCCAGTGGGTCCCAGAGATTATCATTATAAAAAATGGATCCCAATGCTAAAATGTTTGAGACCCACTGGTTTAGGTATTAAACCTACTTTTAAGGCAAAAGGAAAAAAAAGCAAACAAAAGTAACCCAAAACACACATTTTGTAGTTCACTTGACTTTTATTTTAACAGAATACCTGCTGGAAATGCTCAAGGATGAAATGCTGTAAAAACTCCCCTGCTTATTATATGGGATTGGTGTGATTAGATTAGTGGAGGTTTGAAAAGGTTAGCAGGTATGCTTTATCCCTGTTCGATGATTTGGACAAGATAATTGCTTAACCCTTTTGTCACTGGTATAGTTTAATAGCAAATAATAAAAGTAATACAAGTAAAGCATTTTGCAAGGGGACTTTCAAGCCTTGCCTAAGGACTCTGGTTCTGTAGATTTGTATATTGATTCAGTAGTGGTTAGAAGACCTTCAGGTGGATATACAGTATAAGGCTAAAAACCCTTCTGCGCATACCCTGGTGTTCATTTTGTGCATGGTACTATAGGTATGTATGCCCCTGCTGTGACAAATCTGATGATTGTGGCTGTGGTTAGCAGAGAAAGTTAGCATGTTTTGTTGTGCAAGTACAAGGTGCCTAGGTCTGCCAATGTTGTTGCGAGTGCTGTGTTTGTTTTCCACTGTGCTTAAGATCAAGCCAACAGTCATGCTGTGAAGAATGTTATTCAGCATGTTGGGAGGAAATGAGAGGAATGCTCTAGCCTTTGTATGCCTTAGTCTTAAAAAAAAGAGGGAGCTCTGAAGGCATGAATCTTGTTCATTATGTGGGTGTATAAATGACAGTGTACAAGGAATGAATAGATCGCTCTACTCAAATACCATTTTGGAGTGCAGCAGTTTCTGTAACTAGAGTAACTCCAGAATTTTTTTCTTTGAGTAGTTATAATGAAGCATATGAATGATTCCTTAAAAAAAGCAAAGATTAAAGTTTTGATGAAGTGCAGAGTTGCCTGTAGATTTGCTTTGTCCGTTTCAAAAGTGGCAAGCCCAGCTGTGGAATTAGCATGGGTTGGGTAAGGGGATGGTAGGTTTCTGTTATGTGACTGGGGGTGCAATCCTAACTTGTTGGAATGGACAGGCCGGTAGGCCTGTGCTGTATCCAGTGTAAGTTGGAGCTGCCTGGAGCCTCCAAGGGGGCAAGGCCACATTCCCTGGGGTAGGTGTCAGCTGCCCCAATGGACTCTTGGTTCTGCACCTGCTAAATAGCAGAGACAGAGCCGAGGATGCCATGAGGCCCGAATCGGGGAAGCACAGCCTGGGTACAGGAGTTTGGATGCAGCCTAATGGCCGCATCCCAGCTCCACCCGCCTCCCAGGCTGCCCACCCACACCCAGAAACACCCTCCCTTCCGTCTAGAAACAACCCTGCACCAGCTCCAGCGGGGCGTGCGCAGAGCTGATGCAAGCGGCTTATATCGGCCATAGGACACACCTAGGATTGCGCCCTGGTAGACGTCCACTTTTTCATATATATATCTGGTTTCTTAGTAATGTGGTTCACAATCAGAAATTGGTAGGAAGTATGTAGAGGAGGAATAGGTTTGGCATGGTGAGAGAAGGCCAGCCATAGCTGCAGAATGACATTGGGAGACCAAAAAGATGGGATTACCACCTTACTTTTGCCATTGGTTGATTCAGATTTGGCTGTATTGTTTCCGACAGTGACATGCAGTGGGCATGTAACTGCTATTATATATTATCTGTCATGCCATATAAACCATAAATAATCAGGCAGCCATGGTGCCACCACAGATAAAGCCCTGTTTTTTTTACTTCTACCCCCTTAACCATTTATAGGAGCAGCACTTGTAGGAGCACCCTTTCAGGGATATACAGAAGGAGGCAGATACCCTGGTACCAAGCCGTAAAGGGCTTTAAAGATTAAAACCAGCACCTGGTGCCCAGAAAGAATCAGCAGACACTGGAGCAACAGCCTGATAGAACACAACTATGAGGGCTGCTAAATTCTGCAATAGCTGTAGTTTCTGAACAGTCTTCAAGGGCAGCACATGCACATTGCGACTAGGATATTCATGCAATTGTCTTTCTGATAAATCTGAATTGTAGTTCTCTGGGGAAGGAAGGTGCGGCATTCGTCACCACATGGGTATGCCTGTCCCTCGGTAGAGGGATATTCATGCAGTTGTCTTTCTGATAAATCTGAATTGTAGTTCCCACTTCAGAAGACTAAATAAATTGTATTCATGTTCATTGTTTGTGGCTCAGATTTTGTGAGGCAGCAGTGTTTAGATGGTTGGATGAAGTTTGTTGAATCACACATTCTTCTGGCCCATGAAGCTTAAATGGAAGTAACTTTGTATGGACTCCTAATGTAGGTAAAGCTCTCCAGATGGTTGAAGGGCAATGGAAGGATTACCATGTAAGAATTTTTCATTATTGACTGCAGACACAGTTGTCAATTTAAGAAGATGATGACCTCATGCTAGCTTGATAAGAGGATGAAGTGTGCTCGCAGTTTTGTGCTGCTTGAGGAAAAGAAATGCATCTGCTTGCCAAGAAATTAATTGATTTAGTCACATCAAAAACCATGGATGATATTGCCAGTCATGCTGGACCATTACTCTGATACTGAATGCAGTTCTGCCTGGCTGAATGCCTAGGCTTGAGGTTTCAAGAGTAAAAGATTGGAGTGTCTTCTGTTCACAACATAGAATTGAACCACTTAAAATAATGTTTTTTGCCTTTATCTAGAAATATGACTCTTGGTTTTAGAAGGGGATTTCTGCAAATGTTGCTACTTTCTGCCTGGTCACATTGTTTTAAATCAAAACATCTGTTCTTTTGCTTCAGAGAAACTTCAAGTGTCATTCAGATTTCACCCATCATGCAAATATCAAATGCATTTGTTTAGATGCTGAACTGCTTAAACATGCTTCACTACTTTTGCAGATGCCCATCTAACATTTCTTAAAGCATTTTGTCATTTTCTTGTTGATCATTCAAGCTTTTTTCCCTGTGCGTCAGTGGTAGGAATCATGGTAGTATGCAAATAACATTTAATACTAGACAATTTTGTTTTTATAATATTTTCTTACATTGTGTGTGTGTGTGTGTGTGTGTGTGTGTGTTTAACTAATTTGAGGAACCAGATGTTGTCTGCTTTATGTACTGAAGCAGATTTAGTGTGTTATAAGCATCAATCAAAATACCTCTAAGTGATGAGTCGCACTTTGCTGAACATCACTAATTTCTCTGAGGGTCTTTTTGTGAAGTTCTATGAACTTTTTGTTGAAAACTGGTATAGAAACAGTGTTTGATTTTCACAAAGTCTTACCCTCAACAACTTTTATCCTTTGAAAGAAAGTTCAGTAGGTCTCAATTCAGTGCTTGATAGTGCTACATCCCGTCTGAAAAGATTGGTGGCGATGGTGAAAACGTACTTGCCTGATTACTCGGGAAACAAAACTTTGCTTCTGTAACTTCCCTGTAAATTATGTGCTCTGAAAGACTGACAGACTTATGTGCTGTGATGCCCTGAAGCAAGGCATAGGATCAGTGGAAGCGACCATGGGGTACTATCCTCGTGTAGGCCCAGTCCTCCCCCACCCAGGCCCCTCCCTGTTTCTTGCCCCTTGGACTAGTGACCCAGAAGGGTTTTGTCACTTCTGGGTAACAGCACTTCGTGACTTTCTGTGTGCCACCAGCACAAAACATCGCTGCACGTCTCTGCTACACCTCATGATGGAGAGTATCTTATCTCGTCAGAAAGATCCCCAATTTGCTGCTTATAACAGTGCTTTGTTTCCCCATCTTAAACTGGTCTGAATAGCGTGGTCTCTCAAAGCAAAGGTGGGGAGAAGTGGGGACCCCATTCCATGATGACCAAACATCGACACCTTTCTTGTAATAGTAATAAAAACCTTTAGTGGCATAACATGTACAATAACCAGAAAAATACTTTGTCTACAGACATTTTGGTTAACATTCAATAAAATAAACAAGGTAAAAGAAAAGCAATACTTATCAACTTGCTATGACACCAAGGCCCTTCCAGTTTGTTTCATGGGCTTGAACAACTTATTTTAAGAAGGCTGCAGTTCTCTCTATAATTCCAGGTAACTCACCAGATAATAGTAACCGAACTTTGTCCACATCTGGCCTCCCTCTCATCTTACTTAAGTTTGAATCTAAGTGTTTACTCCGAAGTTCATTGTGACAGGGACAGTACAACAGCATGTGCTCGAGTTGTTTCAATTGCACCCTTTCTCTTAACAAAGAGAATTATTTTGAAAATGTTTGTTAATAAACAGAAACAACCTCCAAGGGGAAAGATTATTTTTAAAATAAATAATATGATAAAATGATCTGCAATAATTCATGCTCCCCTACTTTGGGTGGTGCAACTCTGGCTCTGCTTATCTGAAAGGTTGAGTTCATTCTAAGTGGTGTGATTTGTGCTAATCAAAGGAGAAGTTGAGCTAAGCATGGCTTAAGCCCTTCCCATATGCTCAAAATAGAGCTAGGCACACTGAAACAACAGCATGAAAGGGCAGAAGCCAATGTTTAGGAGGCTTTTGTGGCTGGGCAACAGACATTGATCCACAAAGGAAATTGGTTACACTTACAATCAAAAGAGAGTGGTAGAAAACTTGTTGTTTTTTTGTCTTGTGGTTCTGGTGTGGGTTGATCTGAACTGCTGGGCAATGCCTCCTCTTGGTGACCAGGCAAGGCGACATGCAAATTAACTATGCCAGAAGCATGCTAGTATTATGCTGGAAACATCACTTCAGCAATTCTCCTAGCTTAAAAAAAAGAATGCAGCTGCAGAGGAATCTACAGAGGTATGTGTTCAGCGGACCTCTTCTCTTCACCTGAAGCACCCTGCCGCCCTGTGGAGACTTCCAGGCATGGAAAATATCAGGCTTCAGCCAGCTCATTCTGGTCTCTTCATTTATGCCACAAAATGGGAGGTGTAGCCTTGCTACTATACACATGGGAAGTAGTTCAAGTAGTAACAAACCTGATTTCTCTTTCATTTTTTCTTTCATTCTCTCAAGAGCAGCATATAATACTTGCTTTTAACCATAAAGCAATAAATGCGCTTATGCTATTGCATTTTGTAAAATACTTCCTTCAAATGCTGAGAAAAGCAACAGAAGCCCTGAAATTATTTTAATTTATTTTAATAGACTGAGACGGCATATATTTGCTTTTATATTTAACATATATCTTTCTAATGGGACTAGAGTTCTTACAAAATACATTTTTGTCAGCACGTACTACAGTAGAATCCTCGCTTTATGGTTAACATTGTCAGTATTAAAACAAAATATGCAGATGGATTTAGAAGGGGGGAAAAATACAAATCCATTCTTGCTATATTTGAAAGCTTCCGTAGTTGGTCAGTGTTTTCCAAAGTGTGTGATTAACTTTGGTCTCAGATGTGGATTTCATTTTCCCATTTCTGAGCTTAAATGTAGTTGTGTTTTGTATTCTCGATCCTGGTTTGACTATTGGAATAGTTCAACTTGCTTTTTCTTAACCTGGCCTGGCTCTGTTAACGTAGATTTAAGTTATAGTAAAAAATTTTGTCTGAATTTTGTGCTCCTCTTATTTTTAATGAGCATGTTCAGGTTGATACCTTCATGTAAAGATGGAAATATTTGTAATTGGCTTTTCCTTATGCTCTTTTTCTATACAAACTCCATAAAAGTTGTATTTAGTCCAAATGATTGTCTACCCTTGCATAACAAATTCATCACCAAATTCATCATCACCAAATTCTCTCTGCAGTAGTGTTTCTCAATCTGTGATCCTCAGAGCTGTGGGGCTCCACAAGACCATTGTTAGCAGTGTAAAGGGCTTCGGAGACTAAAATGTTAGACTAATCGCTAACATTATTTGTGTTGTAATCACACACACACCCCTCTGTGTGTCACATTTGGCTTTGAGCCCTGGTGGCTGACAACCATATGTGGTCAAATTTCATTGGTTTCAGTGCATTGCCTCGTGTAATGATGGCAAACTGCAACAGAGAGAACTTATTGATTTAGGTTATAAAGTGAATGATCTTACTGAACCATTAATAAAAAGCTGTGCTGCAATAAGAGCAATCTACACTGTGATACAGTACAGTAGTTATTGGTGGGGGTGGGGTGGGGAAGAGAGTGATTCCCCCTTTCCAGGTAGAGGCATATAATTGCTAGTGGCTGATGAATGTTTTGTCACACCAGCATTTCCCATTAACATGTGTGGGTGAAAGAGAATATGATTGAAGTGCGAAGAAAATATCTCTCTATGCTCTCATCCCTTGCAGTCTGACGAGCTGTTGTGTGAACAGCTTTAGGAAGTATGGATTGCCGTTGCATCATGTTCTTACTGCTTCCTGCTAACACCCACAATCTTTCCTTCTTCTTCATCCAACTTTCTATGAACCTTCACTATTCATCACTTTTGTAATTAAGATGGATCGTGAGTACCAAACTTGCTAGAGAATGACAGCAGCTAAAGGGTAATAAATCATACTACTTATCCATGAATAATCACTGCAACCACAATCAAGGCAAACATTTATTCCCAGGCAATATATTAGCGTTACTGCATTGTTGTAATTTGGTATGTGGATCTTTTCTGGCCAATTAAAAGCCCAGCACTCACCAGAGAAACTGCATTTGCTTTCAGGCAACACAGAGTGGAGAGAACCTGACGCCGCTCTTTTTCACTGCTTTTGTTGACAGTGGGTTCACGGTAGACAGTGTACCAGAACTGGATCACAGACAAGAAATGTACATATGGGAGCAAAACGGTAGCAGTGTCTGTGTTACAGTTTGCATGTTACGCTGTGCTGGTATGTGGAGATGCTCCCACAAGTCTTCTGTCAATGCCAAAAATAGTAATGCAGAAGCCCCCTATTTTAAGAAATTTCAAGATAAGCATGCCTGATCATATGCCCATATATGACATTGGCATCCATTCCCAGCATTCTTGAACACACCCACCATCTTATTCTACCCAGCCCCAGCAAGTCCTGCTAACCTACTTTTTGAGTTAAGGCCATACTGTGCAAAGTACTGTACCAGAGGTACACTGTAAGTACCTTTCTTATTCACATTCACAACATGTTCACTAGCAGTAATACTGATGTTGGACTTCAGGAAAAAAAAAACTACTTAGAAACAGACCCTTGGACCTGACCCGTTCAACTGTGTTGCCTTTTGAGGGCCAAGAAGATGAAGCTCGATCCTAGAAAGTCCAGTTGGATCCATTTGTTACCCCTCCTAATGGCTTGATGGTGTGTTTTGGGTTTGGTTTGGTTTTTTACTATTTTTACTTATTGTTGTGATACAGTCTTCATTTTATTATTGAGCTTTGTAAGCTGCCTTGGGCTTTTGCTTCTGCATGGGAAAGGTGGGGTATAATTTTTTTCCCCAATTAAATAAAGTCAGAGGTACACTTGGTGGATGCTTCGTCTGTTGGGGTGATGGTGTTCAACCTACAGGGACAGGCCTGCCCTAACTGGTCAGCTGTCACTGAAGGCCCAAGTGGCCTCTGTGGCACATAACTTTCCACCAGCTAAGGTTGGTTGTCACCTATAAACGCTTCCAAACAGAGAAACTGGTCACAGTTATCTATGCTCTGAAAGCCTAGAGGCTCTACTACTAAAATGTGTTGTCTGTGTGGAACTTATTTTGAAAGACGTCTTGGAAATGCCAGTTAGTTTCAGACTTAAGTAGGACCAACCCTGGAGAACATGGCATACCAGTTCTGAAACAGTGTTACTGGCTGCTAGTCCATTTTGATACAAAATCAAACTCCTGTAGCGTTTGGGACTTGTGCACCTGAGGGATCTTATTGCGTGTCAGGATTCGAAGAAGGGCTACCCAGTGACCGCACACTAGTCCAGGACAGTAGTGCTTAGTACTTACTCCCTTCCTCTTTTTAGGAAACCACCTTATCCGGGGGAAGCTTTGGTAGATTGAATCCATTGCCACCAGCCCAGGAGATCAGACTAGTTAGAAGGGTTCCCTGAGCAGAATCACTCTCCTAGACAAATGCTGAATCTGAGACTTGGTGAAAATCACACTTACGGTAACACCTGAGGAAAGGAGATGTGAGGTGGTGGTCCCAACCACTAGGTTGTCCCAACCAACAGTCTTAATGCATAGAGAAACACTATGAGCCAATTTCAGATGGGTCATATAACACCTATCTCAGCCACCATTGACAATACGGAGCTGAAAATACAGGGTACAGAGTTGCTGGACAGGGCATGCTCCTGGTGGGAGAAAGGTATGGTGTTTTTCCTTGAATAGGTGGGAAGAAGGGACGCTGGAAGGCTGGGCTGGCCTTGAGCCAATGTGACATTGGGCCCCGCACTTTAGAGGGCCCTGCACCAGCACAGCAAGCATTGGGGTGAGCAGAGCAGCTTCACCTTGGGATGTCCCACTTGTCCCTGCTTCCGAACTGGCCTAAATGGGCCTCCTGAAAGCATTGGCGGTGATATCATTATGTCACCAACTATTTCCAGGTGACGTGACACCACAAGTGCTTTTCTTGGTGAGCGGGAGGCTCCATGGGGAGGGTGGAGGGCCCGTGGGAATGCCTGACATTGGGCATGCCACTCCTGGAGCCAGCCCTGCTGGGAGGGGAGGGGAGGCTGATTGATGAAGGATCGAAGTCTGTGTTCGGCTTTGACTACCAAGCCGGAATGTTTGAATTCCAGGTTCATGACATCCTGCCATGACATTACATGTCATGGCATCCTGTTCATGACATGGAAGTTCATGACTTCCAGATTAATGACTAACCAAAGGTTAAGATCAATAAAAAAGGTAAAGGTTTCCCCGACCGAATGGTCTAGTCATGACCGACTGTACCGGGCGGTGCTCATCTCCATTTCAAAGCCTGTAGAGCCTGCGTTTTGTCCAAGCTTCCGTGCTCATGTGGCCGGCATGACTATACACCGTAGCACACGGAACGCCATTCCCTTCCCACCGAAGTGGTCCCTATTTATCTACTTGCATTTTTAGGTGCTTCCGAACTGCTAGGTTGGCAGGAGCTGGGATAAGCAATGGGAGCTCACTCCGTTGCACAGTCTTGAACTCCCAACCTTCAGAAAGCCCAGCAGCAGCAGTTTAACCCGCTGCACCACCACATCCCTATCAATAGCAAGGACTAGACTTCTCAGATCCAAATTAAAACTCGAATCGCTTTCATGCCTTTCCTACTCACTGCAAATTATGGGGAGGAAATGGCCATCTTTTAAAGCCAGGACTGACGAGAGTAGGCGCTATGGTGAGGAATGGCTCCCCAAGAGGACAGTTGAAGTCACAAATATCAAGATCCACCTGGGTTTTGTGATCCTACAGTTGAGAACCTCTTAGAAAACAGTGAACTTGCAAATTAAAAGGGAGTGAGAGTAAAAGAAATACTTGGATATTCTGTGGCGCAACCCATGGGGTAAGGAAACTCATGTAAATATTGTTTCCTTATATGTGCTTATTTCATGGAAAATGTCCATTAACAAGTAGGTTTCTGCTCATTTGGTTTGGACTGCAGTTTGTGGCTTTTATTCTTATTATTGATTGTTTTACTGTGAATCCAAATTATTATGCTGCTGTGGGAGTACTTTTATTCCAGGTGTGATGTGTAAGTCTGTACATGTTCTTCTTACTTTTAATTTCAGTGTGACTTGACCATAGAGCAGAGAATTTTTTTTCTTGCTGCCATCAGTTAATGAGTAATGTTGTATGTGACTGCTTTAAAAAGCATCCAGTCAAGATTATGTAAAATGAAGGTATTCTCCATTTTTCTTTCAGTTGGAGAGTTTGTGAGTGATGCTCTTCTGGTGCCAGATAAGTGCAAATTCCTTCACCAAGAAAGGATGGATATATGTGAAACCCATCTGCATTGGCACACAGTCGCTAAGGAGGTATGGTATAATCAATATTTTAGTGTTTTTTGCCACGTAGAGCAAACGTCCTGGGTCAGAAATAGAAATATGTGGTTATGTTTGCTGACTCTTATTTAATTAGATTGCAAGCCTGCAGCCTTGGTGATTTTTCTTTTGGCGTTATGGCCAATGCCAACTTTGTTTTAGAAACTTAAGATACAATTGTTGTTCTTTGTTCATAAGCCTTGTAACGGCATCTTCCTAATCAAAATTTATTTTATTTAAAATTTCATGATTTTGTTTGGCACATCTTCTTGGCATATAGAAGGGGGGAAATGACCAGTAGGTAGTGAATGCTGGAACCAAGTATTCTTGCTTGTTACTTTGACAAATCAAAAATTGTCTGAAATCATTCAGTATAATCAAGTGAAGTGAAAGCTCTTAGACAAGCATTTTTGATTCAGCTACCAACTTAGAACAAAGGCAGAAAGCATATCCTGTGAACAATTTCTACAAGATAAAATGCAACAGAATTCCCATGAAATTGAATACTGGTAAATGAATACCGGCAATTTATCCTTGAGACTAATTATATGCCGAGAGACATAAACCCATGATAGCTATGGATGCCAACATCTCTGAATGTATGCCTGTTGCCAACCATGTTACTGCAAAACACTGACATCAAGGCACAAATCCATGCAACAAAGCAATGTGCCAGTTATGCCTTTTGATTAAAATTGGCAACCGGTCCTGGATCTAACAATGCAATTTATAATAGCAAAGATTCCTACATGTGTATCTTTACAAGAGTCATTCATACATACAAGAGAGCTTGTCGAGCAGTGTCTTGTTACAGTTTACATAGGCCATAGATTATGGACCTTTCCTGCATAAAGCTACCCAATCCCCTTTTAAAGACATCTGGGTCAGGTGCCATCACTGGATCCTGAGGCAAGGAGTTCCACAGATTACACCTAGGTAAAGAAATATTTCCTTTTGTCTGTTCTAACATTCTTGCCAATTTTAGTGGATATCTCCTAGTTCTGGTGATGCGTGAGAGGCAAAAGAACTTCTTTTGATCCATCCCTTGCATAACTTTATATATTATGAATATTTATTGGGATTGGGGGAGGTGCTGCTGCAGCTATCGTGGCGCCACAGGCATTTACAGGTCTGTACCTTGGGGGGCGGGAGGTCCAGAAGGGTTGGGAAGACCCGCTGTCACCTCCACAGGACTCCCTGATGCTAGATCAGAGTTCCATTGCAAGATCAGAGCTTACTTCCTCTTTTCGCGCAAAAGCACCCCCCCCCCCCAGGTAGGGCACATACCCCTAAATGACCGCAGCGCCACGATAGCTGTGGCACCACTGGGCAGTGATTTCTGGGGACACTCCCCTTAAGGGGAAATGACCCTTTTTTGAGGTCTGTGGTGGGTTGCGTGTTATAGACAAGACACAAGAGCTTTGTTATAAGAAATAGCGTAAACGTCCAAAACTGCTTTTGTCCCTGTTTTTAATTCCTGTCACGCGTATTAACTTTTTGATGAAATGCCTAGAGGAACATTTGTGTATTCAGAGATAGTGCTCTGAAGTTGACTTCCAAGTGTTCTTGAGGTAGGGTACAATTGTATCTGATGTTACTCCTATCTGCTTAAAAAATAAGTATCTTGCATCCAGTATAGTTAAATTTTATACCTCTCACACTGGAGATTTCTCTTAATGGTACCTGTGTGTTTATGCTGCATGGTTCATCAAATCCTCATTCAAAGATTTTTCCTGCAGCTACTAAGTGAGTTCTGCAGGGAAGTAGGCAAGCCAGGCATGCCAAAAGACACTGGACTCTAATCTAATAGTCATAAATCTAATAGTCTAATCTAATAGTCTAATCTAATAGTCATAAAGATATTGTCGATGAATATAGCCATTGTCTGCCTGCTGTCAGATTCAACAATTCTAGCTCCATCTTTCATCAACTGAACCAACCCTGTTTTTGAAAACCCATTCATGCCTTGGGGCCAACACAGCATCTTGGGCAGTGAGTGCCGTAAGTTTATTATGTATTGTGGAACCTCCCTAAGATTCTTTCTAAGTGAGGGTTGACAATTTGGCCTTTTAGTCTCTTCCCATCAGTTTGATTTTATTATCTCTATTGTGTTTGATTCAGTCACCTGCTTATTTTTAGGCCCTTTCCTAATTGATTTCATAGTTTTTTTTAAATGGCTTTCTACTTTGATCTCTCCTGAGTTACTTAGGAATATTTTGAGATGCGGTTGAAATCAATGAGACAAGTTATGACTCAACTTGCTAGTCATGACAAACTTAAATCCCATCCATTTCAATGTGGTTTAGATCCAACCACTTTGCGCTCCAATCCAGAGCGCTCAATGGACCTGTATCCTTGTGCCAGCCCAGTGTAGTTGCAAGCATGCTGTAAAGTGCGCTTGTGATTACTTTAGAGGAGGGTAGACCAGCGCACTAATGTGTGCTGGCCTCCCCATGCTGACACCCTGGCGCAGCAGCACCCAGGTAAGGCTGGCGAAGTTGAGCCGATGCAGGGAGAGGTGGAATAGGGCGGGGAAAGGGTTAGGGTTAGGCAGGGGATGGGCAGGCCCTTGAGCATGCTGGCACAGGGAAGGGATGGAGCCAGGATCCACCACCTGGGCCAGAGCCTATCTTCCCAACCTGGTTGGTCCCAATCCGGACTCCTCGGATTTGTGCTGCCAATTTCAGCAGCCCAGATCTGAGTAGCCCCATTTGAGCTGCTTCCATGTTACCCGGGGGGAAGGGGAATCAATTCTCTTTCCCTGGGTTGCGCTGCAGCCAGCCCCAACCTCGGGCTGGATATGGGTTAGGATTCCCCGCTCTGGGTTAAGATTGTGCTCTTAGGAATTCTAAGAGCAATCGTTTAGCCACCTTTTGAACCCACCTAACAATAGTACTATCTATTTTGTCCTTATTTACCCTTAAGGATAAAATTATGCATGAGAGGGATAGTTCAGTGCCTGTGGGATGGATGCCTGAAACATTACAGCATGCCCTGTTAGCCATGTGTGGTGCCAGTGGTGCCCCAAGGGGGGGGGTGCTAGGTTTTGCAGAACTCCGCAACTCATGTCACCTGCCCCTCCCCCTTGTTCTCAGAGTTGTTCCGAGGAGTGAAAGCAACATGGAGGCACCTCCTCAGCATTGCTCTTACTCCTCAGAAAGGCCCTGAGAGCAAGGGGGAAGGGCGGTTTACACAACAAGTTGCAGAGCCGTACAAAACTTAGCGATCCACCCCTTTGGGGGCACCACTGTATGGTGCTGCTGATTAATCATGCATTGTCTGCCTGATTAGGCCTGTCCTGTATGTGGTGTGGCTCCAATGGTGTGACAGCCATGGAAGAATGTTTCCAAGCCCTCTTCATGGCTGCTCTGAATGTGTGTTAACATGCTCAATCCATTTGCCAACCAATCTGTAAATTTTGTTGGTGGCTTCTTTGTTGTGTAACAGTATATCATCTCTTCCTTCCCCCCTTCTGTCTTTAGTCCTGTAGTGAAAAGGGTATGAATCTGCATGATTATGGCATGCTCTTACCCTGTGGGATTGACAAGTTCCGTGGCGTGGAGTTTGTTTGCTGCCCCGTCGCAGATGAGAGTGAAAACGTAGATTCAGCGGAGGCTGAAGAAGACGACTCTGACGTTTGGTGGGGAGGTGCAGATGCAGATTATGCAGATGGCAGGTAAGACTGCAGCTTCTTCCAGCATTTGGTTATGTATTACACCACAATAAATATTGAAGAGAGATTGCGTGAGAATCTTTTCTGGACCCTTTGATTGAAAGGCTGTGAGATGTCGGATTTAATTTCAGAAGATTGTGAGCATGCAACGCACCCCAATGAATTTTTACCTGGAAGCAAATCCTGTATCAAATCAATATGCCCTTTGCAGCCTTCTAGCATCTTGCCCACTATGGCTTTTATAACAAGGCTGT
Organism: Lerista edwardsae; assembly: GCA_029204185.1. Classification (NCBI taxonomy): domain Eukaryota; kingdom Metazoa; phylum Chordata; class Lepidosauria; order Squamata; family Scincidae; genus Lerista; species Lerista edwardsae. Next base: position 6,725,555 of record JAJKFI010000029.1, read on the forward strand.
TGGAAAGTGGATCTTCACGGTTAGTGGAATATTGGAATGTACTTAGTTCTATATGTTGATTTAGTGTTTTGCTGGGCCAACTGCTATTGGCCCAACTGTCACATATTGATTCATGGCACCTCTTATTCCTTTCCTCCTAAGCTGATGGTGCCAGCTATCTGTTTCATATGGGAAAATTACACCGTATTCTGTTGTCTTTTAGTAAAAACAAATTTTCTTTGTTGCATGACTTGAGATCTTTGGGGATATTTGTAATGTGCACGATACTTTCTTGTCCTGCAGCTGAAATTTGGCAACTAACTTTAAAACTGCAACAAAGTAGTGTTGCTTTGGGACTTTTTTTCATTAACTTGATATTCTATTTCTAACCTGTATTCACAATAAAATATTGAATTATTGCTTTTTGTATAATTGGATTCTGTGCTATGCTACAGTGAAGAGAATAGTCATTTGCTATCAGAATATGTCCAAACTATTACATTGTAGATACTTTTGATTCTTACCCTGTGCAGTAAGAAAAGCTATTTCAGGATGTGCTTTTTAGGTAAACGAACTAAGCAATGCTATATTCAGTTGGTGCTCTCGGCTGTGTCATACACGTACTAAAACTCACTCAGATGGTGAGTAAAAACTCACCATTAGGGATGGGCTACTAGGCTATATGGGCTTTGGCATTATATGCAACCCAGGGTTGTCATAACAATAACTAGCATAGAAGATGCTGTCAGGATCTTCCTATTATGGTGTCAAGAACTCTTTTGTGGGACTTCATAAGAATGTCACAACTTGATTTGATGATGTTTTATGGTGTCTATCTTCAAGTCCTCAGAGGTTAAAAATCGTATCATGCTATGTCTTATATTGAGTCTTCAGTCCGTAAAAATATCGATGTGCTTGTGAAAGCCTGAACACTTTGTTTGTGGGAGAGGGACAACAAAGCGTCCTAATAAGGACTGGGACCATTAGTTGTGCATTGGGCCTCTGTCTTGGTGTAGGAATGTAAAATGGTAATGAACCGTGTGTGGAGGGAGACTAAAAATAGGACCATTCAGGAACATAGGAAGCTGTCTTACAGAGCCAGACCACTGAGCCATCTAGCTCAGTATTGTCAATTAACTGTCTGGCAGTGACTCTCCAGGGTTTCAGACAGGGACTTTTCTCCCTGATACATGGAGATACAGAGACCTTCTGCATCAGTGCTGTACCACTGAGTTTTAGTGTCTTACCCAAGTGACAGCCCAATCCTGTATTTTGTTTGGTTATGCTGGTCTTTGACCGTAATAAATTTGATCCTGATTCTGTATCCAGCACTGTATCCAGCACCGGGGGGGGGGGGGGAGCCTGTACTCACTTCTTATTTGCGCACCACTAGTTAGATAGAATTTATATTTAAAATGGGGTACTGAAAAGTCTGTAGACCCTAAAAGCAACATGTGGCGGAGTTACAGGCCTGTTATGCCTTGCCCCACCGGAGGTCTGGGGCCTTGCTTTGCCCACCATGTGACTCAATGCATTTACCATATTAACTCGAGTATAAGTTGACTTCAGATTTTCTGGGCCATATTCAGGCATAAGTTTTTCGACTTATACACAGGTATATACAGTAATCTTAAAATTATATGCCAGTGTTCCTCTGCTGTCCTACTTCGGATGTATTTTCTTTTAGCTTGTTCTTGCCTGGCAGAAGAATTGATTATTTCAATTTGGGGTCAGGCATTTTTGTGTGTGATCTTTTTTTTTTGCAGGTGTTTTTGTTACAAACGTGTCTTATCTTTGAAAAACAACAGGTAATAGAAAAAGTAATCATTGCAGTCGGATGGCATTCGAATTGAACAGTATGGGAAGCAGCTATGTGTGTAAGAATTTGATAGTTCTATAACCTGTTGAGGTCAGAGGGGAGCCATTATATTTCCATTTGAGGACCCTAATTATTTTGAATGTATTGGTTCTTGTGGACATAGTACAGTCTATAATGTCTATCATTTGCAGTTGCTTTCTTTTGTGTTGATGAATATAAAATTATAGGAATGGTAGACATCAGTGCTCAGCTCCACCTCGGAGTCTTCGAAGAACTGAGACAGTTGCTCACATCCCCCAATATAAAGTTCTTTCCGATCTGATCATTAAATCTGGCCTTGTATCTTCAGATGCATGTGCAATCAGGTCTCTAATTCAATAGTTGAACTTTTCCTGTACTGGAGAAGAGAACATTGAAGTAAGAGACATTACAATTCCTATGATCCAAGACAAACCCCGTGGAAGACAGATCTGTAGATTTATGTTACTTTGATATGAGTGCTTGCGTGGGAGTTGAGGTTAATATTCCCTCATATGACTGATCACTCATGTACCACTTAAGGGCCAATAGATTTGCCTCTAATGGACTGTGTCCTGTGCTTTTACGTATTAGAGAGAATCTCTGAATAAGCCTTTTTTAAAAGATGACTATGAAGAGCCTGCATTTGGTGTAGTCCTCTTCCATTTTTCTAAAAGCACAAATGTTAAGCAAACAAGAAGTTAATGCATTGTTATTTGAAATGGATGTAAACTGACAGAGAACCTAGGCATGTCAGGAGACTTAGAGATGCACTTAATGGGTCGTGTAATCCAATCAACCTAAAGATCTGAGTCCTGAGAGTGACAGGCATTCAGAATCTTGGAAGACCAGGTGTTGCTTCTCTGCCCGTGTGTATGCGCGCACGTGTGTGTGTTGTCTTCTGCACACTTTTCCAATTAAAAAATAATTACATTTTAAGTTATTCACCTATTTGAAGTATAAAGGGTATTTATAGCTTAGTAGGATTTTTTTTACGTTAAAGTGCAACCATTTCCTGAATTCTAAGTAAGTTATTTTTTATATTGACCTTCTTATGATAAGATAAAAGACTCTCCATAGTACCTTGCACACTGTATACATAAGTGGCGGGTACCTTCTGTATTTGGGGCTCCTCTATTTCCAGTAGTGGGTTGGAGGGCTTGGAGTGTATTTTATTGCACAATTTGACTGCTGTATGCATAGTTGGGCTCTCTGATAAATTGGTGTTAGTGACATTGCCAAAACTTGTAATTTACCTCGTTTTAAATATGAATTCTATCTAGCTGGTGGTGCACGAATATTAAGAAGTGAGTGCAGGGTGAGCCTAATTATCTGTGGATTTTTGATCTGCGGTTTTGGCTCAATGCATGTTCCCCTGGACCAGTGTTGAGCCAGCTTAGCCTCTGAAGGCGACCAGAGGCCCTCCAAGGCCGCATGATAGGCAGTAACGGGAGTAACGCAATAGGCAGACCTCAGAATGGCCATTTCAGCTGGAAAAATGTTATTGTCAGTTTTCAACTCAGATTTTCCTGGGCCTCGTAATGCCTTAAAAGGCATTTAAAAAGTTGCTTTTGGTTTTTGGCAAACCCCAAAGTAACTTTTTTCAGCTGAAATGGCCATTCTAAGGCCTGTAGAGACTGTGCATGGTTGTGTGCAGTCTTGGCAGGCCTCAGAAAGCTCTCCAGACCCGACCAGGCCATAGCTCCAGTCGGATTAAGGTGGTAGGTGGGCAAAATCTTTGGGTTTAATTCCCCATGGATTTTTTTTTATCCACAAGATTTCTGGGAACAGAACCCTCGTGGATAAAAAGGCTCCACCTGCCTCCAGTTCTTCAGAATCAGAACAATATTCAGCACACGTTTGCAGTGAAGCAGTGTTTGGAAAATTAGCACAAGCTCAAAAATAACTTGGATGAAAGAGAACCTCCCTGGAGGGTTTCAGACAGGAATAGTTCTGAGTCCTACGTGATGATACTGAGTCCTACGTGATGATACTAGGAAGATCCCGTGATGGACCTGGGATCTTCTGTGTACAAATTATGTACTCTTCCATACTGTACTGAGCTACAACCCTGGACCCATTTATTTCTGTTTAGAAATAGCTAGTAATAATATCTTCTTTCTCCCTGGCCACCTGTTTGCCAAATGCTTAACTTCTCGAAGATGAAAGCATTGATTTCCCTCTTTTTTAGCACAGTAATAGAGACAAATGTGCAATAGAAGGCCATGTCTTGGCCTTCTATGTATGTGTACAAAGGATGAGTAAAACATGGTTTTAGTAATCGTACTGAGAGAAGTTTCACCAAGTCTGTTCCTTGCAGTTACGACAAGGTTGCAGAAGAGCAGCTAACAGAGGAAGAGGATGGTGCAGATGTGGAAGATGAAAATGCTGATGACGAGGAGGATGGTGATGAAGCTGAAGAAGAGACAGAGGATCAATATCGGGAAGCCACTGAAAGAACCACCAGTATTGCCACTACCACCACCACCACTACAGAGTCTGTGGAAGAGGTTGTTCGAGGTAAGCTGGTGGTTGCATAGTATGAGGTTTAAGGAACTGGTCTTCATAATGTGTATTTGCCCTTTACTATTAAAAATGTTCCAAACAGCAAAATATTCTAAGTTGCTTGCACCATCCTGCTTCTTCTTTATGATTTGCAATTTTTTTTGTTCTCAAATTCCTGTTAGCAGAATTGAATCACATTTTGAACATTCTCATCTGTGTGTAATAGACAGAGATTAAAATAGATGTGAACTTCTAAGTAACACAGTATCATGCATGTGACAGTTTTAGTACACTATGTGGGAGTGGGAGGGATGTATGTCAGTAAGAGGATTGCTTGCTGGCTCATCATTTTAAATTAAGAATGAAAAATGTTGTGGGGACAACCAAAATAGACAGGTAGTTTGTCATCTTTGGCTGTAAATTACTTCCATCGTTCATCAATTAGAATTTAGAGAATACAAATACAAACTCTCAATTAGCATAAAATTTTAGGAATAGGCGGATCAAAAAGTTACTTTCCCTAATGGACACCAGTAAGACACACAGAATAAAGAGAATACAGCAATCTCTTCTGTGTTTTGGCAACATTTTAAGTAAGAGTGGGTATAAGGAAGGACGAAGGGGTTCCTGTTGTCATTGTCCATTTGTAGCTGCCATTATCGTGTACTCCCTTTCCCACCCCATTCTCATTCCCTTTTTCCCTCTGCCTCCTGAGGATTGAGTTTGTTCAGATGGTATTTTCCTCCTAGAACCTGTGCGTATGGGTTTTGGGATCATGCGCCTCCTCATTCATCTCACAGCATGTAGGATGCAAATTTTAAACCATGTGTGATCTTGACTAAGCAAGTTGCAGAAATGGCTACTATCATCTGAATAGGCCCCTTGCCAATGCAGTAATCATCATCATCATCATCATCGTATTTATATACCGCCTTTCTTAAGGTCATTAAATTACTCTAATGACTGTAAGTCAAGGTGGTTTACATGGGCAGACTTTATTCATAAACCCGAAGGTTTTTACAATTTTACAAAAATGTTCTATCTTACAAGAACTACAACACAAACAGATGGATCTTTCTGGATTTAGTCTTCTTTCTAGCTACATGTTTGTCTTCTGCTGGCTGATAAGCAGCTTCTCTACTCCCACCAGAGAAGCAGCTGACCCAGCACACTCCCCCTCTCACAAGGCAGCCGGAGACAACTCAGCTTTTAATCAGCCGCAGTTTTACAAGGTCTGCCACTCACAGAGACTTTCGGTAGTCCCAAACTGGCGACCTTCAGATCTTCAGCTCTTTATCTTCAGGCAAACCCTCTCGACTAAATCTTCTGCCCAGTAATGTCTTTTGACAATGTAAATGATCAAGCAGAAACCTTAGCAGTATCATTTTTGATACCCATTTTTAAGTGCGTGGAAATACATTCATTATTTTTTTTGTTTTATAATCCCTGGGCCTCTGAGTGTAGTACTCCTTGCATCTTAAACCCCCATCTCCAATAATCACAGTTTTATTCTGCTTAGTCTTACAAATTCAATAGCCAAATTTGTAATGTCATCAGGGCTTTGTTTCTGTTAACTTAAACAGAAAAGCTGGTGTAGCTACAGTATCCAGGCACTGCTCTTCTGTGGTACAGCAGCACAAAAGAAGATCCAGTCAGTGCTGCAAACTTCTCATACTAGCACATTGACCCAGTGCAGACTTAATGCTGTTGTCCTTTTCACTGTGGTGGTCACAGGCTCACAGCTCCATTTTTCCTAATTTTGCAAATTCACCCCTTTCCTTGGTTGTCTTTCAACATGAATTAATGTTCCATGTACAGCGACAGTATCTAAGGTGAGGGCTAATCCAGTGTGGGTGTCCTGCCCTTCTCATCTCATGGGGTAGGTTTATGTCATAGGTAGAAAATGGTGGGTTTTTTGGTGGATTTTGGTGTTTTCCGAAGGTGCAGCATCGAAGCAAGAAAGGATGCATTTCTCATGCCTACGTATTTTTATAGTAGACATGTACACAAACATGCCTCCGCTTTCCAGAAACAGAACAGTTTTAATCCTGTCTCATGACTGACAGGTGACAGCCTGTTATTTTGTGCCCGTTGGCAAACATATATGAAAGGTGTGTATTTTGACTGCTGTTATGTTTCCACAGAAGGGAAAGGGGAGAGAGAGAATGGTGTTATTGAATTGCTTTCCTAATAGACCAGCCAGGTCTTTCCTAATAGATCTGTTTTTCACAGGCTTTTAGTAGTTTTGGGAGATCCAAGTTCCTTTTCCACTAAAGTGACATTCTCTTAGATATCCGTTTCCTCGCTGTCCCGTAATTTTAGCTGGCATTCATTTCTCAGAATGTGATTATTTGCACTTCATCTTACATTGCTATCACCTGAATATCACAGGCACTTACAGCCATTCTCGCTCTCCCTGCGTGGCCATTTCGAGGAGCTAGAAATGGCAGACCAAGACAGTCTTGAGAACACCAATAAACAAAGAAGCCGAGATACAGGAAATAGCCTTTTAGCCCCTCCGTTCCTCTTTGTTAATGTGTATGTTTCTAAAAAGGAAGAAATATTCTGGATATTTTAAGCCACATTAATTCCTCTGAAGATTGTGCATTATCAATGCTTGATTCTTAACTACAATAAATTCAGCTGGAATTTAATAGGTAGTTTTCTCCATATTGATGCTGATGAAAGTTGATCAGACCTCAGTCTCCAACCATTACATAAGATGTAATGATCTAGTACAAAAGCTGTGGCTCATGTATCATCCCTGCATTATAACATTGCATATAACTTCAGGAGGAGGAAAAATGATGAGCAGCAATGCAGAGTGAATGCTCTTTGATAAGTCTGACCAAAGTCCTTGAGGAATTCCACTCTGCACATTCCAAATAGATTAATTTTCTGAGTTCTTCTGTGCGCTAGTTGCAGTTGTTCCTGAGAAGATTCATTTCCTCCCTCTAACAAATGAAGATGAGTGAATAGCCTTTTTTACGCTCCAATTATGCCGAATAGAAAGGGAGATGAGTTGGATGCTGTGTTAGAGAAAAGGTACGGGACATCAGCAACTTTTTAAACGTGCGGTAACCTTGAAGCAACCAATTCAGAAAATATGGAGCACTAAAGTTTTACAGACCTTATAGTCAGAAAGAGCATGACGTAGCAATTGTGCTGATGAGTAAGCAGGTCTGAATTTCATCTAATCAGACTGCCAAGGGACCCACATCTATCACCCATAATTTTGGGTTTCATGATTATAGACGGGTGGGGGTACAAATATAATAATAAAATAAATAGCTTTGAACATAATGTTGCTCTTCTATTCAGTAAGTTTCTTCGCTTCATTCCAGAACTTTTCTTTACAGAGCGGTGGAGTGGTTTAAGGCAGTGGTTCCCAAATTCCTCCGTGAGAGGAGGGAACCACCTAAGTCTTTGCAGGGGCAGGGCTGCAGCAACCACACAATCTCCATGAATATGCTGATGCCTAGATAAAAGGGGGCTTTTCTCCCTTCCTTGCAGCATCCAGGTGGTGCAGGGAGCCCCACAGAAGCCTCCGTGGGGCTCTCCAAGCCTTCCATTAGCTCAAAATAGGTATCAGAAACCACTTCTGGTTTTTGATTGCAAAACCCCATAGGACTGGCTGGGGTTTATCCCAGGGTAAGAGGAAAATATTACCTTACCCCGAGGTGAGTTCCAGCCACCTCCTACACTGTACTGGATACAGCACAGGCCTGCTGGCCTGCGGCCTGCCTGTTCCAGCACAGTATAAGATTAGGCTGTCAGGCTAGGCACCAAGACCCTTAGAACCTAAATTTCATCTGGCTGGGGAAATAAAACAAGACAGCTGAACATGGAAAAGAAGGAATGGGAACAAATACAAGGTCACAGCATGCTTTGACACGCAAATGTTCCATATTATTGTCATCAAATTAGAGAGGGAAATACAAGCACCGTTCTGAAGGTTCTTATATGTGGATCTTACAAACGGTTTCAGTTACTCAAGTACCTGCCTTGAGTAATATCAAGATCCACTGCTCTTGAGTAGGATCCAGGGGGGCCACTTCCAACTGTACATTAAATACAGAATTCTGCTCTCATAGCTTAATCATCACAATATAGATGGTACCTTTTGCACAGTAGTTATTTGATCCCTTTTCAAACAAGGAAGTGGCTTGTGGTTTTGCCTTTTTTAATTATTAGGTAGCTAAAAGCTGCATTTCAAACTCAGAATGCTGTTCCTCCGTATCATAATTATCCTCTTGCTGTAGACTAAAAATAAAACGTTAGGAAATAAAATTCAATCTTAATTGTTTGGGGTACAAATTACCATTTTAAACTATTTAATTCTGTTGAAATAATTATTTTTAGGCATTGTGTTTGAAACTATTAATTTACTTTTTCCTTCCCTTAACTGACTGCCAGGAAAATATTACTGGCATTGTGTAGTTAATGCCCAAGTGTGATTTTTATAGCCTGTGCCAGCTTCACAGTTTTCTCTAGAAAAATTCCAGTAGTCGTTTTCTTGGAGACTTCATTTCAGAAGAAGCCATACAGAATCAGGTACTACAATTTACAGATTCAGAGAGATTACAATTTACAGATTCAGAGAGATTACAGATTTACAGATTATTTTCAACCCCTTGTGTAATTCATCTGATACTCTCCTTCCGCCCACATCCCAATTTTATGCTCTGGCGTGAGATACAGTGGTGCCAAAATGGCCACTGCTGTATCCTGCAGGGTAGGTGAAGCAGCTGGGGGGGGGGGCGCGTCTTCTCAGGGTAAGGGGACATTTGTTCCATGGGGGACAGCAGAGTGCTACAAGGGTCTCCTTGGATCAGCGGCAGCTCGCTGTTCCGGAGAGGGCATAAGTTTTGGCAGCAGTCTCTGCCGCTGCCTCTCCCAGGCCTGTGCCCCCCCCCCCGGTCTGGCCTCCCTCCAGCCAGTTCCACCCACCTTTCCCCTGCCCCTGAAAGCCTCCATCCCACATGGCAAGGGAATTCACTACCCAGTGCTCCTTGGGTGCATTTTTCTAGTGCTGAAGCCCAGCGCCAACTGATGCTGGCCTCTCCACCTGCACTGGGTGTCCCTCCCCAGCAGCAAAGTGCCGTATGATACTTTGCAACACCCAGTGCTGGCAGTGGTGCTGAGTGCCACAGTTGCTCCCAATAGGATTGGCCCGTTAGTTGTATTGGCGCATGGAATCCATTCCCAAGAATCTTAAATGTTAACACTGTTCATTGGAACTTCACGTTAGTTCAGCTAATACTTCATACGCTCAGGTGTGTATGTGTGTGGGGGGAGTATGCAACTTGATGGTTGTAATCACATCTGGCAGTGTTAACACCTGATGGGTATTTATATGTTTATTTAAAAGATTTGTGTCCCAACTTTCCTATGCTGAAGCAAATGCTTAAGGCAAATATATACAGCTATATATTCCTTGAGTGACTTATCCTGAATTGTTAGTCTTGCTGGTATACCAGTCACAGGTACAACCATTCAGAGGACCAGAGGCTAACAGATGTAGGATGGAATTCAAGGAAACAAGGGAAATGGCCCACCTGATGGGGTTAGAGTCCCCCTTTTTATTCTAAAAAATATCCCACCCTTGCAAGAGTGTCAAATGTGGGCAGATTATTGGAGTTGCCTAAAACCCCTAGTTTGTCTTGAGTTCTAAGTCAGCCTTTCACTGGCCCATTTTTCTCAAAAGTCAGTAATGCTTTCTCATCAAATATTTTTTTCTCTAGGACAGTGATGGTGAACCTATGACACACGTGTCAAAGGTGGCATGTCACGATGTTTTGGGTGACATGCCAGTGTTCGCCAGCACCCAACAACGGAGTTTGTTCTACTCGTACTTCTTTGTAGTAATTTGATGTTTCTTTATATAATGCATAGCTCCACACATGTTTGGACTGTATTTTAAAATCAATGAATATGTAAATAATTGTTTCTGTTTTGTTTAAGAGGTGATGAGTGACACGCCAGCAAAGTCAAGTTAGGCATTTTTGACATGGCAAACCCAAAAGGTTTGCCACCGCTGCTCTAGGATAACTACATTCAGCTTATAAGTTTACAGCAGTAAGGGCCAGTTTGTAGCACCTAGTACTTTCTTATACTCCCATTATATGTATCCTGACGCAGTCAAAAGTGGTGGCACTCAGATGCTGCCATCTTGAATTCTGTGTTGCAACCAGTTTTCCTGAATTAAGGAGTATAAATCTAAATCAATAGAGAAAAATCAATAGAGAAATCCCCTCAAATTAAAAGGGAATTGAATAAAGAGAATTATCAAGTAACTTCTTGTTGATTTTAATAGCTTATTGAGAAATTGCCAAGAAGTAGAAATTAAACTGTTTAAGGCATAATGTAGAATTGTTCAGTTGCTTACAGATACTGTACATCATTATGGTTATGTGAAATGTGTTGACAAATGGATCTTATGTGCAAGTAATGTTCATAAGCACCATGATCTGATGTCTCTAACATGCCCATGCGCGTTTTCTTATGTGCACCAAATTCCATTCACTCCTAGGAATTGTGCAATGATGCACATTTGAAATGAAAAATTGCTATGTACTGTGAGCTTTCTCTGGCTCATAGAACGAGGCACCCTCAGTACATACAAAGTTACATGTGCACACAGGAGTGCATGGAGTTTAGAGGACAGTCAGATTTACCAGAGTGGAGCTGTAATCTGTGTGTTGTAATGGTCTATGAAATCACCATGATTTGAAATGAGCTATAATAGTTTTTGATCTGTGATACTCTTTCATAAGGTTGAGAGGAATATCTGCAAGCTTCAACTATTACATTTGTTTGTACTATTTTTACAGCATTACAGTAAGTTTAAAATTGGACTCATTCTGTAAAATGTGGAGTCAGATAATAATTTAGGAAAACTTCTTAAACCCTAAGGGAAAAATGTCAGATAATAACTTGGGAAACTTTTCCAGTAACGAGAGTCTCAGAAGCATTACTAAACAGGGTGAGGGAATGAGATTTTTCTGAACGTTTTGAATGCAAGTGGTTTAAAAGCCAATCTTGGATAATGGATCCATTGGCCATGACAGTAATATGTGAACTGTTGTGATGGAATGGAAATACAATAAGCATCTAAAAAAACCAAAGTGCTGTAATTGAAAACAAAAAAAGCCTTTGCACAGGCTTAACAGTCTAAAGGAAAGGGCAAGGCTGTAAGGAAGGTCAGTGGAAAAACTACCTCAATAGAATGGAGCTTTACAAAGGAAAATGCACACATATACGTTTTCCTGTTTGGAACATTGTTGGTAAAGGGCTATAGATCTGTACCCTGGTGAGTAGCTGAATTCTAATCTGAACATATAATTTGTGACTCAGATTTTTAGTTCAGAGACAAATGCAGCAACTTGCCCAAATTCTAGGAAAAATAAAAATTCAAAGGACAAAATGGATTCAGAGCTTATAAATGTGGGGCATAGTCTATAAGGATACAGACCCCTTTCATACAGAAACTGAATGCTTGGGTGCCTTTTGAATCCAATCAATATTGGATTTAATTGAGATCCTTGGTTCTGTCATTTTGCTTCAAGAGTAATTTCCTCCACTACTCTTCATCAGTTGTATAAATCCTTTTTTGGAAAATTTGGATAAAGCTTGTGTTTCATTTTTATTGTAAAATGTTACAGTGTGTTGATGCATAACCTTTTCTTGACACCAGAAAAGGCAACTGTTCATTTCAGATCTCCAGATAAACTGAACTGAGACGAGAACCATGAAATCTTGATTGGGATCTGGTTAAAAAAGTGGAACTTAAAGCACTTGGTCTGTGATGTAATCAATGTTTAGATAAACATTTCCTAACTGTCCCCTTCCCATTTCCCGTCCTGGTTTGACCTTTAGTGTCTTGGACCTGTGTGTGTGTGTGTGTAAATAGAAATAAAGGTGTGTAGAATAGCATGACAATTTCACTCTAAAAATAGTTCCTCCACATCTCCTATAATTAGAGGTATGCTCTGAACAAGCTGAGAGTGGTCCTTGCCGATCAATGATCTCCCGCTGGTACTTTGATGTGACTGAAGGAAAATGTGCACCATTCTTTTACGGCGGATGTGGTGGAAACCGAAACAACTTTGACACTGAGGAGTACTGCATGGCAGTCTGTGGCAGCGTCAGTAAGTGGACCTCTCCGGCCTGTGGCAGTCGCTTTCTCTCTCTTCTATCTTGCGCCACCCTGCCTCTGCTGTTTGTAATGGATTTTTTTATTCCCTGGGAATGGGCCTGTAGTACTACTAACAATATCTCTGTCAGCTTCTCTAATTGCCCATGTCTTGTAGAGTGTGTTTGGCCATTAGTATGTGTCTCTTTCTCTCTCTCTCTTTTCTCTATTCAAGCATGACAATTGGTGACTTCTTGCCTCTGTGTTGTAGACACAAATTGTCTTGCAGCAAAGTAATGGAAGTTGGAAGACAAGGGACTTAGAAAGCTAGAATCTTGTTTATAGTCACTCTTGTGTATTTGTTCTTATGCCGGTACTATGCATGATCCAAATAGATCATATACGCCTTTGGTTTATTTCATCTTGATTGCTCTCTTTGAGTGAAGAGACATTTCATCAGTTATGGGATGTACTGTATATAGCCACCACAAAATGTGGTTTCTCCTTTAAGTGTTCTTGAGGATTCTTGAATATATGCCCTGCGGTAGCACTTTCTGCTGTTAGCAGTATGGCGCCCGCTCCGCAGCACTTAGGCTCTGCGCCATGAGCACAGGTCCAGTGCTGCGGATGTACTTTACGGCCCATTTGCGACACTAGAGTCAGCAGTAAGAGCTTACTGCCAGCTTCAGGATTGGGCCCTCAGCCCTTTATATAAACTATGCATAGACTTGTGGAAATAGTTACAAGAATGAACTTTTCACGCTTGCACAGATATAAGCAGTCTAAAGATAGTGTCTTTTTTTTGTGATACTTAAGGTTCATACAAAAAGGAACAAGGCTATGTAAGCCTACGGTTTGTTTTTAATGGGTCTGAGGAATCTGCTTAGTGAAAAATGCTGCCTGTTGAATGCTGCCTGTAGGACTTGACAATTGATATTATATAGAAAGATTGCCGCACTGCCTCTTCCTGTACGCAGATTGGGAGGAGTGTGGAACGGGTGCTTTCTCTTGGCCAAGCCAAAATAGATAATCATCTGCATCTCTGCTGAAAATTCTGCCTCATTTTTTGAGAACCAAGACACAGACAGAGGCTTCCAGAATTCCAAGAGTACATTTGATAATGGCTCTGTTCACTCTGCTTTAGTTCTTTGTCTCCTGAGAGTCTTAACTAAGCCGGTTCTTGGAGGTGTTGCTGCATTGGCACCTCCAGTTTCTACAAAAAGCAAATAATTTTAAAAGGAAAAGCTCCTTATCTCTACTGTTAGAATGTTTTCCTTAAGCTGTCAGTAGAATGAAAGGCAGCCTTTGGGTTTGTGCTAAGCTTTGGTCTTGTTAATAAGTTGATTGAATTAGCAATACCTTAAAAATGTTGGCATTAACTGTGCATAGAGGAGCTTCCACCAGGATTTAAAGTGGTTAACTTGTTCCTAATTTTGGTTTTTAAAATACAGAGAGGGAATGAATTGTATTACAGAGTGCTTTCTCTTTGCAGTAGCGTGGAGCTTATGAATGGACGCTTTGAAACTGGAAGCTACAGAGCCTGAATGACTGGCAACATTTTATATTGTATTCAAGTTCCAACATGATGCGTATTGTACTGTATTTTAACTTTTTAAATCCAGGCACATGATTTCATCATTTTGAGAGAACCAGGGTAGCCATTGTGAATAAAGGCTCTGACTCGGGAAACTATAGTATAGGTTCAAGTATAGGCACATAGAATCCTTCTTGAAAGTGGCCCTCTCTGATTTGGTCGCCTAAGGAAAAGGTCACGGACCTGTAAAAAAAAAAAATTAAAAAAAATCATAAGATAAGATAAGCTAGTTAGCTAGCTTTTAATGATGATGATTTTTCAAAAAAGAATTAAAAGTCAGTAATTGTTCCTGTAGCAGTTTAATTCTATGTTCCGGACCTCTATGGTCGACCAGTGTCATAGAATACAATAGTAAAACTGTGGGCTATGTTCATAATCATATTAATTTAAAATAGGAGTCGCATCGTGGCCAATTCTTACACTGCAATAATTCACATGCCTGTGAATTTGCATATGGTATATGAGTTTATGTTAATCCATGAATGCCAAGGAACAAAAATAATATGTCAGCTAGTTAGTGACTGGTCAGCTGCTGTGAATGGCTGAGGACAAATCATCTCTCATATTCCTGCTTTAAAATACTTTTTCATGGCCTTAAAATGGAAAGTGTGTGATGGTTAAAAAGTGAGATAGAAATTTGAACTGCCTTGAGGTTGGATGGGAATTTAATAGGGTAAAATCAGGTGAGCTATATACAGTAATTCCAGGGCTGTACTTGGGCTTTTCTTTCAGCCTTGAAATTGGCGTACAAGATGAACACTTTTATGGTGAGAAAATAACTTCATTTTATCGTAATTGGAGAGTAGGCTTGAATATATTTGCACAATATAAGTGTTTATTCATTAGAAATTTCTATTGAGTTTGGTAGGCTTACTTGCCTGGTAAGCATGTATAGGATAGCAGCTCTAGTTCTTAAAACTGATGTCCTTATTAATTGCTTATGGGCATGTACTTGGATGGTGGTATCGGACCATTCCAACAGATGATAAAAATGTGTTTATCTTGCAAAAATAATCAGTGGCCCTGGGTGTATGTTGCCAAGAGTGGCATTGTTGCTAATGTCCTGCAGTTGTATCCATCCTGCTATCTCTAATGCCCTGCTACTTCTGCCATTTGCTTATTGTGGATTGTGTGGTTACATACCACACTAGTAACATAATGTTATGTCATAGCATAGTACTAACTCAGAGTATCTGTGTACAATACACTGCCACTCGGAACGAAACTGCTACAACAGTAAACCTTCACCCATTTGTTTCTCTGTCTGTTAGGCTACCACTCTGACATTTGCTGCTTCAGTACGGTTCAGAGTAGAGGGGTGCAGAATTGTTTGTGGGTATAACTGCCTGTGATCGAGCAGGACATTTTAAGATGTCTTGAGACTCTTCACTGTGTTTGGTTTAGCACTTTTCCCTCTTTCAAACAAAAATACTTCTATCAATAAGTGTGCTTTTCAAAGAACGAAATAGCACGTTCTTCCATTTTCAGTTGCAGTTTCTTGAAATACACTGTTACACCAATACAAATATATATATTGCCTTGTCTCCTTTTTTAGGTCTACACGGCCAGTTTCTTTTCTGATGGTAGAAGACAAAGAGGGTCTAGATAACCAGCACATGTCCTTTAGACCAGATCTTAGACACTTTTTGGCAGGAGGGCTGCATCGTATATCTGACATGGTGTCAAGGGCCAGAAAAATAAATAAATGAATGAATTTAAATAAAAACGTTAGGGCTGCAATAAATACACAGTAAATGCAAAGCGTTGCGCGCTGTTAGTGGGTGCCACTCTGAAGGTCCCTGCAGCTCCAGAAGGGGTCTGCTGGCTTTGCAAAGACTTTCTGGGGGCCTCAGGGACCTTCAAAGTGGCACTCCTGATCAGTGCACAACCCATTAAAAGGGAGTCGCTTTCTCACTTGCACCTGCAAGATTAGGCTGAAGGTTTCTTGCTGGCTGAATGGTTACAGCAGCAGGATGGTTGCTATTGTCTAGACGGATGCTTCCTGTGGGTTGGATGTAGCCCGTGGGCCGTGGTTTAGAGACCTATCTTTAAACCATGTCCATCATACAGTACCATTTAGGTTGGAATAGAGTGTACATTTATATAATATGCTTATACAAAAAAAAACCCAGATTTAAAATTAGTTTCGATTTGCTTGCTTTCTGGGGTTTGGTGGGGCAGGAGGTACGGTTTGTTTAGAGACCTAAATACTATTGATATTTGTTTATTGTGCTTGTTGGTTGGCATAGAGGAGGAAAATCTGGGGAATGCCCCCAGTTTATTGTTGGTACTGATTTTTAACTTTCTAGTACTTCAGTTTTTGTCACATGCTACGAGCTTGAAATCTAGCTTTGAAATCTGTGACTAATTGTTTCGAGCCTTTGCGAATACAAGAATGGAAGAAATTGCTCTGCTGACTTTGATAGTGAAGTAAACCTACCACGCTGTGCCTTTCATAAAGGGATTTATCAGTCCCTGAAGTCAGGTTGATTAATGATCTGCCTTGTGCTTCAGACTGTTACTTTGACACCTGCTTTCCTTTTATAAAAGAGAGAGAGAGAGAGAGAGAAATTGACATAATTGGGGAGGGGGAGAAGCTAATGGGTAGTAACTGTTCAGTTCCAAGTAAATTAACCTGTTTGGTTGTAAAGCATCAAAATTAGCTGGTATGAGGACCCGATTTAGGGTATTTGCCCTTTGGATTCTGCATGCCCAGGAGTGGCAATCAGCATTGTGCAAAGCAGGTTTAGTCCAAACTGCAGGCTGGGCCTATTGGAAAGGATTGGGTATCAGCCTAAAACAGGGACTTTAACATATCCACTGCTTTCTAGTAGTTAGTGCCTCTTTCTGGAGATCCCCTATACACCCTCCCTCTTTCACACTCATTTTGATGTAGTGGTACTATACCTTGGCTTGGTATCGTTTTCAATTTGTTCTTTGTAAATGACTTTGGATCCTGCAGGAGAAAAATAGCATAATGGTATCTTAAAATAAAACTAAAATGCAACAGCAAGTGTTAACCATACCTGCTCAGGCAAGTCTAGGAATGGGCCTACTCACGCATCCAAGCAAATACATTAAAGCAGGGGTGTAAACCATAAGGAAGCTCTGTGTCGTTTCTCATTAGTATTTGACTCTCCCAGCGCCACTTCTGCTGAGGGTCTGGGAGGAAGAGATGGGCCTCAGAAGGCAAGAGGAATGTGCCTACAGGGGAATGTGCAGACCAAGGGGGTGAGAGAGGGAGATGGTGCCACCGCACTGGGAGAGCTGTGTTGTCATGTGGGCCATGCTTGCAGTAGTGGTGCTACTGAAATGGCGGCTTCTCCATATCTTGAAAATATTGTCCAGATGTGCTGTACAGAATGATGCTGAATAGCATAGGCCAGAGAACAGTAAAGTTGCAAAGGTCACCTGCCCTTCCCTCATGCTACTCGTGTGGTCGTGTCCTGGGAGTCGGCTGCTTGTGCCAGGAGCTCAGAGACGGAGCCACCCAGTTCATTGCCACAGCCGCTGCTGCACAGCTTGCTTCAGCACCTCTTTCTCTTCCTCCTCTCCCATTTAAAACTGAGTGGTCTTATAGGACTGTGCTCTGCTGCCCTTTTCTTGCAGGCCAGTGGGGAAAAAGCAAGCAGCAGACTGGAGCCCCATCGACACGGGAGGAGGGTAGGCAAGATATGAATAGATGGTGCATGCTGAGCTTCAGAGAGGAAGCAAGGGGAAGGGTGGGGGCCTCTGTGGGCACCCAGTTACCCAGGAGCTCTTCATTGGTGACCCCAGAGTTGGCACTCCAAGTGCAATGACATCTTCGTGGAAGGGGTTCACATTTTCCTCACGTACAGGATTCTGTAATTCAGATCTCACAACACTTGATATCCTTGCAACAGAAATACTTCCTTGAGAAATTCCATCTGAATCCCTTACAGGAGATGAGTGGCAACTGTGCATATCTCTTGGGGGGGGGCGGAAGGGGGAAGGAGATCTGGAATGGCATTTGGAAACTGACCTTCAGTTGCCTTGTTAGAGATATTACCAGCACAACTTGGACATGCTGCAAAATTTGATGTGGTTTGCTTTGTGTGACATGCAGAAATTGGCTATTGTTGGACACCACTACAGATGCTTGTTTCTGTAATCCCACTAGTTCAATTAGCTTTGGTGCTGGTCCCCGATGTAGGCTCTGAAATGAGACCAGCTGTTTGTCTAACAGGTAACTCTGTGACCTTTTATCGGGAGTCAGTGATAGAACACCTGAGTCCTTACTCGAGATTTAACAAGTAGCTAGCAACACTGTGATTGCAGCTGTGGAGAACTCCTGCTATGAAGTTTTCTGGCTATTGCCGCTATTGTGCTGCTTTTTCAAATGTCTCCGCAGATATGTTTGACGATGATGAATTTGTGTGTGCATAGTTTCTTACAAAGATTGAGAAGACAGGCCCAGTCTAAAAATATACACGAGAGAGGCAGCGGACGACAGGGCCAGAAGTGTGGTAGTCAGGATACGCTGGAGACAACTATGCAATTATGTTGTGTACTTTGGCTTAGTTACAGTGATGGGGCTTTTGTTTTAAAAACATGCTTCCACTTGACAAGTGGCCATATTTGAAATGTTTGGCCTTGTAACATATGGATACAATTCACTAATCAACCTCCAAAATGAAAGCCTGAGGCTGCCTGCGTTCAGGTATGTGTAACTGCAGGCAAATGGACACTTGCGCCATTTTGTATGTGTCTTTCCAGCAGATTGTTTCTTTAAACCTGCCTATGTTCTGATGTTGCTGCTGGATTGTGTCCTATGCAGCCACCTTTCTGTGATGAAAGGTTGTGTGTGTGTGTTTCTGTCAAGATTTGCGGTGAATTACCTTGTGTATCTTACAGTTGGGAACTATATTCTTGATGAATTGTCAGAAATGCATTTCATTTTCATTCGGAGAGTTTACTTATCTGGTGCTTTTGAAAGTTTTGAAATGTTGTACAGTGATCTGGTGAGGCTGTCGCAACCGGCCGTGCAGAGATGGAGACAAGCCAGGCATTCAGTGCAAGCACCTGACCTTCTGGGAAGAATCAAGCACTTTATGATGTGATTTTATGAGGATGGTTGTGAAAAGAGCAACTGGGAGCCAACGGATGTGGCTAATCCCAACTGTTGTACTCATGCAACCTTGTTGTGTTAGCCATAAGAAAGTGTATAAGAGAGTGAGTGTGTCTCTCTCTCTCTCTCTCTCTCTCTCTCTCTCTCTCTCTCTCTCTCT
>JAJKFI010000029.1:6744862-6774469 GCA_029204185.1 Lerista edwardsae
TCTCTCTCTCTCTCTCTCTCTCTCTCTCTCTCTCTCTCTCTCTCTCTCTGGTTTGTATGAAACAGGTCTGTTTTGTTTTAAAGCAAAGTTCAAATAGGCAACAAAATAGGCACTTGAAAATGGAGGCAAAATGGGAGGGGGGAATTCTAATTTAAACTATCTAAATCTGTTCCTAGCTAGGATCACTTGCAGTCCCTTGTTCCATTCCTGGGTTCAGAGGGACATGACTTTGATATTCAGTTAACACCACAAGTGCTGGAACAAACCATCTCAATCCAGCTGCCCTTTTTAATGAAATTACGAGGCGCTGAGATTCTCTTTTTCCCATTTGCTAATCCAACAGAGAGAAACCTGGCTTGCCTTTCTGTACTTCCCCTCAGCCAGGTGGATAAACTTGACCATAGGCAGATGTGAACCAAATGTAGTGAGGTTCTTCTGGCTTATTGTTCAACCAGGGACAGGGGATGACCACACTGGCACTGTCAATACACATCTCAGAATAAATCTTTCCAGTAGATGTTCAGTCAGAGGTCACAGTACCAGAGCTGTCCAAGTTGAGCAAGCCAGGCTAGCTCCATCACACACACACAAACCTGGGCTTCCCATTGGGTGAAGGAGTCCCATTCTCCCCAGCTGCAAAAGGGATTAAATATATTTTACAGCTGAATTTTGGATAAGCAATGAAATAACGGGAATAAAATTCTGGGCAAGATTTGCACAGGTCATCTGTGTTGCAGGCCCTTTGCAATATTACTTTTCAATCTGCGGTTTTTACTTTTTGTAGTTCCACTTACAGCAGAAGCAAAGGCAAATCCCAGAGGATTTGAGTTCATACAGATTGAGTCTATCTCAGCATTGTCTAAAGTGGTCAAAAATGTTTCGGTGTACAGGTCAATCCGAAAACGAGAGATTTTTCTTTCTTGTACCTGTACTGCAGGAAACTATATACAGGAAACTGTCACACCGCCCCCATGTGCTGCAGGCAGTGTCGCTCAGAAGTTTAATTGCCTTTGGAGATGCTTTTAAAATATATGCAATGCAGTGGTGTGTTTGTTGGTTTTTGAAATAAAGCATTTGATTTTAAAATCCTTGTCTCCACTCTTTTTTCTGTATGTGAAGTAGGCTGGAATCAATCTTTGCATGCTTTCTTGATTTACTATATGGGCAAAATCGTTATCTGTGTGTTTCTTCTGTAGTGCAGAAAAATCCTTTCTTTATCAAACAACCTCTTATGCATTCTTCTAATAACTAGTTGCTTCAAGTGGCTGCGCTGTATTCAACACATGCCGGTGCTTCTCGGTTTTGCTTTTAACCATTTCCTTTTTATTTCTTTCATAAACTTCCACCCTAGTTCCCACCACAGCTGCCAGCACTCCTGATGCTGTTGACAAATACTTGGAGACACCTGGTGATGAAAATGAGCATTCCCACTTCCAGAAAGCAAAAGAAAGGCTTGAAGCTAAGCACCGTGAAAGAATGTCTCAGGTGAGCTGCAAACTGATCTTATCAATTTGCTAAGCTTATAATTGGAGCCAGAGAAGAGGCTGTCGTGTAAATATCTTCAGTTGTGTCAGAAGTTTCATGGCTTCTTCTGCATGCCATATTTTCCTCCCAAGTTTTCTGGTACGTCCGAGGTTCTCAAACCTTTTAGCACTGGGACCCATTTTTTAGAATGACAATCTGTCCGGGACCTACCGGAAGTGATGTCATGGCTGGAAGTGCTGTCACTGTGAGGCCAGAGCCTGCTGCTTTCCTGAGAATGCAGCAATCGGTTTATTTTTCAATCGTTTTCCAATAGTAAAGTGAATCAGAAAAAAATAAATGCCTATTTACAACCTTGACAGAAGGAAAACAATCGCACAGCACCTCACTTTCCAGCATCTCATCTTCTCTTATTTTCAATATGGCTTGCTCTAGGTGCTTCGCAATCCACCTGAAATTGATTTGTGACCCACTAGTAGGTCCCGGCCCACAGCTTGGGAGCCACTGTGTTACATTATTCAGCAGTGGCAGGACCATTGCATCCTGGACAACTGTGTCCTAGTGAAATGCATCCTGACATTGGACACTCTCTGTGTCCTGGACATTTGAGTCCCAGTATATGTGTATTTCTATTAGATGTACTTTTTGTTTTAAGAACACAGAAGTAGTGTTAGGGTTGGGGCTGATATAAGAGGCTTAGGATACATAACTGGGGTTTGTTGCCCAGTTACACTGGGATGCAAATGACTGGGATGAAAAAAAATATATAATAGAAATGTCCAGGAATGCTAAAATCCTTGACTCAGGACACAAATACTCTAGTACCCATTTCGCTCGTAAAGTGACCTGTAAATATTTTCTATGGGGAAAATGGAGTTTTGACCCAGATGAGCATTTGAACCTCTTTTTCTCTGAATGGAATAGCATGTTACAACAAGCCTGGTCAGCTGTCACCGAATCAGCAACTTCATGCTGTTCCATCTGTAGTGTTTTGATTAACTTTCTCTGTGTCCCAGTGTTGTTATGATGTGGTTTCCCCAGATCCTACGCACAAAACGTTCCCTCCCAACAATTATCTCAGCCTACATATCCTGAATTTTGAGCATAGTTTGACTTTGAAATAGCTTCTGCCTTCAAATTTCTGTCCAGAAGTTGTTGTTTCTTCGACATGAAACCTCTTTGAGGTTCCATAAATATGTATGCATTTCATAGCTTTGTTGGAGAATAGATTCATTGGAGAATAGATTAAGTATATGTGGGGCAATAAAAGTATGCCTTAGTTAGCCTCAGTTAGCCTTTCTTCTATCAATGCTCTTTCTTTTTTTAGTGATCTTTCTCCATGTCGCTTTGTTTGTTCCATAGATGCTGAGAGGCTTTTTTTTTGTTTAAGTATGCCTAATTTCTCTAAGCCAATGACCTTCAGAGGAAAGAATAGTGTGTCGTCTTTGACTTGTGGCTCGGATGTATACTGATAGTGTCTGGAAATGGCAGATAGGTTTTTCTGACCAGTTAGTATAAATAGACCATTCCAATTTTACTGACAACAAAAACACAGCCTTCCAAAACAACATCTCAAGCCAATGTCTTATTTTTAAAGATAATCACGCTGTTCTCAAGTTCAGGCTATTTATCACTGCTGCACCAGAGTTGAACTTAAGGCCTCCAAATTTACATCTCCTAAGACCAGCAATGTGAGGTGTCATTTTATAATCTCACCTTCTGAAAGGTTTGGGAAGAGAATAAGAGACTTGGAAAGTCAAGCTAAATTCAGTATTATCGCTCTGGCAATAATGCTAGCTTCTGCAGCGTGTTCTAGCCAAGTGCTTTTGCGTTTAAAGGTTGGCTTAGAAGACAGAAATTCGTTATTTGGTGAAGGACAATACTAAACAAATGCTCCAACATATTTTGTAAAGCCAAGCTGTTAGACTAAGAGATGTCGAATTCCAAACTGAAGTCCAAGTTAGACTGTTGTTTAAATGCCTAAGGTAAAGGCCAAAGTAGATGACATGGTGGAATCACTGATGATTATCTCAGGTATGTTATCTGTGGAATTGGGTCATGGGCCAGATACAATGGAGGACACAGTGCCTATACCTTTAACCATTGTATAGAAGAGGGAATTTTGGCAGATGCAGCTTTTTAAACCTTCCATGTTGTACTGAGCCTGCCAAAATTCCCTCTTCTATACAGTGGTTAAAAGTATAAGCTTTCTGTCCTCCGCTGTCTCTTGTCACCCTGGTCAGGGGTAACCATTTCTGTATGTCTCCTTCCAACACAAATAGACGTTTGAGGAAAATAGTGAATTTCGATTGGGAAAACAAAGAGGAAGAACTAATCCTTCCCCCTCCCCCCAGGAAACATGGCCTTTACCTGGTCTGTCTTCCTCTCCTCACATGACTGCTTTTACTCTGAAGACAGCTGGAGACCCTGCCATCTTGTCTAGTTTAACTCTAAACCAGAGGTTTTCAAACTGGGGCGATGCGATGCCCCAACCAGAGAATCTTTTGGCCCTGTCCCTTTAAGTGGCCAGGAGGAGAGCAGGTAGCAGCTTGATCCCCAGAATCGCACTGCTGCCTGGGGCGACAGAGGCTTTGATCTACTTACCAATTGAAGCGCTATCATCCTGGATGTACGGGGAGTTCCCCAAGCCTTGGAAAATTTAAAAAAATTGTGGCGCACTTCTGGTTTGCGATCGTGAAACCGGAAATGCTACACCACCTTTTTAAAATGTATGTTCTGAGTCTTGGGAGGCATACACAGGGCTTGCTGTAGGAAGACAGCACCAATTGGTATGTAGATCAAAGCCCCTGTAGTCCCAGGCTGCCTGCTGTCCTCCCCCTCCAACATTTACAGTGCTTTTCAATCTCTGATGAAACTACTGCTCTAGACTTCTTAGATTAGTGCAGCGGTTCCCAAACATGGCCCAACAGTGGGTCATGATCCAATTTTTGGTGGGATGCAGAACTGACAGATTAGGCTATGTGCATTGAAGGTTAAACAAGCTGTTACTTGGGGACCATTGCTACCCAATAACTGTTACAGCCGTGGAGGCTTGAGTGGCTGGTAAGTGAAACCCTTTTTTAGGTGGGCCCCTGTGTTAAAAAGTTTGGGACTCGAGCTTAGAAAAACGTTGAGTTGAATTAATAACAGATTTAGAGCCTAATCCTATCCTTCCCTTCCCCCATTCTGGTGCAGCCACACATAAAGGTATACCAAATAAGGGTACTAAATTATAACAATTCAATAATAAATCGATATTGATCAGAATTATCTCAGCCTTAAATCAATGGAAGGGACATGGTGGCGCAGCGGGTTAAACCACTGCTGCAGGGCTTTCCGACCGCAAGGTTGGGAGTTCAAGACTGCATGACAGAGTGAGCTCCCGTTGCTTGTCCCAGCTCCTGCCAACCTAGCAGTTCGAAAGCACCTAAATGCAAGTAGATAAATAGGGACCACTTCGGTGGGAAGGTAACGGCGTTGCGTGCGCCTCGGTGTATAGTCATGCCGGCCACATGACCACGGAAGCTTGTCCTTGGACAAAACGCCGGCTCTACAGGCTTGGAAACAGAGATGAGCACCGCCCCCTACAGTCGGTCACGACTAGACCATTCGGTCGTGGGGAAACCTTTACCTTTAAGTCAATGGAATGGAAACATGAAAGTGCATCAATGGCATATTGACCAGAACTTCTCCGTCTTTGGCTATTTATTTAACGTAACACTGCATATAAAGTTTGATTTGGCACTTTGGAGAGTAGTGGACAGAACAGTGGGTCTTGAAACCTGTTTTGCCAATCCTAGCTCATCTACAGCTACATGGTAGCCTTAGGTTTAATTCTTTTTCAGCATACCTTCCAGGATTATTTTGAGGAAGAAAATTACTCATTTGTGCTGTGAAAATGCTCTACAAATGCTAAATAATAGCAATACAATTCGTCGCAACAAAAATACCTTGCAGTTGGAAAACAGTTTGCTGTTAGTTCATTCTGTGCTCTGCAGGCAGCTTGAACAGATACAGTGATTAGTCAGGCAGACCTTCTTATCTTGGAAGGAAATGGATGATTTAGGAACAAAGTTGTATGCCTGGTGAGTGTTTTGGATTGTTGAGTGTGCGCCAGTTGAAGCTGTCGTCTGGCCATCAGTTTCCTCACTTGCTTTTATTCTCAGAGATGATGATCTCTCAAGTGCTCAAAACTTGCAACTTGCAAATTTTCCTGTGCTCTTATGCTAGTATTCTACTTGGGTCCCATGCACCTTCCAGAGTTGACGTCTTGACCATATGGAAGGCAGCTGGCAGAGTATACACTGAAAATACTCCGAGACCTCTTATCATCTGAAGCCAGTTGATAGGCTGTGCCTGGAAACAGATTGAGGGCACAATCCAACCCCCTCCCTCCTTTGGCCAACGCAAACCACTTGAATCAGCTGAGCACTGTCGCAAAGCACATTCGTGCCAGTGCTTCTGGCGCAGGACCAATGCATGTGTTGGCTCTGCACCACTGAAGCATGCCCTTAGTAAGCTGCTTCTGTGCTAGCCAAGTTCGGCTGGTGCAGGGCTGTTCTGAGTAG
Source organism: Lerista edwardsae (assembly GCA_029204185.1). Taxonomy (NCBI): domain Eukaryota; kingdom Metazoa; phylum Chordata; class Lepidosauria; order Squamata; family Scincidae; genus Lerista; species Lerista edwardsae. Next base: position 6,750,913 of record JAJKFI010000029.1, read on the forward strand.
GGGGAAGACGGGAGCCTGGGGAGGGCATTCCAGCGGGCGAGGTGGCCTGGGGTGGGGGGTTAGGCCGCATCTAAATAGCAGGTGCAGATCCGAGGAGCCCATTGGGGTGGCACAGCGCCTATGTGCCCCTTGCCCCCAGGGAGGCTCCTGGCTGTTCCCAACTTGCTCAGGATATGTTACAGGTCCGCTGGCCTGCCCATTCCAGCACTAGTTAGGATTGCGCCCTTAACATGGTTTCTGCTATAATATTGCTAGGTGGCACTTTAAAGACCAGAAAATTTGTTTAACCAGTATCTCTGCAGTGAGCATAGATATCCATTAAGCAAATGAGTTGCTTAACTAAAAATCAATTAATCAACCTGCTCTGTCTGCAAGACCCCTCCCATAGCTACCTACCTTATAGGGCTCTTTCTGGGCTGTCATTCCACCCTGCCACCACAGTTTGCTCTAGGAATAGAGACATTCCTTCACTTCATTCCAAGAGTATTCTGGTGGAGGACAGAGCAATACAGAAGAAGCCTATAAGAGTGGGAAGGTTTCGGGTTGTGTTCCCTGTGTGTACAGCCACGTTCAAGAAGAATGTGGAATACATGTCTTGCATGGTAGCCTTTGTATTTAAATGTTCAAGTATGTATGTTCTTAAATACTATCTTATCTATGCTAAAAATTCTGGAATGTAAAATTTGCAATAATTCCAGTTTGTGGTGATTAATTGATTAATCCCAGACTATAAAGTAAAACAGAAGAATATTTTCTCTTTAGATTTATATTACACTGTTTTAAAAAAGAATTACTGGGTTAGTTTCTGAAATGAAAAGCATCTTACAAGTGTAAAAATGTGTGCTTATTTTCTGTTTATGCCTGAGCAGGTCATGAGAGAATGGGAAGAGGCAGAACACAAAGCAAAGAATTTGCCAAAGGCTGATAAAAAGGCTGTCATTCAGGTAAAAAGAAGCAGTAATAATTATACCTTTTTGGATTGAGAAATAAAGACATCTGTAGCATAACGGATCTGTGTAGTTTACAGCATTCTGAAGCAAAATTGCTGTTACTTCATATATTGTCTGTGTAGCCAAAGTCCTTGAATGCTGGACAGTATCATAGCAGCAACAGCTTGGCTCTGCATATCTGTCGCAGTGTTTAGTTGTCCTCAAGGTTTCATCCTCCTTGGGCTAATGCTTTCAATAGGGCTTTGTACCCTTGTATTACTAATGCGATTCAATGTTTTCCAGTTCAAATAGGCACATAGTTTCGAAAACTTCATGCTCAAATTATTCTTTTCCTTAAACATTTTGATGTATTTATCCAGCTTAACTCTACCTTTTGACCCTCACAAAGGTCCCCAAAGCAGCTCACAGGTAAAAGTGCAACAAATAAGATTAAGCAAGAATTAAATGACATCAGTTAAAACTATAAGCAGACTGGAGCAGCAAATAAAAACAGAAATGCACAGGAAGAGAGATCCCAATCAACCAAAATGTAAATGCCTAGTGAAAAAAAAAAATCAGTTCACCAGCTGATAAAATGCACAGTGCAGGGCCCAAGTACTTTTGTTTGTTTGTTTGTTTGTTTTGTTTGTTTGTTTGATGTATTTTTATACCGCCTTTTTCCAGATTTCACTGGACTCAAGGCGGTTTACATGAGCAGGCTATTCATAAACCCCATTTTTTCAAATTAAAACTATTGTTCTATGTACCATTCACAGAACCCTCAATTTCTTCAGATGTTTCCCTTTCAGTGTGTGGTCATGATCCTGGCTGCAGTCTTGCACCTTCTGAGCTTTCACAGTCCACCACCTTGGCCAGTTTTTTTGTCAGCTGACTCTTCCACACTCCTCCCATTCCTCCACAAGCTCTGTCAGTGACTTCCGGTCTCCCATCCAAGGCCAATCCAAGGCTGATCCTGCTTAGCATCTTCAGGCAAAGGCAACAACAGCCCAACCTCCAGACCATGCCTCCTGCTCCTGTATATACCCATGTATAAGATAATCTCATGGGGGGGGGGGCAGTGAGCATACCAGTGCAGTGATCATGTTGTCTGCTGCTGCAGCCGGGATTTCTATGAACTGTAAATCAGTGGGGTGAGCAGAGTAGCTTTATCTCCCCCTGCCTCTGAACTGCCCAAAATGGGCCTCCTGAAAGTGGTGGTGACGTCACCAGCAACTATTTCCAGGTGCTGTGTGTCTCACCACAAGCCCTTTTCTTGGTGAGTGGGGCCCCATGGGGAGGGTGGGGGGCCACGCAGAAATGCCTTGCATTGGGCCCTACTACTCCTGGAGCTGGCCCTGCTGCCTGTATGTTCTCCTACTTTAGTCACGTGCACATTTCTGGGTGAAGATCTGAGCAGTACAAACTGTAATCTCCATTGAATAGTGTAATTTTTTTAACACAATTAAAAGGATTGAGCAGAAAGCTTGGTTTCTTCCATGATTTTTTTTAAAGGGAAAAGATTGGCTGCAGATGGTAAAAATTCAGAAATGGTAATTGCTGGAAGCTCTCAGTTAAGTCAGTATAATACTACGACATTTCAAAAATGGTTCCTTTTTTATGTTTTATTTTCAGTTGTGTGTCATCTGCTGGTTTAATTCCCAGTTGCTTGCTTGTGATAATACGCATTTCTTTTACAACAGCATTTCCAAGAGAAGGTGGAATCACTGGAGCAAGAAGCCGCCAATGAAAGGCAGCAGCTAGTGGGGAGACACATGGCACGCGTTGAAGCCATGCTTAACGACCGTCGCCGTATTTCTCTGGAAAACTACATCACAGCTCTGCAGGCTGTCCCTCCCAAAGTAAGCAGAATCAGGATAAGCTGTAGACATGCAGCCCAATCTTTTGCATGTTTAATTTGAAGTTTCACAGTTTTCAGTGGATAGATTTCACACATACCTTCTTGAAAATGAGCCCTACTTGAATGCTTTGGGATTTATTTCTAAGTCGAAGGATTAAGCTGTGAGTCAGTAAAAGAACTTCCCTTGCATATTTTCTTTTTCTCTTGCTCCTTTTGTTCACAGTTCAGTTATGATGTATTATTTATTGATACATAAATAAGCAAAGTGTGGCCACTCGTGAAATTTTCCAAGAAATGAATGCAAGGCTAAGCTTCTCCCAAGCTAACCAACTTTGGAGCAGGGGTTACTCTGACAAACCAAAGTTTGGCCTTCCCCTGGGCCTGTGGAACCTTAGGCCTCTTGCCGCCTATCCAAGTCAATAAGTCACAACACTGGCCTGAGTCAGGTTTGTCTGGCAGACACCCAGCACTACCTGTGTTCAAACAAAAAAACTGTCATTAAGGAACACTTTAAAAAATTCAGTTTTATATTTCGTATTGTTTGTTGTTGATTTAATAATTTAAAATTATAAACTGCCTTGAATGTCTAGGCAGAAATGAAGTATATAAATGTAATTAACAAATACATAATTAAAATGCAAAGGTGCCTCTATTAGCTCTCCACATATGCTCATATTTTTGGTCACAAACAGTTTGAGGAGAGAATAGGCAGGGGTGTGTCAGAACAAATCTAGAGGAGCTCAGATGGCTGCAGCAAGGTAAATAGAAGTAGTAAAAAGTAGTATCTATCTTACTTTTTTGTATCTATGACTTCAATCTTTTGAAAATCGAAATTTTTAATTTGCAATATTTGAAAATTTGACACTATTCCTTGTAAAAGTTACAACAAAGCAATTTTCAGAAGGAAAATTAGGAAATTTATTTTGTCTTTGATGATACACTCTTGTTTTCCAAACTAGGCCTACAAATGAAGAGAAACAAAGGGGAAAATTATCTGAAAGGGAAAAGTGATGGTTATGATTTACAAGTAGCTTAGGCTGCAGTTATATTTATCTGGGAGTAAGCCCCATTTACTATAATAGTTTGAGTAGACATGCATAGGATTGGGCTCACAATTATTCAGACCACTCACTGCATACAGAGGGGATAGAAAAAAACTGATATATTAGTAGAAATGTATATCGCACAGTCCAGCAGAATAAGAGGAAGGATTTATAAATGGTGGTAATTGATCCGTCTTTAATGCAAAAGTTGCTTTAAGTATTTTGACCAATCTTGAGCCAGCTATCCCCAAATGTTTCCACAATTAACCTTTTAAGCACTAGATCAGCCCCATTAAACTACCCTAATTTCATAATGTCCAACAAGTTAATTATTTTAATCAGCTAATCAAAGAAAGTAGTGTTTGACGTTTTCTGAATCTACATGCAAATTGACTTAATGATAAGTCTCCACTTTCTTAGCTGAGCATTTTCAGTAACTGCAGGGTAATGAAATCCTGGTGGTTCTCTCTTTAAATTCCAATTAAAATAAAAGTGCTGCTTAGAATGTTAAACAAAGTTTAGAGAACATGTTTTTTTTAATTTGCAAAGGTAATATGTTGCTAAGAGACAAGCACAAAAGTTCCTGTGTACTTGAAGATGCAGAAGAATAAATACACACAGTTATCAGATAATAGTTCTGATGATCCAGAGCATAAAGCTGTTCTGTAGTCCCATGGCTTGTGTGGGCATAGATCTCCATATGCACCTGAGGGTCCCCATTTTCATTTTATGGGGGTGCAAGATCTGTATGAACAGCTGGGAGTCTTCTTTATGCCGCAGAGATTTATGCACAATTATTTAGGATTTTATACTTTTGACACAGAAAAAGCAGACTTTTTTTTTAGCTGTACAGGTCCATCGTTGTGCATGGTTCAAGACACCACTTCTCAAGATGGAAAGGTGCGATTGGTTGGTTCATCCAAGTCATATTCTGGCTGTTTCATATTCTGGCTGGATTTTAATCGCTTTATTCAGGAATTCTGAATAAAACTTCAGCTCTTATTCCTACATTAACCATGAAGTGTGTCCAAGCTTACAATATTAATAGGAGCACATTGGCAAGCTCCACCACAAACACAGTGTTCTCTGTGGCTCTATCCATTAGCATTTGATTGCACAAATACTGTACCCAGGCTTTGTAGGATGGTCACCTCCTCATCTTTCAAATTTATTGTATACTCAGTTTAAGGTACAGAATAATGGTGACTGTCCATGGTCCTTCATTGAGCATGACTAAAGAGAATACACTTGCTACCTTCTCTTGTTCCACAACAGGAGAGGGAAGCCACATTCTGCAGGGGTGTCCAGAATACCTTGATTGAGTGTTGCCAATGATGCCTTCCCTCGCTTACTGGTGGGGAAAACCCTGACCTTGGTTGAATTTGATGGAGTCTCCCAAGGTCCATCAGCCAAGCATGTCTAAGAAATGTTCTTTTCTTCAAAGCAGGAAAAAAGGGTGTCGGCTTTGCTGGTTTGGCCTTGTGTGACTAAGGTGCTTCCTGCACCATATTGGCCTCACCTTCTTCTTACCACAGGAATTGGGGTGAGGGAGGGGATTGCCGTACAACTGCAGCGTGATCCCTGGTGTCCGTTTTTGTTCCAAAGGTGGGAAGAAGGTGGATTTCACTTATCACACTCACAAGAGAACAATGGTCCACTCCTACTAGTGAGTGGCTTAAACGTGACATTGAAATACAATGAGTCATATTCTTAGCTTAGTTGGTCATGACTAAGGAAGTGAGTTATGATTAGTATTCATTGATTTCAGTAGGATTTAATCACGACTAGCTAAACGGCATGCCATTGTACTAAGTTACGCTAGTTCTGTTTTTGTATCAATTAATCACCAGTTCTACCACATTTTACAGCATATGCATTATAAACTTTTCAGGTGGCTTTTTGACAAGAGTGTTTATTTGTTTAAGAGATTTATGTCCTTATTTATGCACAATTTATGCACAATTTCACCTTCTGTTGTAGCCACCATATTCCGTTGTAATTCTTGTGTTCTTGTGGCAGTAAAACATCACTGCAATTATCACATTCATTATGGAGAAGGGAGAAAAAGAGACAGAGGTGGCCAAGAAAAATACCTGTGAGAAGTGGGAGATGGGGGAAGAGAAAGATCATGTGAAAGAGATTCACTTCCAGCATGGGTGATGCAAGCGCATTGCCTGCGCTTATGTTGCAAATGTAAGGCATGCCCAATATGGCAGTACCACCTGCACTGAGCCAGTGCCGTCTACGTTTGCCTGCACAGCCGCTGAACAATAAGTATAACCCTAGCCAGTGCTGTACGTTTTCCAAACATGCAGGGAGGGCGGAACTGGATGGAACTGGGGGTGCAGCAGGGGGTGGGACCAGTGGTGACCTTTGGCACCGGACCCTATCCTCCATGCCAGACCACACAATCCAACATGGAGGCCCTGATGTCTGCACCAGCTAAATAGCTGGCACAGTTACGAGGAGACCCATTGGCGGGTCTCTGGCCTTACCCGGGGGAAGTGGACAAATGTCCCCTTCCTCTGAGGAGCTTCCGAGAGCTGCCTGGCTGCCACTGGATACAGCAGTAGCCGTTTGGCTAACACTGTACCTATGACAGCCAGACTAGTCACGATTGGGCTGCTAGGGCCCTGTCTTAACCAGCACAAAAGCAACTGCACCAAATAGCTACTGCTGTATCCTGTGCTGAATTCAAGCGGACTGGAGGTTTTGTTGAAGTAAGATGGTCCCAGGCTGCTTAATAGGGCTTCTCAAGTCTGGCTGGCACAGATTCAAGAAGCCATGTGTCAGACATTTTGAGTTTGGGAGGGGGGGATAGGATTTGGTGGAGGAGGCTTTCATGGGTCCTACCCTGTTCCGGACCCGTTCCTCCCCCGTTGCTGCCCTCCCTCCCCCCAGGAACACATCCCTCCCACCACACTCCCCTTGCCCCACACAGCTCAGTGCTTACCGTGTGTCTGCCGGTGGCCAGGGCTCCAACTGCAGCATTGATGGGGTGGCATAATGTACAGACCTCCCCACTGGCACTGCTTACTCTCTGGGTGGTGCAAAAGTGCTTTACAACACATTTGTGACATCCACCATCCATGTTCTGGCAGTGATGGGATAGGGCTGTTAATTATTTGATATTCAGCTAGTTAGACTATCAAAAGTGATCAGGTGGCTTATTGTGGTAGGTGGTATTTTTTTCCACGAGTTTAGGGCGCAGCTGGGCTACTGATAAGACATCTGGTTTTATTTCCTCATTATTAAGCGGTATATAAATACTATTGATTATTTCTCTTCCCTAAGTTCTGAAATAGCTTATTTATATAAAAAAAATTTAAACAAAAAGTAGAATTGCCTTCTGCATTTACTTGGGTGTGAGTGTGCCTTCTAGTACTTGGCAGCTGGTTCCAAGGGCAGACTTGGCAGAACACACTCGAACATCCTTGAGTCTGATCTAGAGAAAATTAGGTCTGATGGTGTCATGGGATTACCTGATTGGAAGAGGGGAGACTACCTGGTCATTCCATCCTACCTTTTTACCTAGGTCTATGGGTCTTATGCTTTCTTGATGAGTGAATGCCAATCTCGGCAGAAGATTTGTTTAGGACCTGTTTGTTTCTGGGGTCAGCCAGACTGAGGGGTCATCCACATGCTGCCCGTGTGGCTTTTTGAAATACGGCACTTCAAACAAGAAGCTCAGAGGAGCATCCCAAAGTAATGGTTGCTGCATCTAGGAAGCTGGAGAGCCTCTTTAGTAGGCTACAGCATCCCAAATGAATTCTTTTGTTAGAAATGTTCAAAAATGACAAACATGGGGGGAAGAAACAAGCCATTCACCACAATGTTGTGTTCTGGAGATTAGTTTTTTTAATATAGACTTTTGCCACTATACCAGTGAGAGACTAATGGAACTGTAATTGCTGGGTTGGCTTTTCTCACATTTCTTATTGATGGGGAAAATAATACTATTATTCCAGTCTAAAAGAATCTGAAGTATAGCATTTATTGACTCAAATAGTTTAATGCCACCAGCCTTAAGTTATTTTTAAATGGTCCAGGAGGAATGGTCCATCTTGTCTTGTTCCTTTTATTGTTGTACTTTATAGTAAACAACAACATTGGAGCAAATAATAAAAACGCATCCAACAATGTGTGTAAATATTTAAAAAAAGTATCGATTGGGGGAAAAAATTGCATCACTTAAAGCAGTTGTGCACTTCAAAAAGGAGCAGAAATTGAAAGTCAAAGGGGGTATTGACAGGACAGGCTGAAAAATTCCTAGAAACTTATAGGTATCTTATACCATGAAACATGTGCATAGCTAAGCAGCCTCAGGTTCTTATTGGAACTTTGATCCATTATGATAGGATGGGCCCATTTTCTTTGCCTTGCCCAGGAAGTACTGCTATAGTTATGTCATGTTTTATTGCCACTTGGCCAAGCTATAATAAAAACTATAGAATGAGGCTGTTGTTTTTAGCTATTGTTTTTGGTGTCACATAATGATGAAGTTCCTAGCATTTACTGATTTACATTGGATGGCAATTTGAAGTGAATTATCATAACTGATTAAGATAGAAAATTAGTGGGAGGGAATTTGAGCCTATGTTTCTTTTGTATTCATTTTGAGATGTAAGGGGGGAGGAACCTAAAACCACCAGCCACATTGAATTGTTGACCAGAAAGTGCTTCTTTTGTTTAGCAGAGCTCTGATCCATCTGTATTTGAAAGAGAGAGTTTAGAAATTGCTTGGTTGGCAGTTCAAGACTGTGTGATGAGGTGAGCTCCTGCTGCTTGTCCCAGCTCCTGCCAACCTAGCAGTTCAAAAGCACATCAAAATGAGAGTAGATAAATAGGTACCACTATGGTGGGAAGGTAACAGCGGACAAACGCCAGCTCTACAGGCTTAGAAATTGAGATGAGCACCACCCACCTATACAACTGGTCACAACTAGACCATTTGGTCATGGGGAAACCTTTACATTTTTTACTACTGCTATACACCCTTAATTGTCATATGCTATCAAGGATGATTGAATGCATTGCAGTTTGCCTTTTAAGATATGAAATCTGAAGGGGAATAATTCTGACAATGACTATGTGCACTTTCCTGGGAGCAAGCCACATTGAACGCAATGGAACGTCTGAGTGGACATGCATAGGATTGTACTTGAGAAGTTTCTATCAGTTAAATCAGTGCTGTTGTATTATGACAGTATTCCTTAAATTTGTGCACTGATGAGAACTGCAGGTGAACCATGCAAATGAGCATAAGACTGATTTTCTTTCAGGAAGCGCAAGATCCTAGAAAGCCAGAGATTCTGTTAAATGATCCTCCTATTTCTTATCATATTTCAGCTAATAAATCAGATTGTTACTTTCCAGGTTGCAGCTTGTTGCCTTATAGAAGCCTTTGGCATTCTCTCCCCCCCCCCCTTTAGTAACCACAAGTGCTAGGAGGCCTTCACATTTTATTATCCCCTTCTCTCGTTCCTAGAGTTTGATTTATACTTGGCATGCCAGTGCAATTAAAATAATCTCATTCATAATGCCAATGAATTGTGCTAGCCACTTTTGTGCCTCTTTACACTGTGCTGCTTTCTCATAAGCTTTTGTTATTTAGGATTTCTCTCATTTTAAGAAATGTATCCAGAATGTTGTACGTTCTCCTGTGACCTGAATGGTCTCAGGAGAGTATTTAAAGACTTAATATAGTAATAGCTCATCATTGCTTATATAGGTGATCATTACAGTAGGGAAATGTGCATTGCAAATTCCATGAAGTATTATAACTTCTGCTCTTTACTTACCTTTTTGAAATGTTCTTCATGTAAAGAAGAAAAAATTTCAGCAGAGATTATCTGATTTTCTTTCTTTGAAGTGCCATTACTGTTCTGTATCCTTTTATAAGGGCAACCTTCTGCTTCTGTAATTTTTTGACTATTACTGTGGTACATGACTATTGGTGATATGGTCTTTGGGGGTAGTCTTCTTTGAACACGGCTCAGAACTGCCTGCGCATTATGGGGCCATCACACAAAGGCCAAATTCAATCAATCTTTGTGCTGAACAGCTGGAAGCCTTTTAGGAGAGCATAGCCCTGTTAGCTGGTCTTCCTTTATCTAGGTTAAAGTTTCTTGGCTCAAAATTTGTGTAATCCAATTTTGCTGCACCATTGAGGCCATTTTAGTATTCAACAGATACCAATTCAACAAATATTATTCACAAACCAACATGGCTCACTGTTCTGTTAGTGACTTCTATAAGCACAAATGGCCTCAACTATGTGGTGAGTCACTCTATACAAATGGCACTGCATGGTAATGGCTGCCATGTGGAGCATTTTACTCCATCATGTGGTGTTTTTTATTGCTTAAGCTGTTAGGATCACTTATTCCATTCCTAAGGCTTGATAATATACCTGTCAGCACTTCTTATATTCATTAGTTGTCTTACACATTTTTTCCTTTTTAACACAGAAATAGCTTTTAACTAACTGTATTCCTTATACCTGCCTGGGTCTCCAAACTATATAAGCTCACAGTCAGAATTGCCTGATCAAACACATACAAAAAGCTGAGGTCTATCAATAACTTTAGGTGTGCGTCCTGATGATTTCACAAGATTGCCAATCCTTGAAAAATGGGAGGCAAGAATTAGGGCAGGATCTAGCAGTAAACCAGGGGATGTGGTGGCGCTGTGGGTTAAACTGCTGTTGCTGAACTTTCTGACCAGAAGGTTGGCAGTTCAAGACCACACAACGGAGTGAGTTCCCGTTGCTTGTCCCAGCTCCTGCCAACCTAGCAGTTCGAAAGCATGTAAAAATGTGAGTAGATAAATAGGTACCACTTCGGTTGGAAGGTAACAGTGTTCCATGTGCCTTGGCTTATAGTCATGCCGGCCACATGACCACGGAAACTTGTTCCCAGGACTTTGGCTTAGAAACAGAGATGAGCACCGCCCCCTACAGTTGGTCACAACGAGATCATTTGGTTGTGGGGAAATCTTTACCTTTACTTAGCAGTAAAGGGCAGGTAGGCCCACAGTTGTCCAAAAATGGCCTGATATCAACTTGTGCCACCCATCAGTCTGGAAAATGAGAAATTGGGACTTCTTTTGCCTTTTTTTTTTCTTTTTTTGCAAAAAGGCACTTTACTCACAAATGTTCCTGTGCCTTGTGCCATTTTAAGCCAACTTTCTTATTCAGAAATATGCCTATGCCAAATGTCTATGTATTCTCACTACGAGAAAAACTAGCTAACTTAGTATGGGGTAGAGGTTTCTTTAAAGAGGAAATTTCTATACATAGAGGTGGGAGAAGATGACTTGGGTTTGTTTGTTTAGTGGATTTCAGTGTTTTCCAAGTGCAGAAGTGCTTAGAGTGATGTATCTTTATTCAACATTTATATTATACTGTATTTAAGAGTGTATCAGATAGGTGATATAGGTGGTGAAATGTCAACAGATGAAGCCCCAGTCATTACCTGTGCATATGTGCACACGCACACTCCGCCATTAAATAATAAATAAAAACCAAATAAAATGATTTTTTTCAGATTTCAGGTATTTTGTTTGTTCACAAAATTTAGAAGTGCAGAAAGCAGTGTCATGTGTTTTTATTTCATTATCCCCATTTTCTCTAAACCTTCCTGTAACCTTTATGAATCTTTTTTATCTTTTATCTCTTTAGCCTCGACATGTGTTTAATATGCTAAAGAAGTACGTGCGTGCTGAGCAGAAAGACAGACAGCATACTCTCAAGCACTTTGAACATGTCCGTATGGTGGATCCAAAGAAAGCTGCCCAAATCAGATCACAGGTAATCTATCAAAGGAAGAGGCCCTTGTTATTAATATGGTGTGAACTATTGCAATGATGTTTTGCTTCTCATTGTGTTTGGCATTGGAGAAAACTATGTCTAACAGTAATGACTTCTTTTTAATCTTTGGTTTTTAGTGGTGTTCCAAAGCCTTGGAAAAATAACCTCTTAAAACTATTGATTTCAGAAACCATAAGCACTCAAGACTTTCAAAATAGCTTGCTATCATTGGCTACCGGTCATTATAGCTATATGCTGCCTCCAGGTTTAGCAGTTGTATGTCTCTGAATTCCAGTTATAGAGGACCAATAACAGGAGAAGGAAATGCCCTTGGCTCCTGCTTGTAAACATCAGTTGACAGCCAGGAGAAATCAGAGTCTGGACTAGATTGTCTGATCCAGCAAAGCTACTCTTATATTTCTCTATTAAGAATTTAGCATGGGTCAGCCTGTCCTTTTGCATATCATTCTCTGGTGATGCCTTCTAAATATTTAATACTCAGTCTCCTTCCATTAATTTTTTTGGAGTAATGATTCTTAGTAATTCAGATTTTTGGGAGGCATAGATTATTTTCTTAGCATGCTTCTCCCTGGACTAAATCACCACTTTGACTAACTAAACCTGTTTATTCAAAGGGAAAGGTGGGGTATTAAAAACATTTTTCTATGTGCATCTTTCATTTGTCCTATGTGTCACGTATATGCTGGTATTGTGTATTACTTTGTATAAGCCAATACAGTTGCTAACTACTTTGAAATTCTTTTTAGACCACCCATATATATGCTGTAAAATATGGAGGATTTTGGAGGATTTTTTTTTTTGCGGGTTGGGGGGGAAGGGGGTATAAGGTATCACCCTGCAGTTAGAGTGCATCATTATCCTGCAGTTAGTGTACCACCCTTTAAGGGTTCATTTAAACATTCCAGTGTGAGACTCCAAAGACCCCTATCTTGCTTTTTGTTCAAACAAGTCCCCCAGTCCCATGCAAAACAGTGCCGGGGATATGCTGCTTTTGGTGCATTTCATTTGTGCAGTAAAACCACTGATGCTGCAAGGAGCATGCAAGTGTGACCACTTCTGTGGATATGAAGTACCTCTGTGGATAAGGACTTTTCAGCACCCTGTAGGCGTGACATTAAGCATAAACAGCCTTTTCCTTTCTGTAAGTTCAGTTCCGTTTTAGTGCATCAACCAGGGACATTTTCATAATGCTGTGAAAATGCGTTTCATTTGAGAGAGTGCTTTTCATCTGGCTTGTGATTTATTTTGCTAGATGCATCTTTAAATCTTAATAGGAAGGCTTGTGGTCTTCTCTGCAACAAATTTAATTATTCCTTTTCAAATGTAAGCAGGACTAGACAATGGCAAAGCATTGGCTTCACAACACAACAACAATGTAATAGTGCAGTCTGTAAAACTCGGTGAAACCTTGCTGCAATTCATAGCATCTGTTTCTTGTAATTAAGTCTAATTAATTAATTAAGCCACATCTAACGAGAGCACTGCATTATTGGCACTCCTGAGAGCCAATAATGTCATGGGTTTTTGGAGCATTTTTTTTCCCTTTGTGCTTCAGGCAAGCAAGGGCTCCTTGGTTCCCATTTATAATTTTAAGAATAAAAAATAATCACGTCAGTCAGCTGAGCTGCCTCCCTGGAATCACCTTGTACTCAGCAGTGGCACAGGGCAAGCTTGACCTTTCCTACCTTGAAAGATGTAGCCGGGAGCTTGCCTTGCCTTGCCTTGCCTTGCCTCCCTTGCCATTCTTCAGACCATGGGGAGGCAGATGGAGGCTGGACAGCAGAGTACTTCCGATTAAAAATGGGCTGTACCTGTTGCTTGACAAGCTTTAGACCCTGTTCTAACATTCGTTTTCATAGACAGTTTTAGTGTGAATTAATCCTCTGTGACACAGGTAGCAGCAACTACAAGACATACTATTGAAGATCTCTGGCACTTGGCATACCCTTCAACACTTAGGTGACAAGACGTGAATTATTGAGGGACTTGTAGATTCCCAGCTACAAAATCAATAAGGTTGATGGGGCTGCGAATTGTCTTGTTCTGCAAAGTGTATGTGAAGTTGCAATACAAACATATGCATTCATTGCATTTTATCTTGGCCAGCACTGCAGTTTCATTTTTTTTTAATTTCTTTAGGTTATGACACACCTGCGTGTGATATATGAACGCATGAACCAGTCTCTTTCTCTCCTCTATAATGTGCCAGCAGTTGCTGAGGAGATTCAGGATGAAGTTGGTAAGTTGCTATACTTTTTGTTTGAGGATTCTTCTTCACCTAGAAGAAGTTAATTTTCATCTGTGTTGAGGAAAGGAGGGAGGGACTAAAACACACCTGGCAATGGTCTTGGCCTCTTGGTATTTGGAGGGAAAGGAGGGGATACATTTCAATAAAAAAGAGGGAGTGGTGAATGAGATGAGAAAAAGCGTCATATTATAGTGATGGTGATACACTGTGGAAGTCAGGTAAACTTATCAAAACATATTCTGTTAATCATACGATATGTGAAAGAAGAAGACATCATTCACAGATACAAAAATACACAGATACAAAGAAAGTCAGGACTAAGCACTATTGAAGCGAGTGCAAAAAAATAGTCACGAATAACTCAGGTTCCATTAATTTCAATGGGACTTAGTTATTTTAAAAAAAACTTTCTTGGGTATAGTCCGCACTTTAAACATATATATATATATATATATATATATATAAAAATCACAGGAAAGGGCAAGAGAAATTATTTGCCCAATTTCCCATAAAAGAACAAGGCAGGAAAGTGTACAAGTTACAGCAACGAAGATTCGGTGTGGATAGCAAGAAATAATGTCCTAATTGAGCAAAGCCCAGTATCTGTTCAGATGGAAATACTGGTCGGCCAGCTGCCCATAAAATGTTCATAATGTTGTTGTGCAATACAGCCATTTCCTTAAGATTGCTGTATGCCTCAGACATTTGTTAAATACCATCATGCTACCTATTGCCAATTTTTTAGATCTGCTTCCTGGCTTTCCTGAAGTAAAGAGGAAATTCAGCTGAGTTCTTGGAAATGGAATCTGCTGCGCATAACAAATGCAACAAACTGACATTGCTAAGTTATAGAGGATTAGACTGTAGATCAACTCAACTGGGATTTGGTTGAAGAAACCCTATAACACTGCAATACATTGAGGATTCCCCCCCTCGAAGCAATATCCCGTATGGTCTGATTCAGCAACTTCATGTGCTCTTTAGAATCTGCATAACACTTTCATGTGTTCATAGCGCCTTGCGTACATTGTTTTCCCCTGGGCTGGCACATTCTTTCTCTGACCTTTCCTTCCTTCTCTGGCAGCATTTTATTCCTTGCTTTTTCTCTATGGCATTCTCCCCCCCCCTTTCTTTTTCTCTCTCTGGCTGCTTTTTGTTTTTTTCCTTCCTTCTCTGGTTGCTTCTGCCTTCCTAGGGCTGTTATGTGCATGAGCAATGGCTGCCTGGCTGGCTGTTTCCATCCTCCCTCCCCTTCTGGGTTAACATTCTAACAGGGGTCTCCAAACATTTTGGCACGAGGGCCGAATCATATAAAAGGGCATTTAAATGGTGACCATGGTATCCATAGGAGGGCTCTGCAACAGAACCCCAGTGGATACTGAGGTTGCACTGTATTTTATCCCTCCCTCAGCTGGTTGCTGGGGGCCAGCCCCACACCTGCCAAGGGCTGGATAAAAATATTCCAGAGGCCGGATTGGCCCTGGGGCCGGGGTTTAGAGACCCCTCTTCTAACCAACTATGATAGCAGCTTCTGCTCCATCTGGCCAACTCCTTTTTCCAGTGCTCCATGCCTTTTGAAAAGCAACGTAGGCATAAGAAGGAAGGAGAAAACTGGAGAAAGCTGTAGACTAGAGCAATGGGTTAGACCACCTACCAACTCCAGTCCTTACTGCTCTCCCTGTTTTCTTTTTCCATCCTGGGCCCAGCACTCTGCCACTTTAAAAGGCAATGAGGTGGGATGGAACAGGAGAGTTCTCTTCTGTCCTGGAACCCCAGTTCTGAAAAACTGTGCCCTAGTAAGTCAGCTTTATTCATATTTATATATTGATACAACTTTACCTTACCGTCACATGGTTTTATTCTGCTAACACTGTTCTGATATATAAAAGATACTGGAATGCGGATAAACTTAAAATATTGACTGTGCCAAATCTGTGCTCTCTACAGTGATTAATGTTTCTGCTCTGTGGAATTGCCTAAATTTATTCAGAAAGGTTTCCGCTACAGATGCAGTATCTGTGCAGGACCAGAATAATAATAAACTGCAAGCCACCCAGTCATACTGTTGTCTTTCCTTTAAAAAAAAATGCTTTGGGTAATTCCATTTGTAAGGGCGAATCATTTAGAAATTGTGAGTCCATGAAAGAGCAGAGTAATAGCCTTTCATGAGTTTGTTCTCACAGCCATTCGTCTAAAGATGGAATTGCCAATTTTCTCTGGAATTGGGCAGCTTGACTTGAACGATGACCACTCTAAGAAGTGCAAAAGGCTCAGCAAAGACCTCTGGAAAATGAAGAATAGGGAGGGGGTGTCTAGTCACGCCTGGATCAGGAGGGATGGGAGCCCCCAACCCATTTCTCATGTAGGAATTTCAGTATTGCACTTTTTAAGCATAGTAGGCCTACCAGCAGTTCTAATACATTTTCTTCCCTTTTGGGAATCCAAGGTCTCACCCCGAGGCCACGCGGCCCTGATTTGGGCCTCACGGTCTCCTCAGATCTGTGCAGATCCGAGGAGCACGTAGGTGCACATAGGGGAGGCTGAAGCCTCCTCTATGGTAAGGGTATGAATGTCTCCTTGCGCCACATAGGGAGGCTCCAGCCTGGCCTATACTGCACTGGATTTGGCGCAGGCAGGCCGGCCTCGCTAATCCAGTGCTGTATAGGATTGCACTCTGAGACAGGGACAGCACGGTTCTGAGCTGCCTGGCTCCTGTAGGAGCAGCAATAGGAGAATGGCTACTGCTGCATCCTGTGGGAGCCACAGCAGCTTCCGAAGTCTTCTCAGAAAAATTGCAGGCCCTGCAATGCGAGTCCTCGATCTCCACCAGTTATTTTGCTGGCAGAGAGTCAAGCAGCCCAGTGATGGGCTAACCAGCCCAACACAGGGGTTGAAGATCTGGTGGTGGACGCCACTGCTGAGCCCACTGCTCCCCTCCCCCTGACCAGTTCCGCCCTCCCACCCCAGCCCAACAAGCCTTACCACCGGCCAGTGCTGCTGGAGCACCGTACATCCGTACTGCCCGTGCTGGGGTGTAGCACCAACTGGCCCGGCCCCAGCGCATTCAGCAGCTTCTCTCCGGGTACCGTAAATGTGCTTTATGGCACATTTACAACACCCAGAGCCAGTGGTACAAGTGTACCACTGGCGATTAGGGTCTTAGGATTGGGCCCTAAATCACTTTGTGAGCCTGGTTAGACATCTGTCTTTGCCAGGCCCAGCATAGTCTGACTCGACCGGCTAGTGATCAGGTTCCAGCAGAAGTAAGAAGAGTTCAGAAGGGCCAGAGGCAGATGGCACCATGAAGGACAAGCTGAGGGTGAGGTTCCATAGCACAAAGCAAGGCAAGACAGGCTTTTTGGCATCTTAGTCAGACAAGATTCAGGAACCAAGCTCAGGCTGGCTCTGTTCAAGGTGACTCCATTTGACCTGGGCTGGCTTTCTTTCAGTGGAAAGGGGTGCTGTGTTAACAGCAAGGCTCAGATAACCCAGAGCCTCTCCCTGCAAACTGTCTTGATGGTGCTGTGAGCCTTGTTGCCAGACCTCCGGGTTCAAGGCTCCTGGTGCCTAACTGTCTTCAGGTCAATATTTGTTAAGATTTTGATGTGTAGACCATATGTCAGATGATGGGATTAGCAAGGAAAAGTAGGTAAATCTAAATAAGGCCATTAGGCAAAACTGCCAGATAACCTGGATGATTTGCAGACAAAATCAATCAATCGATGGTGTTTATATACCCCTTTTCAACAAGAATTCACGAAATGGTTTACAGGCAAAAAATAATTATAAATGGCTCCCTGTCCCAAAAGGGCTCACAACCTAAAAAGAAATGCAGAACGCCACCAGCAATAGCCACTAGAAAAGACATTGTGCTGGGGTGAAGAGGAATAGTTATTCTCCCCCTGCTCAGTATAAGAGGAACACCACTTGAAAAAGTGCCTCTTGCCCAGTTAGCAGGGGTTAACTGGTGTAGCTGGTGTTCCAAATCTAAAATGGTGTAGATTTGTAATGGAATTAAGAGGAAGTTAGTTCCTAAAATTATTGACAGGGCCATTGCGTAAGAAGCTTTGAAATGAACCTGGAGAAAAGCAAAGATTAGACAGGATCCCAGTTTGGAGATGCATCTGAAAGTATTTCTACTTTCAAAACTACATCTTAAAATTTGGAGCGTTTAAAATGTGATTGTAGATAGAACTGTGTGGGCAAGTAAGTGCAGGACTGAAAGTATCAGCAAAACAAACTTTCAGAAGGTTGTGGGTGTGATGAGAAAACGAGAGAGTACGAAATTCAAGAATAGATAAGACTTGCAGTGCACAGAAGTAAGCCCAATGTAGAGTTGTAACTCAAATATAGTTCGTTTTAAAATCAGGATGCTACTTCCGTGTCAGACATTCTAGGAAGCATCTTAACTGAGCCAGGATTAAGAAATGAAATGCTTATTCCTTAAATAAGATGGTTAAAAGCGCATGCAGCAGAGAAAACGACAGGAGCATAATTACAGCACAGTTCAAATCACAGTTCAGGGCATTTAATGCTCATTTCAATTTATCACTAAATGGATTAAAAACAAGAGATTCCTAGTTGATAATTTTTTTTCTTGGGCTTTGTCTGCCTTCCTTAGCTACCTTCACAATGAAATGTCACATAGAAGTCTTAGCTAGCTAGATGTGCACGTACTGCTGTATCTATACCAATTTAGAAAATGAGGGGAGTGCTGACGTTGACACTAAATGAATACATGCTGCTGGTACTGGCCAGGCCTGGGGTCACTGAATGCCAGTGAGAAACTCTATCTAGTCCAGCGCACTTACCATATCAAATCAAAAGAATTCAAACGAAAGCCCTCTCAACTGGATTCGACAGTACTAGGTGTGCATATTGCCAGGATGAAACCCCGGGAAACTCCGAGTACCAGAAGTGGGCCATTTACAAGATGCCATTCTGAGAATAGGCCAAAATGCATTGAAAAGTCCTATACGTAAACTGCGCCAGTCCCAAGCTCGGACACAGTCCAACCACAGGTATGACTGCAGTTTTTCTCAGAGCTGGGTGTGCACATTGCAGGAAAGACAGTCCGGGAACTTTGGAGTACCCGGGGTGGGCCATTTCCACCAGGTTCCAGTCTGAGGTTTTAGGATTTTGCATGCATTTTGGCCCATTTACAGATTGGGACCTGGTGGAAATGGCCCACCCCGGGTACTCCAAAGTTCCCGGACTGCCTTTCCTGCAATGTGCACACCCAGCTCTGAGAAAAACTGCAGTCATACCTGTGGTTGGACTGTGTCCGAGCTTGGGACTGGCGCAGTTTACGTATAGGACTTTTCAATGCATTTTGGCCTATTCTCAGAATGGCATCTTGTAAATGGCCCACTTCTGGTACTCGGAGTTTCCCGGGGTTTCATCCTGGCAATATGCACACCTAGTACTGTCGAATCCAGTTGAGAGGGCTTTCGTTTGAATTCTTTTGATTTGATATGGTAAGTGCGCTGGTAAGGAACTGGACTAATCCTACTATGTGTTTCTTGCAACAAAGCTGGATGATGCAGCGACAAGCAAGTTGCCTGGGAGGGTACGTCTGTCTTTGTCAGTGCTGGTGTTAATCACAGAGCATTGAGGCAACACATGCTACAGTTCATATCAGGTTGCACTTGTGGCTGAAAATCCACACAGCTGATGAGTATCATTCATTGATAGATGTTTGCCCTGTGGATAGACTGCCTGCCCCATAAATTGGCAGGAGAAAACGGTATTACAATAGTAAGATGGGGAGAAGGGTTGCACTTTACATAAGCCTGATTCTTGCTATTCATAAAAGGTTCATTTAAAGCAAAGAGGTGGAAATCATTATAATGAAGTGCACAGAGAAGGAATAACAGGCCCATAATTTAACATGAATTCTTGCAAGCATCTGCTTGCACATTTAACTGCCATGCTGCATCTATTTTTTAAGGGGAGTTAATTTTTTTAAAGTTGCCACAATAGTAGATTGCACTGCTCATTTGAAATATCTTTTAAACAAGGTCTGTGTTCTTTCGGTTGCAACAATTTGACATTTACCAATGTAAATTCAATTATCAATTGATTCTTATTATATAGAAATCTAAAGTTGCCTTTGTTTTTGTTTTCTTCTGCAGATGAACTACTTCAGAAAGAGCAAAACTATTCTGATGATGTCCTGGCAAATATGATCAGCGAGCCCAGAATCAGTTATGGAAACGATGCCCTCATGCCTTCATTGACAGAGACTAAAGCCACAGTTGAACTCCTTCCAGTAGATGCGGAATTCAGTCTAGATGACCTTCAGCCTTGGCATCCCTTTGCGGTTGACTCGGTCCCAGCCAATACTGAAAATGAAGGTAATATAAGATGACTGAAGAGTTTGGGGATTAGTGTGCGATTACAGCTGGATTCATTATAAGAAAATCTTGACCTTTTTGACTAAAGCAAGTAATTCATTCTGAGTGGTGAAAGGTCTGGTACAATTCATTGTCTTCCTTTAGTGAAACAGGAACTCCTGGATAGGCTGCCGATATTAAGAGTCACAGTAAATCTTGGGTTGAAGTTCATGTACTGCCTTTACCAAAGAAGCCGTCAAAATGGAAATGAGATACTGACCTTGCTAAAAAATTAATGCAGAATTGCGTTCAACTTGAAATAATAAGCATCTAATAAAAAGGGGTATTGGGGGCTGTTAATAAGAGAATACTGCTGTGTTTGTGCAAGTTGAAACTTGGGGGATGGACACATCTGGCTGGAATATTATCAGTTGACTTAGTTCAGAATGCTTTCTGTTCATTTTCTTTGATCATCCAGCAGTTTGCTTTCCTCTAAATAATAAAGATGTTTTCGGGAATAACTTGCGAGAGAATTGTGGCCTTCCTTGAACTAGCCATAATTATACTTTCCTGTGTTGTAAGTATAAGCTGATGAAACTTCAGTTCATTGATCATTTGGCTGCAAGATCTGATTTTGTTTGAAACCTGTCATTATTATAACTTTAGAAACAAAACAAGCACACTATAGTTGAATTGTGTGTTGTGAATTAATCATTTGAGGGCGCCCTCAAAATCACAGGCGCAGGTCCGAGGAAGCCACGCGGCCTGAATCAGGGTTGCGCAGCCTGGGGACGAGGCCTTGGATGCAGCCTACCTGAGAGTAAATTACATTGAACACATTGGAGCTTACTTCTGAGTAAACATAGGATTGTTCTGTTGTTGTTGTTGTTCAGTCGCTAAGTCATGTCCGACTCTTCGCGTCAGGCCTCCCTGTCCTCCACTAGCTTCCTGAGTTCGCCCAATTTCATGTTCATTGCTTCAGTGACACTATCTAACCATCTCATCCTCTGCCGCTCCCTTCTCCTTTTGCATTCAATCTTTCCCGCCCAGCAGGAGGGTCTTTTCTAAAGAGTCCTCTCTTCTTATGAGGTGGCCAAAGTACTTGAGCTTCAGCTTCAGGATTTGTCCTTCCAGGGAACAATCAGGCTTGACTTCCTGGAGGATCGACTGATTGGATCTCCTTGCAGTCCACGGGACTCTCAAGAGTCTTCTCCATAATTCGAAAGCATCTATTCTTTGGCGCTCTGCCTTTCTCATGGTCCAGCTCTCACAGCCATACATTGCTACTGGGAAAACCATGGCTTTGACTATGCGAACCTTTGTTGGCAGGGTGATGTCTCGGCTTTTGATTAAGTTGTCTAGGTTCGCTATAGCTTTCCTCCCAAGAAGTAAACGTCTTTTAATTTCATGGCTGCAGTCACCATCTGTGGTGATCTTGGAGCCCAGGAAAATAAAGTCTGTCACTGCTTCCATTTCTTCCCCTTCTATTTGCCAGGAAGTGATGGGAGTGGTTGCCATGATCTTAGTTTTTTTAATGTTGAGCTTCAAGCCAATTTTGGCACTTTCCTCTTTCACCCTCAACAGAGGGTTCTTGAGGTCTTCCTCACTTTCTGCCATTAGAGTGGTATCATCTGCATATCTGAAGTTGTTGATATTTCTCCCAGCAATCTTGATTCCAGCTTGTGAATCATCCAGCCCTGCCTTCCTCATGATGTACTCTGCATATAAGTTAAATAAGCAGGGTGACAGTATACAGCCTTGTCATACTCCTTTCCCAATTTCAAACCAGTCGGTTGTTCCATGTCCAGTTCTAACTGTTGCCTCCTGACCCGCATACAGGTTTCTCAGAAGGCAGATAAGGTGGTCTGGTACTCCCATCTCTTCAAGAACTTGCCACAGTTTGTTGTGATCCACACAATCAAAGGTTTAGCATAGTCAATGAAGCAGAGGTAGATATTTTTCTGGAACTCTCTTGCTTTCTCCATGATCCAGCGAATGTTGGCAATTTGATCTCTAGTTCCTCTGCCTCTTCGGAAACCAGCTTGTACATCTGGTAGTTCTCGATTCACATACTGCTGAAGCCTAGCTTGTAGGATTTTGAGCATCACCTTGCTAGCATGTGAAATGAGTGCAATGGTGCGGTAGTTCGAGCAGTCTTTGGCATTGCCCTTCTTTGGGATTGGAACGTAAACTGATATTTTCCAGTCTTGTGGCCACTGTTGGGTTTTCCAAATTTGCTGGTATATGAAGTGCAGCACTTTGACAGCATCATCTTTTAAGATTTTGAGTAATTCAACTGGAATGTTGTCACCTCCACTAGCTTTGTTGTTAGTGATGCTTTCTAAAGCCCACTTGACTTCACACTCCAGGATGTCAGGTTCAAGCTCAGTGACCGCACCATTGTGGTTATCAGGAACATTGAGCTCGGCCTTATATAGTTCCTCTGTGTATTCTTGCCACCTCTTCTTAATCTCATCTGCTTCTGTTAGATCCTTGCCGTTTTTGTCCTTTATTGTGCCTACCTTAGCACGAAATTGTCCTTTGACATCTCCAATTTTCTTGAAAAGATTCCTAGTCTTTCCCATTCTATTGTTTTCCTCTATTTCTTTGCATTGCTCATTTAGGAAGGCCTTCCTATCTCTCCTTGCTGTTCTCTGGAAATCTGCATTCCGTTGGGTATATCTTTCCCTTTCTCCCCTGCTTTTGGCTTCCCTTCTTTCCTCAGCTATTTGTAAAGCCTCGTCAGGCAGCCACTTTGCCTTCTTGCATTTCTTTCTCTTTGGGATGGTGTTAGTTGCTGCCTCCTGTACAATGTTACAGACCTCCGTCCAAAGTTCTTCAGGCACTCTGTCTACCAAATCTAAGCCCCTAAATCTATTTGTCACCTCCACTGTATATTCGTATGGGATCTGATTTAGGTCATACGTGGAGGGCCTAGTTAAGTGGTTTTCCCTACTTTTTTCAGTTTAAGCCTGAATTTTGCAATAAGAAGGTCATGATCTGAGCCACAATCAGCTCCAGGTCTTGTTTTGACTGTCTGTATAGAGCTTCTCCATCTTTGGCTGCAAAGAATGTAATCAATCTGATTTCAATGTAGACCATCTGGTGAAGTCCATGTGTACAGTCGCCGTTTGTGTTGCTGGAAAAGGGTGTTTGCTATGACTAATGTGTTCTCCTGACAAAACTCTATCAGTCTTTGCCCTGCTTCATTTTGTACTCCAAGACCAAACTTGCCTGTTATTCCTGTTACCTCTTGACTGCCTACTTTAGCATTCCAATCCCCTATGATGAGAAGGACATCTTTTTTGGGTGT
>JAJKFI010000029.1:6774479-6841103 GCA_029204185.1 Lerista edwardsae
ATGAAGGCTACTCCATTTCTTCTAAGGGATTCCTGCCCACAGTAGCAGATATAATGGTCATCTGAATTAAATTCTCCCATTCCTGTCCATTTTAGTTCACTAACTCCCATGATGTCGATGTTCAGTCTTGACATCTCGCATTTGACCACATCTAGCTTACCTTGATTCATAGATCTGACGTTCCAGGTTCCTATGCAGTATTGTTCTTTGCAGCATCACACTTTCCTTTCACTTCCAGACACATCCACAGCTGAGCTTCCTTCCGGTTTTGGCCCAGCTACTTCACTCTTTCTGGAGCTACTAGTACTCGTGCTCTGCTCTTCCCCAGTAGCATAATGGACACCTTCCGACCTGTGGGGCTCATCTTCCAGTGTCATATCGTTTAGCCTTTTAGTTTTGTAATCCATGGGGTTTTCTTGGCAAGAGTACTGGAGTGGGTTGCCATTTCCTTCTCCAGTGGATCACGTTTAGTCAGAACTCTCTACTATGACCTGTCCATCTTGGGTAACCCTACATGGCATAGCTCACAGCTTCATTGAGCTACTCAAGCCCCTTCACCATGACAAGGCAGTGATCCATGAAAGGGAGTGTTCTGTTAGCCTTCCTCAAATATAAATTGTATTTTTCCATTTAATCTATACTCCTGGTAACATGAACTGATAACGAGTTGTTAAAATAAGGTGAAAGAAAATGAAATCAATTTAAAATACCTTTAAAAAAAAATCTGAATATTACAATGCCCCTCCAAACAAGAGTCTTCTGATTCCAAAATACTTTCAGCCTAGCCATCTGGCAATATTCCAGGGAATGGCATCCTAGTTGTGCTAACAAAATGCTCGTGGTTGATGTTAAGAAGCACTCAGGCTCTCAGTTCTGTGTACCAGCTGCTGCAATCTATGGTGCATCCTGTTATCTGTCACAGGATGCACAGGATTTGTGCTCTGCTTTCTAAGGATTTTGAAGCCAAACGCTGTACTTTATTAGAGATGTATTAAGAACATAAGAAAAAGCCTTGCTGGATCAGGCAAAAGGCCTATCTAGTCCAACTTCCTGTGTCTCATAGTGGCCCAATAGATGCCTCAGGGGGCACACAAGACAACCAAATACTTGTGTCCTGCTGCCACTCCCCTGCATTTGGCATTTTAAAGTAGACTATTAGCCTTGCACCACCCCCAAGGAAGACACCAGACTGAAGTTGGGGTTTAACTTTATTAAGCACAGTGTAAATCATGTAACCTACTGAACACCCATCCCTCCCTCGTCAGTCTGGGGTAGACAAAAAAAAAACTGTCATCCATACTTGGCCAATTTGGTAACAGAAAATAATTCCTACCCGGCCGTCATGATGAGTGACTAACTAATCTCAGACTGGACATGCCCATCATAGCTGGTAACCTGTAATGGAGTTTTCCTCCATAAATCTAGCCAATCCCCTTTTAAAGGCATCCAGGCCCAATGGCATCACCACATCTCACAGCAAGGAGTTCCACATTCTAATTACACGCTGGGTAAAGAAATACTTCCTTTTGTTTGTTCTAACTCTCCTAACACTCAGTTTTAGAGGATGTCCCCTGGTTCTGGTATTGTGTGAGAGGGCAAAGAGATTGCCTTCATCTACTCTGTCCACTTTTGTATGTCCCAATCATGTACCCCCTCAGGAGCCTTCTTCCTAGACTGAAGAGCCCCAAACGCTGTAACCTTTCCTGGTAAGGGAGGTGCCCCAGCCCAGTAATCATTTTAGTTGCTCTTTTCTGTACTGTTTCTAATTCCACTATGTCCTTTTTGAGATGTGGAGACCAAAACTGTACGCAATACTCTAGGTGTATATAATGCCTTGTACATTGCCTTGTACAATGGCAATACAATATTGGCTGTTTTATTCTCAATTCCTTTTCTAATTATCCCTAACATGGAATTTGCCTTCTTCACTGCCACTGTACACTGGGTTGACATTTTCATCAAGCTGTTCACCAGCACCCCAAGATCTCTCTCCTGGTCTGTCACTGACATAAACATTTGCATAATTGACGTGTCCTATTCTGGCGTGGTTCTATCCTTTCTCCTTTATTATTGGAGACTGTTTCAGGTAGGGCAGGAAGATTGAATACAGTACAGTAGTATATACCCACAAGCCAAGTATTGTGGTCTACCAAGTTCTTGATTGTCCCTTTGTATTTCTACCCAGATAAGAAGCAAAATAGAATGTTTGAAAGGTTTGTGGGCTTTGTCTAGCTTTGCAGATCACAAGTTGTGCAGGCTTAACCGAGACAGCTTGTTCATTCCATGCACAGCATTTTATGAGGAGTCTGTATATACTGGAAGTAAGTACGGTAATATCCGTTATAGCACTGGCTCCTTTAGGACTGATTAGCTACAGTGCTGTTCCTCCTGGATTGATTGACAGGCATTGTAGCCTGTGAGAGTAGTACATTCTGCACAGGACTGAGCTAGTTTGCTCCAGTTTCCTCCAGTGGTGCCTCATACAGCTCTGTTTCAAACTGTGCTCAACTTTCCAAGAATGGATACATAGTATTAATTGCTATACCAGGATTGTGGAGGCCAGATATGAAACTACATACTTCAGTTCATGTCTCAAATAAACATCTGAGATCTGCAACGTTAGGAATTATTTCAAATTCTAGACTGCTCTGATAGCCTTGCAGATATAGTATAAGAAGATATGAGCAAAGTTATATCTAGTCAATACATAAAAATTAGTAGTATGGCAGTGTCTGCCTTCCCATATGGGTTATCTATATGCTATTTGATCTTAAACATTTGTACCACTCTGCACTATCTCAGATAAGTGTATTGGTAAAATCGTAGGAGCTTTCCGTATAGTTCTTAGGTATGACCATCTCATAATCCTTCTTTAACAATATTGCTATTAGCCATTTAGTTATTAGCCATATTTTGTCCTTTTAGTTTACAGATATCTGGGATGTACAGGGTTTGGCTTTTACCAGATACCCTGAAGGGAGGTTAACTTTTTTCCCACCCGACCGACCGGGTTAATTGTGTGAGGGTACTTGCATAGAAAGGCCTGGAGAAACCAGATGAAGCTAACCAGTAGTGATAGCACGCTGTGATTGGCCCTGGGGGTATTAAAAGCAAACAAATGTGCATTGGGTTTTCTCCTCAAACTTATGCTAAAGGAGGTGATGATAAAAGGTTGGTTTCAGTACAGATCTGACAGAAGTTTTTGGATTTTTCTTAAATATCCTAAACCTTGAAAATCTGTGTACCTGACTGTAACTAAAGCATTCAGAAGGGATTTTTGCCAAACCAAGCAGCCGTGCTCTGAATAGCAAGCTGCTAAATTAGCAGCTGATAAGTTTTTGTGAGGTAAAACATAACACACAGTGCCTACATCCAGCCCTAAACTAGACATTGCGTCTTACTCAGGACTCTTTAGTAGGTATAAAAAAGCATAATCCTTGGTATATTTTTGGAAAAAATATTTTCTTTTTATCCCTTTCTTTGTTGCCAACATTTGATTTTAATTATTCTGATATCTGAGCAATATAGGACACCACCAGGGGCTTTCCTGAGGTGGATTTATCTGGAACTTTTGAAAATAAGAGCCCAATCCTATCCTTCCCCCACCACCGATGCAACTGCACCAAAAAGCTGCATGCTGTATCTAGTGGGCGGGGGGGGGGGGCTGAGCTGGCGACTTTGGAAAGGAATGGGGAATTACTTCCTCTTCCCTCTCCATAAACTTCTTGCTCTGCAATAGGTCTTCTCAGACCTGCGCTAGTTCTTTACTTGGCGTAAATCCAAGGAAAAGAACGGGGTGGGGGGTTCTTTTAAAAAAGGGGATAAGATCTAGTGCTCACCATTGCTGCCGGATCCACCCTGTCCCACTGCCTCCCTGCCTAGTTATGCCCCTTCCCTTGCTGCTGCCTTACTTTGTCTGATGGGTACAATGAGAACCAGCGGCAGTTTCAGAGTGTTGTAGCTTGCTGTAGCATGCACAAAATGGCTGCCAATAAAGCACTGCACACTGCTATCAGCAGCCATTCTGTGATAGTGGAAGTGCCTTCCAGTGTCACAACACGCTTCGCTGGTCAGCCCCATTCTGCATAGGATTGGCTGTCAGAAAGTTGTATCCCAGCAGGTCAATAGGTTAACTTAGTAGGAAAAGCTTTCTGTCCCCTTGGGCAATACTGTTATTGCATATTCCTAAGCGTTGCTTCCACAAAATGGTGCTGTCAACATATGCTATGAAGGCTGAACTGATCAGCCCAACATAATGACAAGAGGTGCCACAAGAAGAAAGTGGAAACTAAAGTAAATGCTGACCCTGTAGATGATACAAGTGAGCCCAGCCTCATGCTGCAGACTGAGCAATAATAGACACATAAGCAGTTAAATATTAAACAGTTAAGCTTTTATACGAATTAAATTATATCTAGGGCACTTTTCAGATATTTCTCTGGGGCCTCCACACAGTCAATGAAAGTGCATAGAGGTGAGATGTAACATTGCGATGGGAAGATTTCCTCCCTGCTGCCTTGCACATGTTCCAGAATATGGGCTCAAATTTCTGCAGAGGGCTTGACAGAGGGCGTGGTGTTGGTTTTTGGGCAAAGAACAGTACAGTGAAAAAGAAGCGACTCCCCCCCCCCGGGGTTCTTAAATTTCTGTTGTGATGGGCCAGACTTACGCCTTAAAACTCTTTTATGCAATGGTGTTGGTAACAAAAGCATCTCCCTTTTCTAAAGAGGGACAGACATGTTCATGGAGAAAACAACTGCTAATAAGGAGCCCGCAGCTATTTTGGTGGGGAAATTCACCTTGGTGGTTCCAAGCAAAAACAGAGAGGTTTTGATGCGCTCCTTCGCAGGTTTCTATAGAATTTTTTGATCCGTTCTTGATAGCTACTATGTCAAGTCACCCCAAATGACAATGGATTGACATGTCCACTGCATATATCCATCCAGTTGGGAATTGTTCTGCTCTGTTTCTTTATGTCTCCAGAAATAACTTGAAAGCAGCTCTTTGCCAGTTTATAGCTCTTTGCAGCTATCCTTCCTCCACTGTTCTAAGCAACGTCATGGGCGACTTACTTTTGAAGCTTGTGTTTATTTTCTTTATTTGCTCTTTTTCTTTTCTTTTGTTTGTTTCTTTGCCTGCATATGCCCAGTTGAGCCAGTTGATGCCCGCCCAGCTGCAGACAGAGGACTCACCACACGACCAGGTATATAACTTGCATGGCTTCTCTCTAACCTGTGTTTGCTCTGCATGTCTGGGATCGGCTTGAGCCGGACAGATCGCCCTTTCTTTTTTTATTCTTCTCTTGAGCTGTTGTACTTTCCTCATAGATGTCATTATAAAAATGGTAGCCTTCTGCCAAGATATGAACAAAGTTGTCATGAGGCAGTGCCAGTGGGCGCTGGAAGTATGTACACGCTTGGGTGATGTATCACTATATGCATAAAGAAAAATGGGTAAATTAGGGACAATTAAAAGTTGGATTCTGTAGGCGTATGTGGTTTGAAAAGCACCAGAAAATTAGAATTTTTAATTTACAGCATTTTTTATATTTTTTATTATAGAACTGCTGGATAGTGTGTCCAAAAGGCCGAAATAGTTTCCTGTCAAATTGAATGTGTTAACAAAGTAGTAGTAGGCAGTCTAATCCTAACTATATTTTAAAAGGTAAAGGTTTCCCCACGACCGAATGGTCTCATCGTGACTGACTGTGGGGGGCGGTGCTCATCTCCATTTCTAAGCTGAAGAGACAGCGTTTGTCCAAGGATAAGCTTCTGTGGTCATGTGGCCGGCATGACGATACGCCGTAGCACACGGAATGCTGTTACCTTCCCACCAAAGTGGTACCTATTAATCTACTGGCATTTTTACTTGCTTTCGAACTGCTAGGTTGGTAGGATATGGAACAACCAACAGGAGCTCACTCCATTGCGTGGTATCAAACTGTCAACCTTCTCGTCAACAAGCTCAGCTTAGTGGTTTAACTCGCAGCGCCACCACGTCCCTCTTTAACTATACTTAGGCACCCATAAATACACTTCCCAGCGTTCGGGGTTACAGCAGCACTGAAATGGCCACGGTTGTATCCTGCGCGGCAGGGGAAGCCACCAGATATCTCCTTGAGGGAAGGGGATGTTTGCCCACTTATCCCCAGTAAAGCTCCAGACTACATAATGGGGCTTCTTGAATCATTGCCTGGTAAATTGTGGGCTGGGCGCAGACTTGAGAAACCCCATGTAGGGTTTCTAAGCCCAACACAGGATAAGATCCAGTAGAGGAAGCCTTTGCCAGCCCTCCCCCCTGTTCCACCCTTCCCCCGCCAAGGAACACCTCCCTCCCGCCTTCCCACCACCCTTCCCATGCTTCTGCGCCACTCAGCATGGACTTTTCTGCCATCGCCGGGGTGGGGGGGGGGGCTCTTGAACAATGCTGATGGGGTGGCGCAGGCCTCCTTACTGGTGCTATTGCTCCCTGGGTACTGCAAACGAGGTTTATGGCACGTTTGTAATATCCAGCACTTGCACTGCAGCCACAGCGCCTGGCGCTGTGGCAAAAGGATCATTCAGAAGCAAGTTCCAGTATGTTCAATGGGATTTACAGCCCAATCATATGCTGACCTCCACCTGCAGGATGAACATGCACATTGTTGCAAAGGCAAGTGGCACCAGTACAAAGGCCTTTCCTGATGGTCCCCTGCCACCAGTCAGAGGCCAAGGCCAACTGGAGCAGATAAGCAGCCTGCAGGAGGCCAGGGGGATGGTGGAACGGAGTGGGTAGAGGTGTAACAGGTGGGGGAGACAGAGGGTGGATTGGGCCCAGGAGGGGGCAGGGATGGCAGAAGAGGCCTCTGCCATATTTTTATCTCCCTCCCGAACCGGAAAGCCCAACATGGAGCTGCTCAGACTTGTGCAAGGGATTTTGCTGGCGCAGATCTGAGTAGCCCCATAGAGGCTACTGGGACTTTACCTGGGTAAGGTCCCCTCACCTAAAGGATATCCCTGTGCTGGATATTACAATATCTGCACCAGCCTCGATGCACTGCAGCATGGGAATTTGTTTAGAATTGGGCTCCTACTCTAGTGAGTGAGTTTAGGAAGATATTTCATATTTAGTAACTGGTGCAGAAAAAAGAAATGCATTGCCTTATTGATAATGGGCATCTTTGATATTATGCATCCCAGAAATCTCAAGAACCTATATACAGCACTGAACTTCAAAGATCAGCCTTCATCTGCTACATTGTGCAGTAGTCTGCTTTATGAAACAAGAGAAGTCCTGCATACCTCCAATATTAGATCAATATAAAATGAAAGCTGCATCTTACCCTTAGGCTCATAAGCTAGTTCCTCAGATTAGTACTATATATCTGGTGGCACATTACAAAATGGTGCTACAGAATTAGGGAGCTGGCCTAAGGATGTTGCTATGGAAGACACTTGCAAAACTAACGGTTGTTAACGGTTGTTAACAACTTTCAGAACCTGTTTCAGAATATGGGATCAAGTCAGTATGTTCCTGGAGCTTCAAA
Organism: Lerista edwardsae; assembly: GCA_029204185.1. Taxonomy (NCBI): domain Eukaryota; kingdom Metazoa; phylum Chordata; class Lepidosauria; order Squamata; family Scincidae; genus Lerista; species Lerista edwardsae. The sequence continues at coordinate 6,782,005 of JAJKFI010000029.1, forward strand.
TAGCTGTTCTTTTAATTAAGGATCTTGATTGAAGCTACTTTACTATATGCTAAGTCAGGGTCGTCGTTCTCTGCCCTACCTGGTGGTGAAAGGAGTTGAACCTGGGACCTTCTGTGTGGGTTAATTCTATAATATAACCGAGAGGGTTAATGCCTCCGTTTGCCCGAAGATAACACCTGAAGATCTCAAGGTCGTGAGCTCGGGACTGCAGGAAGTCTCTGAGAGCGGCAGACCTTGCAGCTGCGGCTGATTAGAAGCTGAGCTTCAGCTGCCTCGTGGGAGGAGGAGTGTGCTGAAGGTCAGCTGCGTCTCTGGTGTGAGCAGGGAAGCATCAGCCAGCAGAAGACAGACGGGTGGCTAAAGAAAGAAGGCTAAATCCAGAAAGGAAGATCTGAATGTGTGTAGTTCTTGAAAGACAGAACATTTCTGTAAATTGTAAAAACCTTCGGGTTTATGAAAAGTCTGCCTATGTAAACCGCCTTGAGTTGTAATCACTAGAGAAATCTAGTGATCTTAAGAAAGGCGGTATATAAATACATGTATTATTATTATTATTATTATTAACCACTGAACTACAGCCCTTTCCCCTGTGGTTCTCAAACTGTGGGCCCGGGACTCACCAGTGGGTCCTGGCCCAGTTGGCTTGCAAAACTGACAGAGTGGATTAGGCTATGTGCACAAAGTTAAACAAGCTGTAATTTGCAGGGAGAACAAACACTACTGCTCAGTCATGATTATAGCCACACCCCTTGGTATTTTATAAATCTGGCAGCAGGCTCTAGGGCTTCTAAAACGTTTGCGAACCACTGCCATATAGTATTCTACTAGGACTGTACTGTAGAGGCATTAATCCCTATGGGATAATGTTCCACGCCATCCTAACAGTATGCAGAAAGAGCTGTGACCCTGCTCAGGTCAGACCTAGATATACATATTTATTTAAAAGCAGGATAGAAGTAACTGAAGTCTCACTGCGGGTGGAAGAACCAGTGGAATAAAATAAATGAGCAAATAAATTCTTCTTGACCTGGCAGCTACTAGCTTGAATCAACTCAGCGATATTTTTTTCTTACACAGGAATAAAAACAGGTGTGATCTTTTGCAGAGTTGCCAACCTTTTCTTCAGTGCTCCAGACAAATGGTTAAATTATTGTAGAATATTAAGGCATAACTGATTTCTATGAAAAATTTGCCTGACATATGTTTAATGGTTATACTGACACATACCAAGAAAATTGCTTGGCTGGTTTTCTTCCTTGGACTTTGTCCAAACTTTCATTCTTGGAGGTTGGCAAATTTCCATCCTTTTCAATGCATCATGCCAGTAGCAAGATGCCTGCGCACACAGCTACCACTTTTATATCCGAAGCATTTTATGCATAAACAACATATGGGAGCGCTGCCTGGGATGATTAATTGCTTTTCAGATGACATAGTCATAATAACAACCTGCCTGTGGCAAGTTCACCACCTATATAATAATGGTTTGATGGAAGGAGAACCAAAGGCCCATATCAGTGAGACAAGCACTAAACAGATTTGTCTTGGAGTTGTACAGTTTCCAAGTCTTACTCAAAGGTTTGCCCTTAAATTATTATTTAAATTTAATTAGCTGCATCTAATACAAGTCCTCGGAAGCCTGTGTGGAAATCAACTTGTCTGTCTTCAAGATACTCCAAGACTCTTTGGTTTTGCTGCAACAGACTAGCAAAGCTGCCTTTCTGGAAGTAGAAATCATATAGCTGGAAGTAGAATCCTTGAATCCACCCCCCTGTTGATACAGACAGTCCACAACTGCATCACCCCTGATAGATGGCTATTCAGCCTCTGTTGTAGACCTCCAATAATGGGCAGTCTACAACCTTCCAAGACAAGCTGTTCCACTGCCAAACAATTATTACCACCAAGAAGTGCTTCATAGCATTTTATTGAAGTCTCCCTTGTTGTAATTTAAAGCAGTTTATCCTAGTCCTAAGATTGAATTGTGTAAGAATTTTCTCCTTTTTGTAGAATTAGAAAGATGCACTCATGAAGTTAGCTTTATGAGAAAAAGTTGTAGAAAAAATTGAAATTGTATCTCTAGATGCCTAATGTTTTTGTAATTAAAATGTCCAAAGAAGTATACATAAATATTATTACCAGTTTCCTACATAATCCAATATTGTTACCTGGTATGTTTATCGTGCAACAATTTCTTTTGGTTGTCTTTGGGTCAGGTTGTTTATTTGCATATGATTAGCTATGATGGACTAGACAATCTGCAGCAATTTATTAGTTCAAATGGTTCATAATGTAGCCCTAACACTCAGCAACTGGAGTAAATGGTTAAGAATACAGAATTCTGTTTATAATCTGTGGAAAGAAAAATTAGATTTAGCCATTTTCAAAGACGGAAATGTGAGGCTAAATTACTTGCCCATCTCCACCCCGTGCAGCTGGACCTTTTCACATTTGTTTAGATAAATTGTAGGTATTTATCTGTTTAAAATATTACTAAATGGGAAACATTATGAATCTGTTGCTTTTCTGTTAAGCAGCCTTTGATAGATCTGTGCAAGCAGACCAAAAGTTGATTTTATGTCTATTTAACTGAAAATTTAATCTTAAATCATGTACATATCTACAACTTCTGGGCTTGATCCACAAAAGTATTGTGCTGTGGGCATTGCCCACACATGCAGTATGTTGACAGAGACCTCAGTGATGTCCAATGAAAGGGTATTCAGAATGAGAACGCCTGTCATGTCTCCCACAGAGCCCTCTCTGTTGTGGTTTGTTTAGTTTTCACAGTGAATGACAGGAACAAATTAATTGATTGTGACATTCCAAGTGATATGTTGTCATGCCCTGTTACTTAAATTCCTTTGAAGAGGGAGAGAGGGAGGGGGTGGCACTGCCTATGAAAGGTGGGGCACTGTGCCCTTTATAGGGCTGCCAACTTTCCCGTGAAGAAAATCCTTAAGAGGAACCCATATCAGGGACTGAACTTAAGAATGAAGTGCAGACTGTCCTGGAACGTTCTACAGTGACAAAGGTCAGAAGACGGCTAACGTCTTGTGAGCTGGTCTGAGCAGGATGGAGGATGTGATGCAATAATATCCTTGCTGTGTTAAAGAAACTCTTCCTTGACGTAAACCATCCTGAGAAGCCATGGACCGTGCTATTTCGTTCTTGAAATATTCTATAAATCAACCCCCCCACCCCAACCACTGATGAAAATTTGATTTTGCTCAGTTAGTATACTGTTCAGAACAATATTCTTTTTTTCCTAACTTCACTAGCGTTAAAAAAATTATCTTCCATTATCTTACCATGCACATTTTTCATTAGATGCTTCTTCATTTGTGGATCTTTATATTATTATCATTGGCAACAATGTTGGAAGGCACTCACATGGCTATGTAAAAATTGGACTTAGTTTCTTTTTTTCTGGCACAATGTAGGCTCTGGACTCACCCATCTGAAAACAGAAGAGATCTCAGAAGTAAAGATGGATGCAGAATATAGACACGATTCAGGTTATGAAGTACATCATCAGAAGCTGGTGAGTACCGCTTCTTTCTCGGACTTCATAGTAGGGTTGTGCATTACAAAATCACTGTGGAGATTTGCTTTTGAATCCTCACAACTGTAGAAATTCTTAGCTATAGAAAAGCTCAGAACCTGGATTCCCTTTTCTCATCACTATCAAAATACCTCGCGCGTACCGCACGTCTAGCATGCAGGGCCTTTCTTTTTCAGTTGCTTGCCAGGGCAGGTGCACGTTTAAAGAGACGGGGCTGGTCCTGTCACATCTAATTTCATCCAGGAAAAATGCTGAATGTTGAAAATTGTTTCTTGAAATAAACTTACCAGTGATACATTTCACAGATTATATTAGCATGCAGGCCTGCTCTCAGATCCGCTGGTTTGGGGGACGCTATAAATATAGAAGCCCCTGCACCACCAAAACCACCCTGGCCATTATCTTTTTGTTTTGCGTCGTTGTGATGGCAGCACAGGAGTTTCTTCCTTTAACTTGCTTAAACAGAAGACATGACATGAAAGCTACTTTCCTGCAAGCCACAAGGAGGCTAACAATTTGAACAAGAAGCAAGAACTATATGCAGATAAGCTACCCATGCCCTGCCCATTATCTTTGTTTTTGCATTGTTGCAATAGCATTGCTTCCTTTAACTTGCTTTCTCTTACTTAAATAGAAAATGCAATATCAGGCCATTTCCTGCACACTACAGGGAAGCTAGCAATATTATGCTAGTCTCCCACTAGCATTCAGGTTGATTGTCTGCATGTCATGCCAGTGCATTCACACAGTGTATCTTGAATTGTCTAATCCTGTAACTAACTTGTTTACCTCTTTTGTTGTTTTCTTCTGTAGGTATTCTTTGCTGAAGATGTAGGGTCAAACAAAGGTGCCATCATTGGACTAATGGTGGGAGGTGTTGTCATTGCTACAGTGATTGTCATTACTCTGGTGATGCTAAAGAAGAAACAGTATACATCCATTCATCATGGTGTAGTGGAGGTAAGTGAACATTCCCCCCCCCCCAAAAAAAAGTTTTCCATAGAAGGCAGTGGCGGTCCTGGTGCCGCCTACGGAGAGCCTTTATACATCACTTCCAGTTTTTAGTGAAAACTGGAAGTAGCATTTAAAGGCCCTCCAGAGACCTTAGAAAGTCTCCATGCATGGCCTCGCCAGCCCTCAAAGCAGGTCCAAGGGATGGCAGTGGGCATAGGCCGCACTCAGGGCAGCATGCCTGGGGAGGTGATACCTCCGCTCAACCAGCCGTGCCACCCAGGATCAATTAACTCCGTTGAAACCACTCCCACCCCCAGGAACGCCACTGATGGAAGGGAATACAGTCATTGCATAATATGGGTGGTGCAGAGTTATGATTTAAGATTACGTTTGCAATTTGTGATTTTCATTCATTGCAATTTGTGATTTTCAGATGGCAAAAGCCTACTACCCCATGAATGAAAATCACAAATTGCAAACATAATCTTAAATCATAACTCTGCACCACCCATATTACATACTTAGCTACTAACCAATGCAGGTAGCGCTCTTGTCCTTTTCCCCTTCTCCTTTTTTTCCCCAAATGCCTTACATAAAACAATGTGTTCTGTTCACACATGAGACCAGTCGCAATGATTCAGTATAATTAAACAAATTCATTGAGCACTTTATTCTGAACAATAGTGCTTAACATGTAATTTTATCACTTTAAATCAGCGGTCAGTAGCAGGGAAAATCTTCCTCGGTGCAAACAGTGCTTTGTGTTCCATCAGGGAAGCCATAAAAGACCCCTACTACAGCTTCCAGGGGTCTTGGCTGCCAGCCGGACACACGTGGATTGCCAGGCACACAATTTGCTGGAGCAACAGATCCCAGCTGGGCACAAAGATACCTGGGAGCTGTAGTAGGGGTCTTTTGTGCTTTCCCTGGCAGAACGTGAGCCACGGCTCACACTGGGGAAGGAAAAGTGAGGCACTGGATCTGGCCCATGGTCCAAAGTTTTGAGCCCCCTGCTTTAAATGAAAGCTAAAAACTGATGCAGATCTTTTCTACTGACTTCCATCCCTTTCAACTGTGTGTTCAGTCCATTTTCATTGAGGCGGAAACAGGATTGCATCTGCTGCTTCTGCAAAGTTTTCTAGGTGCATATTGTAATTTGTGAAAGAGGTGATACATTGTTGTGGGCATCTACTTATCGTTCACATGTCCACCTATAGCTGGTTGAGCTTACTTGGACCATTCATCTTCTGTTGTTCATGTACACAAGTAGTCTTAGTCCTACATATGAGTCTGCTGTTTTGCATGTTTGCAGACTTCAGGGGGGGTTGTGTCTTTTTATTACTAAGTTGTCATTTTAGTGCTTTTGCCATCAGTGGCATCCTAAGTTTTGCCTGGCTCTGCAGCTCGCCCCTTCCACTTGCTCTCAGGGTCATTCCACGGAGCAAGAGCAATGCAGAGGGGATACCCCCACATTGCTTTTGGTTTTTGGAATGCTCTGAAGGGGAGGGTCAGCTTACAGTTGCAGACCTACTCAGAATGCCAGGTGCAGGGAAGTGGTAACAGGATGCAGGCATCTTGTTGTCTCATGTGCTCCCTGAGGCTTCTAGTGGTCCACTGTGACATACAGGAAGCTGGACTAATGGGCCTTTGGCCTGATCCAGCGGGGCTCTTCTTATCATCTTAGGTTCTTATCTGTGTAAAACGTAGCACCCCGTCCCCTTGTGGGGCACCACTGTTCCACTTCAAAGGAAGTGAGCACTGTAACTTGACTCCAGTCTCTTACCTGCCTCAGGTGGATGCTGCAGTGACACCAGAAGAACGCCACCTTTCTAAGATGCAACAAAATGGCTATGAAAATCCAACCTACAAGTTCTTTGAACAGATGCAGAACTAGAACACCACAGCAGCCTCTTGAGTTGGACAGCAAAATGATTGCTTCACTGCCCATCGGTGTTCGGTTAGAGAATAATGTGGAAACAAACAAAAAACAAACATTTTGTTTTATTATTTACTCATTATCGCCTTTTGACAGCTGTGCTGTGACACAAGTAGATGCCTGAACTTGAATTATAAAATCAGTAATGTATTCTCTCTTTACATTTCAGTCTTTACACTACATTATTAATGAATGTTTTTTGTGTACTGTAAAGTTTAGCTGTACTTAACTAGTGCATGGATAGATTCTTTCCCAATTATTTATCATATAGCTCCTTTAGCCAGTTGTATATTATTCTTGTGATTTGTGACAAAAAAACAAAAAGTCCTAATTGAAATATGCTTTAAGAATTGATGGGGGATGCTTTCTGTGTATGTGGGGTTGAGCTGCTTCTCTTTGCTGAGTTTTACTTTTTCTGATCACTATGCATTTTAAGGTCAAGATGACATTTTTTTAGAAAAGTATTCCAGATGAGTTGAGATTATTTTCTTCTGCAGTTGCATTTTATTGTACAGATTGTTGCTTCTGCTGTATTAGTGATGTAGAAATCATGGGAATACATGTCTGTTTTTGTTGTGCCTGTTTTATGTGCACACCTTAGGCATTAAGGGGGTAATTTTTTTCCATGTATCTTTTCATTTAAAAAAAAATCCCTGTTAATTGTGAGCACTTTTATGGGGGGTGGGTGGGAAGAAAAAGTGCCTGCTGGTTGAAAAATTAACGGGGATCCTACAAACGTTTCTGCAGGATGATTGTACAGAATCATTGCTTATGAATTGATAGCTTTCTACACTGTGTTACATAAATAAATTACAAATAAAACCATTGGGCAAGAGTTTTATTTGGATGGAATAATAAGTATTTTGGAGGTGACTTTAACAGTGACCATCAAACGTTCACACTTGAAGATTGGGTAGGTGTTTTTCTTTTCTTTTTCTTTCTAAGTAGACAGGATCATAGAATTCCCATTTTGAATATAGTGGAACAAAATGGCAGTGGGCGAGAGGGGTGTTTGCTCGGGCATGCCTTCCCTCTAAAATGTCTCTTTTTCAGTTTGTATAATAGTGTTTTAATGTAAATAAATACATTCCTGGAGGAGCTCTGTCGTGGTGCTGTGATTCTGTAACTGCTACACTGACTTGCTTGCTTGATCAGCTGCACACATCGTTACAAAAAGGAAAATTCATTTCAATTTTCTCTAAGCACAAAATATGAAACAGTGTTCACAACAGAGGGCTCGTGTTACTAGCTCTTGTTCAACACTGTCAGTTTCAAGGTAAGAAACTCACACTGCTTAATAAGCAACTGATACAAGTGGGTGCAAATGTCGTGTTGTCCACGGTTGCCTCAAACATGGGATAAGGGCACTAAGATTTAGAATCCAAGACAATTACCTTACTTGAGTCCATCCAGCTCTGTTTTATTGATGCTGATTGATAGCAGCTGTTCAGGATTTCAAACTATCCTACCTGGAGATTGAACCTATGACCATGTGCAAATGCCTTATTTCTGTTACTAGGTGTGCTTTTTAAAATACATGTAATGTGCACAGATAGAGGAAACAAATTCATATGCAGGGATCCTTGAGTCATGAAAAAGGTCAAGAGAAAAAGAAAAAGGTAAAAGATGCAATAAAACCATTTTGACATTAGAGAAAGGGAATCAAAATAAACAGTTACTAACTTAAGCTTGCCTGCTCACTCACAGATAGACAAGGCAACATCTCTATTTCTTACTCTTCATTTGCATTAAGACATTGTCAGAAGTTGTTAGGGAGAAAAGAAAGTAGAGAGGAGGAAGAAAGGTCACTTAGTGTGAGCAGGAAGGGAGAAAAAAAAAAGGTTAAGGGAGATTAGATGAGTTTCCCAGAGAGACCTGCAGTTAGAAAGAAGAGATTTTAGGGGGTAGAGAAGGATGGCTGGTTAGTGGGGGTGACAGAGGAAAGGTGCCGATACATAATATATTCAAAGCCTCTCTCTAGCCTAGTGGTACTCAAACTTTTTATCACTGGACGTCATGGCTGGAAGTGCCACTAGAGCCTGCTGCTTTCCTGAGCATGCAGCAATATGTTGGTTTCTCAGCCATTTTCCAACAGCAACGTGAATCAGAAAGGAAAAAAGCCTATTTACAACCTTGACACTAGCAAAACAACCACACGGCCTTCCCCTTTCCCAACATCTTATATTTTCAATTTGACTGCCCTAGGTGCTTTGCTGCAACCCACCTGAAATTGCCTCACAGCACACTGATGGGTCCCGACACACAGTTTGGGAACCATTGCTCTAGCCTGAACCAAAGGTTAGAAGGTAGGGTGAGCCCTTAGGTAGTCCATGAAATCACTTCACCCACTTGTAGTGGGAGAGCTAGTCCTTCCTACCAAATACTTCCTCTTTAGCGATGCCCTAATGTTTTGTGGGGTGGGTGGGAGTTTCCTTGTTCTTGATGGATCTGTTAAAGGAATTTGTTTGCTGGATGCTCCCCTGCAGCAATCCAACAAAACAATAAATTCACTCGCACAGAAATGAGGAATGTTACGAGCACTGTGTCATCAAATTGACTGCACACAAGAGAAAGAAAGACAGCAGAGGCTGCCCCAATAACCAAGGGGTACCATTTTGAAAGCGCAATTCTATACCCGTTGTGCTGGTGCTACGCTCTTGCGCCGGCCAAATGCTGCCGCAAACGTGCTGTCAAGCGCATTGGCGGTACGGTGCTAGACTGGTGCAAGCAGCAGCACCAACACTCGGGCGCTGCCGCAACCGCCAGCTGTTGAGTGTCGGCGGCACACGGTCCACTCTGGGCCTCGCCAGGGTGTTCCAGAGGCGTGCCAGGAGTGTAACTGGGTGGTGCAGTGGGCGGAGACGGGTTTGTGATGCAGGATGGCTATAGTGCCAAATTCTAAACCCCGTCCCCAGCCTCGGCAGCCCTGATTCAGGCCGCTCCTGTGCACGTGCACTTGTGCCTGCAAAACAGCAGGCGCAGATACAGCAAAACAGCAGCCCCATTGGGATGACGGGGGCTATGTGGGTGCAAGGGGAAAAGCTCCCCTTGGCCTGCACTTCACTGCTGCTGCCTCCTAATGGGCTTTAGCATATAGCCCTGTTATGTCTGCCTTAGGACTGGGCTGCCCATCTGTTGAGTGTGAGGATGTGCAGGCAAATCTTCTGGAGCCTCCTGCAGTGAGATTCCACAGGCAGAAAGGGGACCATGAAGCAAGCCCAAACAATCAGGGAGAAGCTTTAATCCAATGAGGGAAGCAGGGCAAGGTAGCTGAAGCTGCTTTCCTGGAGGGAAGGGCGACATGCAGGTTGACTCTTCAGCCCTGCTTGCACTGAAGTTCAGATGTTGCTCATATTACTGATATGATTGAGGTACTTCTGAAAGCTATGCTGCCGATGGTATATGAACTGCTTGAGAATGGGCAGCACATATTTACTCCCAGGAACTAGTTACTTCTACAGAAATCTGAGTTAATGTATTGTACTGCAGTACCAAGTTCTACTGTATGTGAGCAAGCAAATGGTTCATAACCCCCAGGACCTGTGCATGTGTCATATACCATAAACCTTTGAGAATGCTGTCTGGATCAATGTTTCCCAAACTCTTTTGTGCTGAGACCCACTTTTAAAAACGACCCACTATCAGCACCCACCTAGCTTCATGAGATTTAAAAAAAGGTTTCACTTTAGCAGCCACTCAAGCATCTGTTTTTATCCTTTTTACTATTGGAGAAGGGGAATCGTATCCTGGAACATTTTTGAGCTCCACATTTGTTGGATCTCGACTGTTCTGGTAGCCTTGCATTCCTCTTTGCAGTAGATGAAGGTACATTTGCCTACTCACAAGTAGACAGGCATGTGGAGCTCAGTTTTACTTTCCACAGGGCTCAGTACATTTGCCTTGTCAGCTATCAGCTTGTCCGTTTTGCAACCCACCAAAAATCAGGTCGCGATCCACTGGTGGGCCACGATTTGGGAACCATTGGTCCAGATCATAGGTACTGGGGTGACCTTACAAGCATGCAACAACCAGCTGTGGCGACCTGGGGCCATACCTAAGACGTTAGTTGTTCACAGATCACATTGATATTAGACACATTGATATATAATCTGAACATGCGGGGATGCCCCAATAGACATCTCTGCAAAACCTGTCAATACCAAGTGCAAGAGATTCTGACAGGGAAGGGTTGGAATTCTTGGGGAATCGTACTGTAATTGGATTCCCCATGCATTTTCTGTCATTTCCACGTATGCCTCTGATATTCACAAATTAGCACCCCATATAGCAAATTATATTTTTCTTTGGCTTACATAGCTTCTCCAGCTGTCCTGAGGCTTTTTCCTCTCTACCCCAAATGACAGACCCTTTTTCTCTGTGTCATGGCAGGGTACTTCCCCACAATGGTCCCTCCTTCAGTCCCATGGCATGGAGAATTCACCACTATGTAGCTTCAAATGTTACTGGATGCAAGTAAACTTTCCCCTGTTCTGTATTATGTGGGAAAGCAATCTTGGTTCCGTATCTAAGAGCACAATCCTAACCTGGAGTTAGGCCAGCACAGTTAGGCCAGCAAAGTTTGGCTGGCACAAGGGCCACCATAAAGCGCGTTTGGACCACTCTCAGATGGCGCATGTCTCTGTTTTGGCCTCTCTCACTCCGAGAGTGGTCCAAGCATACTTTACGGTGTGCTGACCAAACTTTGCTGGCCTAACTATGCCAACCTAACTCCAGGTTAGGATTGTGCTCTAAGAGTCTCAAAATTTAAATCCTTTGTCTTGTTCTTCCTTACTCCCAAGCATCTTCAAGTGTGCTCTCCTTTTATGCTCAAGGGATGAGCCACATTTTCACTTTGGATTTATATATAAACGGACTGCACATTGCCTTCTCTCATCAAACTTTTTCTGGAAAGGACAAGCTAACCTGTATCCTCAAGCAAGAGCCCTGTCTCAGCTTACAATTTCTCTTTGGCTGTCATCCAACTCACAGGTAAGCCCTTGAGCTTGTGGTCATCTATGATTTATACCTGCCAGACATCTAAGACAGCATTTCTAGTTACTTCAGTCGGCAGCGCAAGTGAACTATTAACCTTCTGTTCCAATCGTCTTTTTTCGGATACACAAGGAGGATGTTGTCCTGCTTGATACTTTAGCTGTGCAGTCACACAACCAACCCTCCTTCTCCCCTGCTAATATCTTTTAAATGGTGTGCAACTATTTCACCTGGGTAGAAAGAAATGAACAAGGTGTTTGCTCAACTTGTTGCGTGGACGTGAATTGTTTCTGACTACCCAAGGAGAGAGCCAGGAATGCCACCCCTTGATTTGCAGAGATACAGAAGCTGTGCCTTACAGGAGAATCCAGATCCCCAATTGTCATTTTAAGATGCTGGAATAAATTGCTCTTTTGTACAATCTTGCGCTTATATTTACAGTTTATCCAGGGCATTCTGAAATGCAACCAATGCTTTGAAAATATAATGGAAAGGAATAGAATAAGACAGTGGTCTTCAAAGTCCTCCTTGGGATAAGAAGACCATGTAAGTGCTTATGGGGGTGGGGCTTTAAGAGGGCCCCCCCCCTGCCAAAACACCAGCGCAATCCTGGGAATTGCATTGTTGCTTTCTCTCTCGCCCGGCCCCTTGAAGAGAAATGAGGCAATGCTCTTCAGGCTGGTGGGTCATGACCCACCAGTTTGAAGAGCACTGGTATAAGAGACAGGGCAAAATACAATATGCAAGTTAAAATTCATGATTAATTTCTTTTTTGGCAGCATTAATCCTCTCCGCCCCTCCCCGGCTGCAGCATTTTTTTCTTGCTCATATAGTGGCTTTGTAACCATTTCCCCCCTTAGCATGTACCCATGGCTAATAATCTCCGGCAAAGCCCACACATTTGCAACAAACCTATTCAGACAGACATGCTGCTTTTAATGACTGGCTGAGGGGACTTCCTGAAGGTAAGATAAGACTCTCATAAGAAAGGTGCTCACCCTGCCACACTTCACAGCTCCTGGGGCGACCCCTCTCAAAACTCACCATATGCTTCTGAGAAATCCATTAGGAGCCTCAGCGGCTTGTCGCAGGAAGCTGGGAGGCTCTCCCAAGGGAATCTGCTCATGAGGCAGCAGGTGAACTGGTTTCTGGAGAGGCGGCAGGCCTTTCCCATCGTATGAGATTCATTTTCAGGACATCTTTTAATGGAATGAGAACGTTTCCCTGAATAAAGAGATTCAACTAATTCTAGCAGTTTGATTCTGACTAAGGAGTGTGAGTCGACATTCCTTAGTTGCAGTAAGCTCCCAAATCTTGGAGAATATTCTTTAGCACAGTGTTTTTCAACCTGTGGGTCGGGACCCCAATGGGATCGTGGCCATCTTTCAAAACCCCGGCAGAAGGGGGCTAGGATCCAACCCAATAATGGCCATATCAGCCTTATCACAACTGAGTTCCAAAACCCAGAAGATGCAGCCGGCCGTTGCACGATCACATACCTCTCTCAGCGATAAGTTGAGGGACTGCGGCATCGAATCTTGGGCTCCTGCAGCTGCTGGCTCCTTTGCCATGCTGACCGTGGCCACCCACGATCATGCTGGAGTTTGTGTGAGAACCAGGCAACCCTGGAAGAAATCGGTGCGACCTGGAAGTGGTCGGTACACTAGCTCTGCCCAGAGGGGATGGGGTTGGCTCATGGCCACATTGGGTCTCCACTCTCACATGAAGTTCAGTGGGGGCCCTTGAGCCAAGTCACGCTCTCGTAGCCAAGTCCCCCTCACAGAGTTGTTGTGCGGCGTGGGGGGGGAAGAACCTTGTAAATTGCCTGAGCTCCTGAGAGGAAGACGGGCATCAAAATGTATTAAGTACACCTGAAACACAACACCGTTTCTGAGTTGTCATCCTGATAACTATTTGATCAGATAACTATTTGCCTCGAGCCCTGAGGCTATTAAAAATCCAATAGCTGCTAACTGCCCTGCAAAGAGCTGAGCTCCTGCAGTATACAAGCTTGTATAAATGTACAGTAGGGAGATAAATGCTTTTCTGGGGTTTTTTTCGAAGTCTGTCAATGACAGATAGTGAGACAGGGTGAAGGCTGGGTCATATAACCAAGCCCCTCAAGGCTAATCATTAGTACTGCCTCATTACGAGATTGAAGGGTTGTGTGTTTTTTGGAAATAAAAAATATTACTTAATAAATAAAAATATTTTTTTCCTATATTACCTTTTTAAAGTCTCATAAAGCTAGGTGGGTCCCATTAGAGTTGTGGTTCTGAAATTGTGGGTCAGGACCCACCAGTGGGTCATGAGCCAATTTCAGGTGAGTCGTAAAGCACCCAAAGCAGCCATCCATTGAAAATATGGGAAGATGAGATGCTGGAAAGGGGGAGGGCTGTGTGGTTGTTTTGCTTGTATCAAGGTTGTAAAGACTTTTTTTTTCCTTTTTGATTCACTTTGCTGCTGGAAAATGGCTGAGAAATGACAGTCTGTCTGTGGGTCCTGGTGCTAAAAAGTTTGAGAATCACTGCATTCGAGCATTCTTTTTAAAAAGTGAGTCCTTGCTTAAAAAGTTTGAGAATCACTGCTTTAGCGCCATCTTCTGGCATATTTTTTACTAGCCAGATTTATTATACCAGTGGTATTCAAACTTTTCAGAATGGCACTCATGTTGGGACCCACTGGAAGTGATGTCATTAACCTGGGAGTGATGTTGTAGCAGGAAGTGATATCATCATGCAGGAAGTGGTCATTTTTACATAATAAAATGACACTGCTGAAATTCAAATTTGCATTCTTGGACTGCATCAATTGTACAACCATGAAACATCACTGACAGAAAACAAGATTAGGACAAAATATTATCTAAAAGCACTGAACAAAAAACAAAATTAAAAAAACAACCCTCACTTGAAAATTTAAACTGTTCACACTCACAAAAGGAATATAACAAGAGTAAGGTCTGCAGTATCCAAGATGGCTGCTCCCAGCTTTCAGCGACCCACCTGATATCAGGTCGCAACCCACCAAGTGGGTCCCGAACCACAGTTTGAATACCACTGTATTATACAATAGTATTGAATACTACCCTTTTTTCTTTATGTCAAAGGACAAAAACCAACTACTTACATTGGCAGAAGCAGGGCCTGGAAATAGACTTGAGACTTCGCAGGTTTGCAGGACTGAGTCCCGATCTCTCTTTCCCCTTGAGAGTTGAGCACTGCTGCTACCAATGGATTGATGGGCTCTGCACACAAACAGGCCTGACAGCTGGAACCAGGCCTGCAGCACTCCTTTAAGGGCATGCCTACTCCCTTATCCTACTATGGACATAATGGGAAAGGAAGGCTGCTCCTGCACAGGTGTGCTTCTAAGCAGATCAGGGATGATATCTCTGCAAGAAACTGTGAATGGGAAGGGGTCGATAAACCACAGGCCTTATTTTGAGCCAAGCCTGTGCTGCAGAGGAGATACAGCAAGGCAGCCTGCCCTTCTAAATGTCGCCAAGGTGTAATGTTGGCACTGCACAAAGTTCTTCTATGCAGAGAGGGAGCAGACAATGTAAGTGTGCAGAGATGCTGTTATGCTATCCTGAACAGAAGTATTTTTTCCTTGAACAATAACCTTACATTTTCTGTTCAAAACTGATGATCGCATAAACCATTGAAAGTACAGATTCTATTTCTTTTGCATCTCTAAGGTAAAGCAGTCAGTTTTTCCCCCACTTTGAACTGTCTTGATTGAGCCAAATCCTCAGGAGGTGGTTCACACTGTCAAATTCCACTCTAGGATTGTGAACATAATTGCCTGGAAAAAGGATCAGTGGTGCAGCTCACGGGGACAGTTTCCCCAGTCAACAAGCTTGGTGGTGGTGGTGGGGGGGGAACAAGCTGAACTTGACATTATTGGCCACAAGTGTGAACACCCCGTTAAGTATGGATAATAGCATCATGTTATATATCATTGGAAAGATAATTTCATGACCAATGCAGCAAAACAAACCACATTGTATTATCTGTATTCTATCAAACGTTATGGCCAATTAACCAGCAAAGTTTTTCTTTATTCAGTTAAGTACATTTAATATTTAAAGTACTTAACTTAGTACTTAAATTAACTTTAACTTAATCCCCCCCCCAAAACAGAAGCAACCTTTTAAGGCCTCCCAAAGAACTTAGAAGTTGTTCTGAGACCTGAGGAGGCCACCGTAGCGCAGAGAAGCGGAGGATGAGCCAGGGGGCAGCACCATAGCAAGGGCAGCAGGGCAGCCCCGAAAGAAGGCCGCCCAGGGTCATGTGTTCCCAATGGCCCCTCTCCGCCATGCTAGTGGAGCTGCTTTTCTCCCCAAGAAAGAGGCGGTAGAGGCACTTGGAGATAGCAGCACAGCCCAAAAGGATGCTGGCTCCTACAATTTGGTAGTACTCTGGGGGGAGAGCAAAAAAGCCTGAAAAGGAAAGGGGTGGTGGGGTACTGTCCATGGTAGTTCCCAAATGGAAGTTGGAATGGAGGTAATGTTGTGGGTTAACATTCCATACTCAGAAAGACAGGGTACAGACGCAGAGATGGACAGAGAACATGAAGCTCTAGAGCTGAAGGTTTTAATCAATTTTCACCTCTAAGATTCCTAGGTGTGTGGACTCAAATCAGGAGGTCCTCTGTTATTAGTCAGGGACCGGGTTCCTGCACACAGGAGGATATGCCCGCCTCTTCAGCTAGCCCTGCCTACTGATTTCCATGGAGGACAAATCCCATTTGTAAGAAATTACCTGCCTCTACCAGGGAACAAGGTGGGGGAGAACCGAGAGAAGAGGCACACTCTGGAGTTGTGAAGACTTTGTATTTGAAATTCATTTGTCTTTCTCTTAAGGACAAAGCAAGAATGTATACAGTACAAGTGCCCAGTTTTCACCTTCAGCTTTTTAGGATGGGCCTCTATCAACTCAGCAGGTTACTAATAGACCTTATCCCTTGCATCTACTGCTGAGGCAGCTGCCTGGTTCAATCAAAACTGAAAGGAAATCACAAGTTGCTTAACAAAAATAGCTCAAATCTACTACTGCTACTGTGCAGAGCTGCCCCGATAACCTATTATTTTATCCTGCTGCTTTTAAATACAATCCCTTTGAGCTTGTGAGGCTGTAGGTATGAAAAACAAGTTGGTACGTGCAGGAAAATAATAAAGGATAGAGGTTATGTTCTGGCTTTGGTTTTGGCTGCCTTAGGAGGCTGCCTGAAAATCCAAGCTGTGCCCAGCTTCGGTACAAAACAGTATTTGTAGTACTTTTAGTCTGCGATATAACACATTGATTGAATAAAACAAGTGACATCAACTAGTACATAAAAAGCATCCATAGTACATAAAAAGTACATAGTACATAAAAAGCATCCACAAAACCACCCTAGAAAGCATCCATGCTTTCTAAGAAACTTCACAAAGTCCCTTTACCTCTGATTGCCTTATATTATTTCAGCTTCACAATACATCACTGCGTTGGGTATGATTACTGATGGCTGAAGAATTATATAGTCAGACATCTCACAGAATAACAGACTAAGAGTAATTGATTCAGATGGGCAAAGTACAATAGCCCTCTAAGGAAGCAAATGAGAATATATAATCAAGGGATTTTCCATCCTCACTTGTGGATTCTACCACCTCTTAATTAGAATATGAAAATACATCTCTGTTAAGGAAAATACATTTGTAATGCCTACACTGAAATCAGCAGAGGAAAAGGGTGTATTTTCTAAGAGAAATACATTTAGAAATGTTATGCAAAGATATTTTAGACTCCTAAAATTTTTGCAATTGGAATCATGGGTATTAAAATAAAAAGAAACTACCCATTCAAAATTTGAATTCAGAATATCTGCTAATATCTGCTAATTAATACATTAGCAATTCTATAACTATTAAGGGAAAACATATGTATATTCCATTGCCATTTGAAAATGAAACTGTCCAAAAACTGCCCAAGGTGCAAACAGGTGGGCCACAAAGGCGTTTGTTTCCCATAAGATGGATGAGCCCTGCTGAATTGGACCATTTTCCTTTCTAGTCAGCATCCTGTTTCCCACAAGTGCCAACCAGATGCCTCTGGGAACCCCACAAGGAGATGAAATTATTAGAATTATTTTTACCTTGCCTTTCCCATGCTGAATCAAATGCCCAAAGAGGCTGTACTCCTAAGTCTTACTGAACACAATGAACTTACTCTGGAGTAAGCAATAGGTAGTGCACATTGATAACATTCTCTTTTGACCAGGACAATGTATTATGAATGCTCTTTTTGAATTATGAATTCAAATGCCCTTTTAAAAGTTTATTTTAAAAAATCCAAGCCCACAAGTATGAAAGGGAAACACTGCGTGTGTTCTGCCAAGTCAATACCTAATTAAAACAGTATCTTACAGAAGTGGCTCCATTCCAAATTGGGAAGCACGTCACTCTCAATCCCTCTTGGGGCGCAATCCTAACCTGGAGTAAGGCTGGCACAGTTAGGCCAGTAAAGTTTGTCTGGCACAAGGGCCACCATAAAGCGCATTTGGACCAATCTTGAGTCGGAGGATGGCGCATGTCTGTGTACTGGCCTGTGACTCCGAGAGTGGTCCAAACATACTTTACGGTGTCCTTTGTGCTGGCCAAACTTTGCTGGCCTAACTGTGCCAACCTAACTCCAGGTTAGGCTTGCGCTCTAAGTGACTTTGTTATGCAGAAAGACTTGTACATTACTATTACTTATCTTGGATACAACTTTCCTCGACTAGCTCCAGATGTAACTACTATAACTTGTCCGTACAAGGTAATATTTTCAAATTTTTGTCTTTCTAAATTAAGAAAAACATGTAGAAATGCTAGAATAAGACATGCTAATATGTTTCTGTAATCTCTCTCCTACAATACTATATATTGTATCTAACGTTACTAAAAGAACTCTTTGAAGCATGATACACATTTCTCAAAAACACAAAAATACAAAAATTTTGCTGTGTAAAATTTTATTTTCTTACTTTACTATATTGACAATTTTATGCACAAATATTTTAGAGTAAAAATAGAAAATAATTGTTTCATGTAAAATTACCAAAAAATTCAACACAAAAGGAAATACATAATTAGCAGAGTATGTGTCCTTAAAGAGTAAAAATGTATGCAAAACCCCTCCATTTTACAAAAATTTGGGAATATACCTTCTATATTTTTCTTCTGACAGCCACACAATGCCATGACATACAATAACACATACCCTCTCTCTTACTGAAGACCTCAAATTAGTCACAGATTGTCCCCCACAAAAAACTGGACAAGTGTGTACTGTTTAAAAAACATACCAGTACTCTACAAATGGGGAAAAATATTACAAGTGCAGAAGCTTACAAAGGAAATATACTGAAATTCCAGGTTTTCAGAAAACAAATCCAATGTATATAAAAGAAAGGCCATATGCCATGTTCCCTAATATGGCTTCTTCTATTATGTGCATAGCTGACAGTTTTATCTATGATAGCATTAATACATGAGATCAGCCAAGTCTGCTTCAAAATTCACAGGCTGCTTCTTCTACAAGGAAAATGATACACCTCAAACACATTTTGAAGATATGGTTATGAACCAATAACATGAGTTATGCTGCTTTTTAATGAACCTTCTTCTCTGCCTTAGAACTACACAAACAATCCTGAAATCTGTATTTTCAGGTACCCAGTTTCTCCATCTATGCTATATACTAACGGCTCCTTGCTACCCTAGAAGACTGCAAATTCCTGATGTAAGATTAAAATGGGCTTTTCTCTCACCATAATTATCCTTCAGATAACTCTAGCAGGAAAAAGTATTCTCAATAGGTTTGAAAACAGCAGTGAAAAGCAGTGGAACAAACTGATATCCCATATTCTGTTAAATACAGAAAGACCCATTGGACTAGACAGACAATTGTCACTCAAAATTTAGAATACCTCTTTTGCTTAACTGATATTTAGGATCAATATCTTCCTTCTAATGCTCCTACGTAGTCTGAAAACAGAAAGTAGCGATAGGCCTGTGGCAACCAGCAGAGCCACAGCTGCAGTCTAATGATCCCGGGACTACACCACCTTTTATGCTCAGTGCTTATTACTATAAGTCTGACTCTCCGAGTCATTTGATTCTCATCAGGATAAAAATCCTGTTTTAACACCTGCATTTTTAGTGATTGTGAAGAAAAACAGCATCTTCTCCTAATAGGTTTGTTCTTTTAATAATGATTCATTGAAAAACCTGCATTCAGAACATAATTATATTTATATCATACAAATGAAGGTGAAGGAAAAAACAAAACCTTATGAATGTGTTTCCCAGACTTTATGGGGAGTCTCAAAAGGCCTTAATGAAAATGCAGAGCAAAGAAAAGCACTGTTATCAGAAACTCTGGATTTAAATTGGATATCACTGTTAAATATTTTGTCTAATTATTAAACTGTTTCTTTTTTACGCTAAATACTACAATATTTTATTTCCACAGCATCAAAACAGCTTGGAAATCATGTAACTTAAAATAAAGGAACTGCACTTTTCTGTATTTAATACAGATGTCTACATAACATTGGGAGATCAAACTTAATTTCTTATCCACTTAGTAGCAGATATTTTATTTTTCAAAAATAAGGGGCCGTCTCTGTGATTAACTTAAGTCTTCAGTTCAAAGTCAGCTACAGTGCAAGTATTTGCAGAATCAGCTGGTATACTCTGCAGTGTAGATTAAAACAAAGCAAAACCTATTCTTTGGATGAGAGACAGCATTTCAAGTTTTTAATTTTCTACTATGAAAAGTGTGGAAAACCCTTTTTTTGTGCCAGTTTAGCTATCTCTCAACATAGTTGCGCACTTTCTCTCAAATACGAATGTTACCTACATAGTCTGTCAAAATACTTGAAATTGGTTTTTCACCGTGCCGGACTTAAACTTGGATCTTTCTACAGCAGTGATCTTCAGCTCTGCCTATATTTCACTCCTTTTGCTAATAAACAGAGAAACTGTCTTAGGAGCATATACTTTTCAGAGTGTTTCTTACAGCTCAGCATGCTTAGATAATAATGATTAACAGAAGCCTGCTCTATCTGTGGAAATATTACATTTCAGCTGGTAGCTTGAGAACAAAAGTACAGAGAACTAAATTCAAATCATTGACTGGTTTATGCTGTATAGAGAGATGCTTTACTTTCTTAAAATCTTCAAAAAAGCATCAGTAGGGCATGAGTTGGCACCAACCAATTTTAGGTTCTCTTACCAATCCTATTACTTGCAACAGGTCTGTCTTCAAGTTGAAGAAACTGGAGTGCTTTTAAGATACATGAAATATATGCCTTTACATGAAAAAGATCCAAATTTATGGGAACCTCAGTTTCTGCATCATATTGATCTGCCAAGGAATAGAAGTAGCTCCCATTTTAAGATCAGACACTGCTCAGTATATGCAAGAAAGGCCTCATGCTCCCAAACCTTCATGTCCTGAAACTTAGTTGTCTTTTTCCGCTTGCAGAGATGCTGTAGCCAGTGTGACTGCTGTAACAGGCTGTGCAATGCCATGGAGTTGCATCTTTGCCAGTTTCTTTTGTTCACACTCTGTAACCAACCGATTCAGTTCTGCTGCACTGTAGCCAATTAGAGTCTTCAAATCACAGACAAACTTGTATACAAACCTCTTGCCTTGTACTTTGCAGATCATGTCTCCATCATAGTAATACCTTCATTGAGAAAGAAAAAGGAACAAAAGTCCTTGAAAAGCAACTGAAGATTAATAGAGCGACCCACTCAGAAGAATGTTCAGAAGTAAGCAGGTCACATTGGGACATCAAAAAAAATATTCACATCCTTCCTCTGATAAAACTGTAACTGAACTGCTGCAGAAGCCCATACATCAGATTCCATGAAATCCCAGCACGCTGCCCAACCTCCTACACTCTGCACAACAGTCAGTATTTTTCATGTGATAGCACACCCTTACAGTATCCAGCAGAAATCTCAAAGGAATTTTCATGACATACGTTCCTATAGCTTGTGCTTCATCCTGCATCAAGCAGGGCAAGAATGTGGCAAATATGAAGTGTTCATAAAGCTTTAATTCTTGAAATCTAGGTTTGGATGATAAGATGAAAAAGGCTGCCTTTCTTGTTTTTAAACAGACTTTCAAGCTACCAAAATATATGGGGCATACAAATGCCTTCTAACCATAGTTTAGGGCAGTGGTCTTCAAAGTGGTGGGTTGCAACCACCTGCTGCAGTACAAAAACTGGAAGTGGGCTCCAACTGAAAAGCAGAATAACTTCACACATCAGGGAGGTCTGCAGAGGGGGCTCCACCAGGAGGCCAGCGTGACCCCCCTCCAGATAAGGGTAAAAGTCCCTAGGTGTCCACAGCGGCACAATTGCTGCTGCACCATTGGGGCACCCTTTC
Organism: Lerista edwardsae; assembly: GCA_029204185.1. Lineage (NCBI taxonomy): Eukaryota > Metazoa > Chordata > Lepidosauria > Squamata > Scincidae > Lerista > Lerista edwardsae. The sequence goes on from JAJKFI010000029.1 coordinate 6,803,884, forward strand.
CAGCCACAATCCCTCCCTTCTGCAAGTACTTACAGTGGCCTCAATGTCTTTGAGGACCATTGCTTAGGGAAAATCCCAAGTGTTGAGTTAGTTCCCCTTCCAATCATTCCAGGAACAGGCAATAATAAAAGCAAAAACCTATGTGCTGGTACATCTTAAAAAGTGAAAGATGAAAAGGCTTTGCACTTGTTATTACAGCAGAGACAATTTCCCAAGATGACCTGTGCCGCCATCCAATGAACAAAGAGTTCCTACTTCATCCTGAACATTGAATTTCTTAGTGCCAGGAGCGTGTAGTTCATCTTGTCTTATCACTACTATCAATTTTCCTAGTTATCCTTTTAAGCAACGTTTTCCTAACAACTAGGCCCTTGTGTATAAATGTGTAGAAAAATGTGACTTCGCACAAACACCAATTCTGAAGACCATATAGATATACAGATATGCTTTAAACAGGAAAATATATATAGGATCTTAAATATATAGTATTTTTATTCCCTTTCAATAACATCAAATACAACTCATTTCCCTATATTAAATGGAATGGCAAAATTTGCTTAAATATCTAATTGCCACTTCTTTCAACACACAAATTAAAGTCACTTAGTACAATTTAAAAGATTTGCTCACTAAATTAAGTACTGCTGCCATGAGAAAAAGGCTATTCAATTTATGGATTATTTAGAAAGATTGAAAATATGCCTTATAATGCCAATATACGGTGTGGCCACCTTTACAGTTATAATAGCTATTCAACCTAAATTAAGGGTTTTCAAACTGGGACATAGCAGTGCCCCAGCACAGAAAGCCCTGGTGCTTTTCCCTGAAAGAACAGGGTAATGGCAGCAATCAATTGCCACAATTGCATTGCTTCTTACTATAGAATGGGGCTGGGGAGACTTACTGTTCCCCTCCCTAGCATCAAGGGAGTGTTGGGGACCCCATGGATCCCTCTGCAGGGCTCCCCGTGCATCAGAAAGGTTTAAAAAAAAAGATCTAGACCCACTTTTAGTTTGCTGGAAGTGACGCATGGGGAGCCCTACAGAGGGGCCTGTGGGGTTCCCTGACCCCACTGGATGCTGGGACAGGCAGCGGTAAGTTCCCCCAGTCTGTAGCTAGCAGTGGCACTATTGTGGTAATTGTGTTGCTGCCATTCCCGTCCCCACAAATACTTAGGGTGCAATCCTAACCTGGAGTTAGGCCAGCATAGTTAGGCCAGCAAAGTTTGGCTGGCACAAGGGACACCATAAAGCGCATGTGGAACACTCATGGAGTCAGGGAGGATGGCATAGGTGCGCTGGCCTATGACTTAGAGAGTGGTCCAAACATACTTTATGGTGTCACTTGTGCCGGCCAAACTTTGCTGGCCTAACTGTGCCAGTCTAACTCCAGGTTAAGATTGCACCCTTAGAGTGGTTCCAGAACTCCTAGAGTTTGGGACCCGCTGACCTAAATTGATAACACATTTGGAGAGCTACATTATGAGAGAAGTAAAAGAGGCTGAAATTTTTGGGGAAAAAAACTTTATAGAGTGACATCATAGATCTCTAAGTTTATGGAATCAAGAGAGGAATCTTTCTCCTTTTCTCATATGGGAAACCAATGAAACATAGGGAAACTTGGAGAACACCAATTAGCATTATGTTCAGAACAGACAAAATGTATCATTAATGTGTGCAGTCTATTACCACAAGAATATGAATATGGCCATAAACAGCTTTAAAAGAGGACTAGACAAATTTTCAGTTATCATTTATTAAACCTCCATATTCAGAAGCCTCTGAAAATCATATGATGGAAACAAAAAATGAGTTATGGGCTGCCCCTACCCTGCTTGAGAAATTCTAGAGGTAATTAGATGGTTGCTGCTGGAAAAATAACACAGGATCAGATGAACACTAACTTGATCTAATGAACAGTTCTTATGTACTTAACTTACCGTAAAGCACGGCTGAGTTTCTCATAGTTCATAGTAGGCTTATTTTTACGTTGTCCCCATTTCTGTGCAACTAGCTCTGGCTGATTGAGTTTGAACTCTCCTTCATCGCCAACCCATGAAATGCAGTCTCGAGCATCTTTATCTGTCAGAAGCTCAAGCAAAAACTGCCATAACTGGATCTGACCATTGTTTCCTATTAAGGAATTAGAATGTAAACATACATCAGTTTTCTCATGCAACTAGAAGCTTAAAATACAAAATAGATGAATATTATTTTATTATTATTATTTATTGGATTTCTATCCCGCCTTTTTGCCCGAAGGTACCCAAGGCGGCATTACAACATAAAAATACAGTAAAATATAAAATTTAACATTAAATAACAATTTAAAAACAATATTAAAACAATACAATAAAACAAAATTAAAACAAAGCAATATAATTTAAAAACAACAAGCCCTGTGGATCATAAGATAAGATATAAAATATAAAAGTGTAACAAACCAGCCAGTGTAACAAACAAATAAAGCAACAATTGAGGGGGAAGGCTATTAAGATAGCCATGTTGGCCCATCAAAAACAAATACAAAAATAACAGCAGGTTAATACATGCGGAATCAACTGAAGTTTCCCAAAAAAAAGGACAAACTTTTTTTTTGTTATCACTTCCTCAGGTTAGATGTTAGGTCTTAAACATGCTCAACATGTTTTATTATCCAGCCTGAGGAAGAGTTTACCATATAAAAGATATTACCATACTTCTGAAGAAAAATTAGCTTTAAGTAAATCTATAATCAATATTGGTGAATCAAATTCCTCCCTTTTTCCTACTTAAATGTTACCTTTAGAAAACTGTTTAAATCTGTTCATTAGCAAACATGCAATGCCAACATAAAATTGAATCTCACTGAATTCAGTAAGATCTACTAAAAATACACTTTGCATTGTAGCTTCAGCATGACAAGGATTCACCTTAATGACTACCTGAAGAATCTGATTCTTAAAATAATTTGCCACAATTTCCATACTCTTGTAGGTAATAAATACCAAACTTCAGAGAATATTTTTTCCCAAGTGGGCAGATAAAATGGTAACTCATGCTTTCTAAAACACAAAGAAACCGAATGATAAATTGGTAAAAGAGTTGAACAGCAAAAGGCAAAAGTGAAAAGGACTAAGAAACACACACACACACACACACACACTTTGGACTTTAAAACATTGCTACTTAAGAACATAATAGGTCTCAGGGGTCTATCTGCTATATTCTTAAATCCAGAATCAGTATTATTGGTAGCAAATGTAAAATATAAAAATTTTTACATTACACCTACAATACTGAATTTTATATTGTGTGTTTTTATCTTGAAATATGCCAGCTTTTTCAATAGATCTTGCCTTGGCCAATAGCTTCCTTAATCCTCCGCCTTCTTTTTGCTCCCATGAAATGCCAGATTGTGACCCTGTTGCCATAACTATGGATCTGTTGACTGAGCCGTTCAGCTCTCAGAGTTCCTTTTGGTCTGTGGTCACCACCCCCCCACTCCACCCTGAACTATTTAAGAAAAACACTGTAGGGACCAAACCCATTTTGCCACCATTCTTGCTGGGCCAAGTACTACACCAACCAACGCTGATAACTTGAATGTCCATAAGCAGGGATGCAAGTGTTCTAATGCGAAACAGTGGTTTGATTTTCTATGATAAAACTGAACTAAATGCATTTAATTTCTTAAAATATTCCAGCACTGAAATGTAAAAAAAAACCCACAATTATCACACTTGGTATCCGCAGGGGATCTGCTCTAGGACCCACCACGGATACCAAAATCCTCTGAAGCTGTAGTCAATCACATGGAGGCCATGCTGGCCTCCTAGCACCTCAGAATGCCTCTAGACGTGACCAGAAGTTGCCAGCACAAACCAGAAGTGGCTTTTGGTCATGCCCAGGAGGCTCCCTGAGGTATGGGCTTGGCATTCGCAAATGCTGAGCCCACAGATTAGGAGGGTCCACAGTATAAATGTCCGTTAGCTGCTCACACAAGAATAAGGAAGGAACTCTAGATTTTCTGGAAGTGGAGGAAGAAATACAAAGTGCCTATCTGAAAAAATATAGTTATTTTCAGACAGGCACACTTTATTTCTCCATTCCCTCCCCCACTCCCAGCAAGTCTTGAGTTGCTTCCTTACTCTTGTGTAAATGCAAAATTTGAGCTGCCATGCATTCAAAATGCCATGCATTTTTCTGATCTTGGATGAATTCTACATTCAGTAGCATGAACTGGAAATGTAAGTGTGAATATAAGTTATATAGCAGTTTATAGAAATAACCGTTTGGTATTAGGAAAAAAAAATACCTGTTCTGTTCCCTGGTGAACTTCTATCTTCTCCTGAAATCCTTGGTGCTCTCTGTACTTTAGCTGTCTTTGCACTACTGTTTATGACTTTAATGGTGGTTGGTGTAGAAGGCTGTACAGATGCTGGAATAATTTGCACGGCTGCACAGATGGAAACATGATAGAACACCACAATTATGGATGAGTGATACACGTGTAGCAATTACTATTCCAGACTAAAATACAGAAGAACCTTCTAAGATGAAGCTTCTAAGATAAAGCTCATATACACATGAAGCTATATTGGGGGCAAATAATGGCAATATTTGGAAAAGTATATAAATACCTTGGAAAAGTATATAAATTAGTTTTATTCAATCCCTGAAAAGCCACAGAAAATTTCCTGTTTAACAATATTGTTACTAACTAACATGAGAAAAATTATGTCACTGGCTGACATTCAAATACTGAGCATTTGTGTTGGAATTACGTATTCATTGCAATACCTCTGGAATACCAATGTCCCATCAAACATTTATTTACAGGACAAGTCTTTCAATTAAGCTGGTTAACTTTTATGCAACCTCTGTAATTGTTCCACAGATTGGTTTCTAAAGTTTTTGGGACTATATGGCCACTACAAAGGTATCTGTTACACTCTACGGCAGTGGTTCCCAAACTCCTGCAGGGGAGCTGGGAACGAGGTAATCTTTGCTTGGGCAGGAAGGGGGTAGGGAGCACAGCAGTGCTGCCACTGACAAGTGGCTCTTTTACTTACCTGGGGGCAGTGCTGGCCTGCTGCAGGGACCTGGAGGCTTGAAGCCCTCTCTGATCTACTCTGCAGCTTGTTTATAAAGCCCTTATTTCCTATCTAAAGCTACTTCCTGTTTTCCAGGAAAACAATTTAGGAATTGAAAGCCAGCCCTAAGTAAAGCCAGTGATTAAGCTGTCACTGAGAATGCACCCTTAAAATAAACATCCATATTAAGAATAAGGATGTTTGTCCCCTTTCCTGAGGGAAAACTCCACTGCCTAAAAGGGGTCTATTCAGCTCACCACCAGTGGTGAAACAAGCGACCCTCTGTTGGGGTGCCTGGATCCAGGCCAAGGATAAGATCTGGTAGTGGAAGCCACCGCCAGGTGCAACCCCGTCGCAAGGTGCCCCTCCTCCCTTCCCAAATGGGCTTACTGGTGGCCAGCACTGCTGTCTGTCTGCTCATATTAGGGCCAGGTGCTCACTGAGCACCGTGCCAGTGTGAGAGGTGTGGTGTCACGGACGTGCTTTATGGCACATACATACAGCTGGCAATAAGAGGCTCAGGACTGAGCCCTAAGTAAAGTCAGTGATTTACTGGTAATCTATCACAGAAAATGTACCCTTAGAAATAAACATCCTTCTTAGAATATGGAAGCATTGTCTCCAAATGCAAGCATTGTGGTTTTTTGGTTTTGATTTTTGCAGAGTTCCAGTTTCTTCTTGAAAATACTTATTAGTAAAAACCGGTAGAATGGCAACTTACGTTGATCAATAGTAACAGTTGCTATTTCTCCAGCATGTTCCTGGCTAGCCAAGACATCTGCAGTATACAAGAAAAACATCAAATTTGATTAAAATGGTAATCACAACTAAAACTCAGTGATACCTGTTATTTCCATTTGAAATTCAAGAAAAGCAATAGTCAATTTCATTAAAAAATGAAATAGCATTAAGAGGCATACATAAGCATAAATGGAGTAAGGAGTGGGCTTGCTCATTCACAGATCTGTGACAATCATAATGTTATTGATTTTATAGGCAATTCTATATCACATGTTCATTCATGTTTAGTTATTGTGTTCAGTCACAATATTTTGTGTTCAGTCACAAAATATGCATCACTTATTTTTGTGGCATGTAGGAAAACCCTGAAATCACTTAAGTGCCTTTAGAATAATTCAAATTTTGCTTTGACGTTATCAGCATTTGTTCCTGATAAAATCTGCAACAGTGCTTAAGTTATCACAATCCAGCAAACTGTGCAAAACACAGTCCATACAGATTCCTTATAATTATACAGATTCCTTATAATTCACATGTAAACAGAGCCCAACTCTCAATAGCATTTTCAATCACATGATTGCAGTATGCATTGTTCAGTAGTTAAGACTACCAAGACAAAAAGATTGCTTATTTAATAAATTAATATGGCACTTGCTGAGAAAACTCACATACATTTTCGAAGAAGTTCCAGATGGCTCCAAAGGATTTCTCCCCGAGGGACTCTCTGGAAGAAGTCTTCTTGACCAAGGCTGCACAACTCTCTCCCAGGAATGCTAAGAGTATTGAGGTCTATGTCTGTCATGCTGAACTCCTTCATCACCCATACTACCCAGTGCAGTACCTGGTCAGTTGACCACTGTACTGGGTCTAGGAAAGAAAAGAAATATCTTTTTTTTTCCAATGTTGCAACAGACTATACAAAAATCATCACAAAACCCCCAGTAGATGACAGTTCCATCCAGCTTAACCAATTAAAAGTGAACACAATGAATTTTTCTAGACAATTTAATTAAAATTTTAATTTCTAACTATCCTTATACTTATATGAGTGCATCTTAAGCAGTGCGCTGTTCACAAAATAGTTTTACCATGGTAATTATTGTGGCCATCACATGCTTTCTCAAACAGTGTCAGGTGATCTATCATGTTTTTATATATTAGTGCTTCCAATGTTGAGAGATCCCTTCACAAACAATCTTCCTCCATGGGTGCAACACACCTTCATGAGGGAAAGTTCTGTTTGCAGAGGGAACCCCTGGCAGTGGAAGTACTAGTCAGGATGCCACACTATGCTTGCAATTCAAAGAACTGTTTGTGCTGTTAAGGAACCTACTTTTCAGCTACTGACAAACCTTTCACCTATTAGAGTGGGTGAAACCAAAAAGAAAACATGCGAGAATACCCAAACGATGTATGAGTATTGTATGATGAATATTCAAACGATATATGAGATACTGCCTATGAGCTTCCCTGAAATCACAGCATATACCATCATATGTTTTAAAAAATTACATATACATTCTTTTAGAAGGTTGCACATACTAACCTTTTCCTTCGTAATAAAAGACTAGACAAAATACCGCAAGTATGCAACAACATGTCCTCTTTTCTTGCCCTGACCTGTCTAAACTGAAATACAATTTCAGTAGGCTACAGGTAGGCTACTAATCTGGTCATAGTAGTAGGGAGATGCTTATCTCTTTTTCTGCAGACCATTTTTTCCAACAAGAAAAGCAGCTGGAATAGCACATGGGTAAAAGACTACGCCATTCACCCCCATTAAAAAATAATTGCAGCCCTATAGGCTACGACTCAGGTATTAGACTATCGTCCTGCTCTGAATGGGATTGCATTTCCTCTGAAGGACGAGGTCCACAGCTTGGGGGTTCTCCTGGATCCGCAGCTGCTCCTGGATTCTCAGGTGGCGGCTGTAGGGAGCCTCTGCTCAGCTTTGTCTGATTCGCCAGCTGCGACCATACTTGGGTCACTCAGACCTGGCTACGGTGACCCCTGGTGACATCCAGATTAGACTACTGCAGTATGCTCTATGAGGGCCTGCCTTTGAAGACGCTTTACAGACATGCTCCGGTATCCGCTGGGGTTCCATTCCGGACCCCCCAGTGGATGCCTGAAATGGTGGATAGTGGGGATGCCTTTTTAAAAATAGGGGAACATCAGTGGTTTTGCTGCAACAAAGTGAAAAAAAAGATTTGTTTAATGTTCCCCTATCTTTTTAATCGGAGTCCCAGTATCCATGGTATCTGTGGATAACTGAAACCGTGGATACCGGGGCATGCCTGCACTGTGACAGACCACTGGTCCCATGGCCTAGTTCTGTCTACTCCAATTGGCAAGAGTGCTTCAAGAGCTCCAAAAGCAGGGGTCTTTCCCAGTCTCACTACCTAATATTCCTTTTCAACCAGATATTCCATGATAGAGCCTGGGACCTTCAGCATTCTTTGCATGCATCACAGAGGTTGTCCAAAGTTATTTCAAGGTAAAATTTACCTTTTACCATATGCCTTTAGGACACCTGCTGATCTGCTAATACAGTATAAATGGGATGTTATTCAGGATACAGAAGGAGAACGCACAGAGCCTAGATTCTTTTGATTTTGTTAAAACTGCAATATTTAAGTTATTTTAAAATGTGAGACAAATTTATGTACTCTTATGCATATTGGCAGTAAATTTATAATACTTGCCGATCATTTCATGATAGTAATATTTTTCATTTAATAATTTCATTATATCTTATAGAAATAAGAACCTGCTCCAATGTACCAGGATTAATGTCTCAGTTCTTGACAAAAATAATTCAGAAGTTCTTATACTGGAAGCACTGACTTTGATTTTGTCTCAGAGACCAGGATTTACCAGTTTATACTGATTTATTCTTGAAAATTTGTTAAACATTTTTCTAAGAGACCAACTGTAGATTGGTAGTTTGAAAATAGCCATATTGAAATGATTTGGTTTCATTTCATTCTTCAGTTCACAGTGCTACAACCAAATGCTCCAGAAACCTCCCAAGGAAAAAAAGACGGCAAAAATAAATCTCAGCATAGGTGGTTTTGAATCATTACATACATACATGGGTTTCTCTATTTTTTCTTATAAGCTATTTCTGTTGGCAGCAATACTGAAACTCAATGTTAAAAATCCACTGAGGTAACAGAATGCATGCTATTACCTTGTTTTGCAATTGTTATAGACAACAAAATCTAATATAGACCAGTTTGCAAATGAAAAACTAAACAAAAATACAAAGGTGTACATATGCTAGTGAATATATAAATTACCATAAGGTATTCCTAAGCGTTCCTGTTCTTTCCGGTAGCCTTCTAATGCTGCAGCCCACCGAGTTACTTGTTCCGATGTTTCATCAGAAATTGTGGTAATATGTTTTGTTCCATCCAGTGTTATCACTTGAGCTTCTTCAACCAGGTGTGCTTCAGTTTCAGTATGGTGGGCATCTGGATCAATCACTACCTCAACAGTTTCTACTGGCTTCACAATTTCAAGTATGTTCAGCTTGGGTTCTATTCCTGTTCAAAGAGACAGAACACAATTGTGTAAATAACTCCCAAACAACCTAAAAAAAAAAAGAGGTAGGATTAAACTGCTCTGTTCCAATTCAATAAGATATAGCAAACAAAAGATTTGAAAGAGTATCTCTTGCCACACAGTTCAAATAACACATTCACTGACTAGAAGAAAGCTATTAGCTCATCTTTTATCTCTCATGTTTATAACATGGTTTACATCTTTAAGTGCAATATTCTTAAATTAGCTTGTTAGAAAACCATTTTATTTCAGAATCTTCTTAAAAGGTTTGCTGTACACCATATAAAGGGCTTGAAGATCTGCAAACATTGAAGTACTGATTCCAGCATGAGAGTTTTTGCTGCATAATTGTATGCATGTTTACTCAGAAGTAAGCCCCACTCTTATTTGTGGGGCGGCAGAGGATGAGATGGTCAGATAGTGTTACCGAAGCAATGAACATGAAGTTGGGTGAACTCTGGAAGCTAGTGGAGGACAGAGAGCCCTGTCCATGGGGTCATGAAGAGTCAGACACAACTTAGCGACTGAACAACAAGCCCCACTCTGTTCAATAGTTGCTCCTTAGTAAGTGTGTTTAGGATTGCAGTTTGCATTACCATCTTTGAGTTAAACAGTACCATAGGTTGTTAAAAATACTTCATGAAATTAATTTTCAAGGCCCATCATTTTGACTCATTCACAAACTGTGAAGATTTCCCTTATCTACTAAAGGTGCACAAATTGTGGCAATTCTAGTCCAGTTTTACCTTACTTGTTCTAGATCAAGAAGCAGATGTATTAATTGCATTTTTACCTTATATTTTAAAAAGCTGTGTAAGAGTCTCAACGCAATCCTACCCGAAGCTTTGGCTGGCACAGCAGCTACTGCATCAGCAGAAAGTGTCACAAACATGCTGTAAAACACATTTGCAACACCACAAGAGTAGGCAGCATCAGCAGAGAGGACTGCACCTTCCTGCTAACATTTCATTTGGAGCCTGCAGCACAGGCAGGTAAGGTGTTGAGAGGTACAGGGTGTGGGGACAGTGGTGGGGAAGTGGTTTTTCTAGGTGGGGGCAGGGCAGAATGGGGATGGGGGTGGATTAGGCCAGGGAAGGGCCTCCTCCACATATCCTAACTTGCTTTCAGGGTGAGGCAGGCCTGCACAGGGCAAGCCTACCCTATGGGGCTACTTGGATTGCCAGCTATTTAACTAGCAGAAGTTCAAGTGGCCCTCTGTAGGACCCCCTGGCCCAGAAAGGAGACCTCCAGCTGGCTCCCAACTAGTGCTGGATATAGCGCTGGCCGTGCAGCCTGGCAGGGCCAGTGTTAGTTAGGATTCAGCTGCTCTATACTTGACCTCTAGGGCAGTGATGGCAAGCCTATGACACACGTGTCAAAGGTGACACACCACAACATTTGGGGTGACACACCAGCAATTACCAATACCTGACAAAAAAAACTGAGTTTGTTTTATTTATTTTTCATTTTTGTAATTATTTGATGTTTCTTTATATAATACATAACACCACACATGATTGGACTGTATTTTTTGTTTAAATAAATGAATATAAATAATTATTTCTCTTTTGTCTGGGAGGGGGGTTGACACACCAGCAGAGTCAAGTTAAGCATTTCCCTAAGTTTCGACACACCAAGCCCAAAAGGTTCACCATCACTGCTCTAGGGCTTCCTTGGGCCTCATAATGCCTTATAAAAACATCACTTCTGGTTTTTGCTGAAAACCAGACATGAACTGTTTTGGCCTAAATTACCATTCTGAAGCCCACAGAGGCTGCGGGTGGTCAAAATCAGCCTCTGCAGATCTCAGAAAACCCTCCAGAACTGACCAAAGAACAACTCCAGTCAAGTTTGGAAGGTCCAAGTGGGCCCTGGGGGAGAGGTGGTTTGGCATCCATTCGGCATTTTCAAATTCATGGATGACGAACCCATTGATAATGCAGGCTCACCTATACACAATCTGTTCAAAAACCACTGAAAAGACTTGTCAGAGCAAAATTTTAATTAATGAACCTGATACATTTGATTGTGATCTCGTCTATCAGATCACAACCAGGTCTGCTTCAATTAATTATGCATGGGGTAAAGATAAAATATTACTCATTGTATTGTAAGTTTTCTTCACCTGAAGGATACTCGTATGTTTTACGATGGCTTTATCCCAAGAAATTGGGGAAAAGAGTTTTTGTATGAACACAAAAAAGTGATAACATTCTACTCTGCACTAATCAACATTACTTTGTTGCAGGTCTACAATTAAACATTACATACCAATACTGCCACCTGTTTTTTGAATACCTATCTCCACAGATACAGGAAACACATCATATACATATAAGAGCTACCTAGTTTCCTACCTTGCCTAGATATCACTTGGACACTTAGCTGCACTGTTCCATCTGTCTTCACACCTTGATCAAACAGACTACGATCTGGATCCAGCTGGATGATAAAGGGAGATTAACTGTATTATAAAGTCAGGCTACAATGATAAATGCTGGTAAAATAAAAAAATAAAGGGAGCTCTAATTTTTCAAAGAAAAGCTGTGATTTTTAAACTGAACAAAAATATTTTCCCACATCTGACAAACAAAAGCATTTTATTATCTGTTATCTAGTCAATCTAATGATAGTTTCTTTGATTTTTGTTAACACGTTAGATGTTTTAACTCACTTTCATGTTTTGCAATTCACTTAAATATGCCCAATTCCTGTACCACAGCAACCATAGTGATTATGAAGATAATCTTACAGCCCAATCCTAACAGCCAGGGCAGTCCTCCCTGCATCTATGAGGGAGCTGGCAGAAAGACATGCACCAGCCTGCCGGATCCATTCTCCATTCCCTGCACAGGTAAATGTGAGCAGGGCAGCGCAGGGTGGGAGGTCAGAGAGGATGGAATGGAAGCAGGGAGGGGTGTTCCTGGGCAGGGGAAGGCAGAACGGGGAGAGGATTGGCCCAGGAGATGGGCAGGATTAGTGGTGGCCATGCACTTTGTATCCTAATCCCTAGACTGGGAAGCCTTATATAGGCTTTTGGGATTTGCACCAGCTATATAGTTGGCACCAATTTAAGAAGCCCCATAGGGACAGTGGGGTCTTTACTTGGGGTCAAGGTGAACCCCAGCACCTCCTAACCTGCGTAGGATGAAGTGTAGGTTAGGATTGCACCATTAGTTTATTAATCTGAGTCATGAAAAAAAAAAAAGATTTATACATTACATTCCCCTTTATTTTGGAAAGCATATCAAAAACAGTTACGACCTATGCTTTGATCCTACTTTTGATAATCCTATTAGACAGGTCTAAAAGATGTGCTAAGTAGTTTTTAGACTCTTTCCTGCTTTCCTCATTAGCACATTAATTAGCTTGATAGGAGGCATTCATGATCATGGTGCCCCATTAAAAAATGATGTGTATCAAAAACACTTTCCCTAGGAAAAGGGTGGGACTTTATTTACACATACAATTTCAGTCCCTGCCATGATGTATTGTGCTGTTAATAGCAGAGACAGGACTTTGTTAGCAGAGAGCAGCATTGTGCTCTAATAGCACAATCCTATGCAGGCTTAATCTATATATATAAAAACGGAGGTGTGTGTGTGTGTGTGTGGGTATGTATGTATGTTCCTTATACACGTCTCCGTGCCTTGACCCACGGCCACGAAACGTGGCACACACGTTCCTTGCAGCCTGGAAAAGAACACTGCGGGGGTCAGACCCCCCTACACCCCCCGGTTTTCGGGGAGGGAGCCCAGATCATCGGGAACCAAGGGGATTGCATTGGGCTAAAGGTCTGCTGCCACCCTGTGGTCACAGACGATTCTGCAGGTTCTGTGGGAGGGCTGAGCAGCTCAGCTACCAGACAGAGGCAGAACAGAAAGTGAAACTAAACTGCTTTGCCTGCGTTGCCTGAGTGGCCCAGGGTGGAAAGAGCAGGATCCAGAGAGTTCCAGCACCCAGTCGGATCTGAGAGGGCCCTATGTCCAGGGAGCTAACTGGCCACCTCTGCCTGTTTCTCATACGTCAGGGCTATCCTGCTACAGGACCTGCAGACAGTAAGTGGGACCTTCAGATTGCTCTCTTAGTTGATTGTGTCCCTGTTTCGTCATTCATTTCACAGTGATAGTGTGCGTTTGGGGTTCCAGGTCATCAATACTGCTTTATTTCAGGGACGAGTTCTATATGTCTATATATGCATCGCACTATGTCATACTGTTGAGGGAGGTTTGTATATTTGTGGGTCTGTTCCACCATTACTCTGGAATGCCTGGAACGATGTGCACCACACGTGGTACACTTATTCCTTACGATCTGGACAGATATACTGTGGGGGTAGGGCCCCCCTTACGCCCCCAGAGGTGGGGGTGCACTGCAGAACAAACACATTCCTCCTCCTAATAGAGCCTGGGGATAATTTCTGCCCCCGGGCAACGCCGGGTCACAAAAAGCTAGTTAAGAATAAGTGTCATTGAACAAAATAAGTAACTTCTGACTAAACATGTACAGAATTCTACTGTAAACACTGCTTTCAGGTCTTTTCTGTCATCTAATATCTTCCACCAATGCTAGCTCAGTTTACTTATTAGAATATTTTAGTATTCCCATACAGTATTTGCTTATACACCTGAATGCATATTTGGGCTTAATAAAATTTTATTTTGAATAAAAATGCAAGTTGGTCAGCCACTCTCTGATACAAAAAGATTATCTCCAGATACTTAAAAAATGCTGATTGGCAAAATGTAAGCCGCATAATGAAGGAGCAGGTCCGCAGCTTGGGGGTTCTCCTGGATTCACAGCTGCACCTGGAGTCTCAGGTGTTGGCGGTGGCCAGGGGAGCCTTTGCTCAGCTTCGGCTGATCCGCCAGCTGTGACCGTACCTGAGCTGTGCGGACCTGGCCACAGTGACCCATGCCCTAGTGACATCTAGATTAGACTATTGCAATGCGCTCTACGTGGGGCTGCCTTTGAAGACGGTCCGGAAATTACAACTAGTACAGAACGCGGCTGCTCGGGTGGTTGCTGGGGCACAGCGGTTTGACTCTGTCGAGCCGTTGCTTCGGCGACTAAACTGTTCCGGGCCAAATTCAAAGTGCTGGTGTTGACCTTTAAAGCCCTTTACGGCTCGGGCCCAGGGTATTTGAGGGACCGCCTCCTTCCATATAATCCGACCCGTACTCTGAGGTCATCTGGGGGAGCTCTTTTGACTGTGCTGCCACCAGGAGAGGTGAGAGGGGTGGCCGCCAGCAGGAGAGCCTTCTCGGCAGTGGCACCCCAACTTTGGAATACCCTCCCCTTAGAGCTAAGAACTGCTCCCTCGTTGGCGGTATTTCGGCGGGGACTGAAGACCTTCTTGTTTAAATAGGCTTTTAGTTGCTGACAGGCTGGCTGGTCTTGTATTTCTTGTATTTTTTATTTTTTTGCACTCGATCCATGGGATAACAGTTGTATTTGTATATTGTATTTTTATATTGTTTTTAATCACTGTTTTTAAATTATGATGTTTTTATTCTGTTTTTTAATTGTTTTTTGTATTGCCGCCTTGAATGCCTTTTTAGGCAGAAAGGCGGGGTAAAAATCTTTAAAATAAATAAATAAATAAATAATTGAAAAGCCCATTAGATAAAAAAAAGATGTATGCATAGTAGTGACATTTTTACTCTTTGCTGTGCATCCTTATGAACAACTGGTACCCTGAATACAGTGATAGTAGTTGATCTACTTGTATTTGTAAGGAATAAAAAGGACAACCTACCCTCTTATCAACATACCCCAAAACTGAAGTCACCTTTGGAGGTTCTTTAGCTTCAACCTTTGTGGTTGAAGAGAGGCCTTCTTGATTGAGAAATCACATCTTTGGAATACTGTCTGCATGATTCCTTTTTTCCTTTTGGAGAGGTGGACAATGTCCTCTTCATTTTCCCAGATCTTTTATATGTTGAGCTTTATGTTTTGTTTAATCTCTTTTCTATTAGGCTCTGATTTTTTTTAATATGCTTTAATTTGTTTAATAAAAAGCAATTAAAAACCAAATATGTTATTTTGTAAGCATTCTGGAAGTGGAAAGTTTGGTGTATATTAAATGAGTCATTCCAAGACAATTCTGGGCTGTCCCCT
Source organism: Lerista edwardsae (assembly GCA_029204185.1). Lineage (NCBI taxonomy): Eukaryota > Metazoa > Chordata > Lepidosauria > Squamata > Scincidae > Lerista > Lerista edwardsae. The sequence goes on from JAJKFI010000029.1 coordinate 6,819,386, forward strand.
AAACCTCTGAAAACTGATGTTGTGGCATGCTGCTAAATATCAACCATTCCATCTCGTCCAACCAATCATCTGTGCTAAATATGCATAAGAATAAAATCTCTAATCAAAGAAAAAGAAATACCTTGATGGAATAAACCTTATATGCAAATTTCTAACAAAAAAAGATTTTGCTTTACCTGTATATCCTGCAGACAGATTTCATGAGCTTCCAAAGAACACTGAAGTCTTGGCTCCAGTAGTTTCTTAAGATTCCCAACTGGCTCATTGATATCAATAGCCTGACTCACAAATTCTGCAGTGGTGTAAGTTTGCTCAACAATGCTGAAACAAGAGTTATAAGGAGTCTTGTACTCAGTTGAAAACTATCAATATATTGCTTTTACAGTAACATTTCTGTACTAGGTTCCAGATGTTCATTTGACAGATTTTCAAAAATAGTTTTGCATAGCATGAAACTCCCTTAGCTGAACACTGCAACCTGTCTTTGCTTAGCTTGTTCTGTTTCAGCTGCTGTTATGAGACAAGCTTTATACTTTTTAAGGATAAGTGTATACATGCCAAATTTTCAGAGTTTTCAATTGTGGTGTGCATCACTTTCAGCATCAGGGAGATTCAAGTATTTCTACATAAATACAGAATTTTTGAAAAGTCTGTTGTAAGCAGCCTTGAACATGTGGCTCTGACATAGGAAAGGCAGGGTGTACATCTTTTAAATAATAAGTAAAAAGCCTAGAAGAATAGGTATCAGGTAGGGTGGGAACACATGAATGATGGCTCTCCATACAATTTCCATACCCCAACGTGGGTCTTGGGCTAAAAAGTTTGTTCACCCTTGCTTTCAGGGGAAAAGGAAGAAGTCACACTAGGATCAGCAATAAATGGCCTGCTATTCTCTGGAACTTCACGTGGCAGTATGCACTATGCAGTAAGCAATATGATAAAATAGGATCTATAGTAAATCTTTTAAATAAAAGATTTTTATAAAAAATATAAAAGACAATTCTGAAAGAAATTAATGCATGCAGCCTTTGGACTCCACTTACGTACCTTTCTTCAGTGCATTCCTGTTTTTCAGTCCCATCTATTTCAATTTCTATTAGTTCTTCTGCTTCTCTTTTAGTCATGGCTGAACTATATCAAGAGGCAGCCTGCAAAACAGAATGTCAAATATACTTTATACTTTACTGGTTAATATGCTCTTAGAATTAAAATCTGCTCATTTTACCTGGAATTCCTATACATAATTTAGACTACAATTGCCTGTTACAGCAGTAGTCTTCAATCCTTTTAGGTGTCCACTCCCCCCCCCCAGTTATACCCTCTGCACTGTTCATTGTACCCAAATATTCTTGTTCAGGAGAGCAAAAAAAGCTACCATGAAATCTGGCACTGATGAAAGCTATTTTAGCACGATTGCTAAGCACCTGAACAGGACTAGGACACAAAATCCTTATCCTGAAGGGGTTCACAAGATACCTCCCCCTTAACCTAGTGGTGCTCTAGTCTGGTGGTCTTCAACTTTTGTTTCCATGACATCACAGCTAAGACTTTGTAACCCCACTGGGGTCCCAACCCCAAGGTCAATGAAGTCAGGTTGAATGCCTGAATTTCACATAGTGAAGAACACTATGTTACAGGCATTGTGTGGAAGTCATGCATTCTCTAGAATGCGTAGGCATTCTCTAGAATGCCTGGCGAAGTATGAGAGAAGCTTATTTCATTCTACCCTTACATACTTAACCTAGGGATTACCTGGGGGTGGCAAAACATAATAAAGGTAGGACATTTTATTGACAAAATTAATCGTGAAATTTTATTAAACTGGTCTCTGAAGCCTAAACTAAATAAATATTTTTATGCACATTGCATTATTGTAGTTTTCTATTTATTGTAGCAGTCTGAACTAGAATGACATTTTGAATTGCACAGAACAGAGGTCTTCAAAGTTCTACTTGGACTTTGAAGAAACTGCAAGTGTTTGTGGGGGAGGGGCAGAGGTGGGGGGGGGGAAGGACTTGGCAGCGCCGCAGAAATTGAGGTGGTGCGGGTATTTAAGGGTAAGTACCCTACCTGGATGGGGTACTTGAGGGGTGAAGAAGGGTTGGGGAGGCCTGCTGCACTTGCCCCTAAATGCTTGCGACACCGCAGTCGCTGTAGTGCTGCTGGCAGTCATTTCTGGGGCCACTTTCCTTAAGGGGAAACAGCCCCTTTCTTCTTCATATGGTGGGTCGACTGTCGAGACCCACCATTTGAAGAGCACTGGCACAGAACATTTTTTCTTAGTTTCACCCTTTGTCTTATTCACACAGTGAATCTTTGCCTGGTTTGCTCATCAAATCTTTGCCTGGGTCCCATGGACTGTTGTGTTGCAGCTGACCAGAGTGAGCTTATCTATTTGGATCTATTTGCTTATCTATTTGGATGTCTTCATTACATACACTGGGTCACTATATATACTTGTCTCCATTTTGAAGGAGACAAAGGATTAACAAGGTACAAAATGGAAAGGTCTGTGTTGTGAGGCAGTCCTCAGTCAGCCCCTTATCCCTGGCCCACCCTTCATATTATCCTGGCTTTGGCTGGTCCCTCCTGATTCCAATCTCCCTGCTTAGTTGCCCTCTGGGTCCTATGCCTCCTTTCTCAGGGGATGGGAAGGCCCCTGGAGATCAGTGATGAACCTGGGCAGGAGTGCTGGCCGGCCTCCTGACTTGTGCTGAGCCCAGCATCAGCTACTTATATTGTGTTGCAAGCTTTATAGCATGTATGCAACACTTTTAGTCAGCGGTACATACATACCACTGATGTTAGGGCCTACAGGATTGGGCCTTAACTGGTAAAACATGGCTAAGCATGCACATTGCTGAAGAACAAGACAATCAGTCCCCCCCCCTGGCAAAAAACGTTTTTGAATTGTTATGTAGCCCTTGTCCCACATTGCTGTCAGTTCATCAAAACATAACACTCACATCACATTCTTAACATGTAGCTATGAGAAAATTGCAGTGATTAAATAGAACCTTACTTAAAATTTCACAATTACTGCACCAAGAGTAACAAGTCTCCAGAGAGACAAGTACAATGCTGCATGCTCACTATGCCAAAAGATAGCAAGTAGGAGCACACAATCTCCTAGAAAGTATATTTTCAGTCTTTTAAATACAGGTGTGCTCCCGTATCCATGCATTCTGTGTCCACAGACATTGGGACACCTATTAAAAAGATAGGAGAATAGTACACAAATTATTTCTATTTTTTAAACCTTGTTGCAACAAAACCACTGATGTTCTATCTTTAAAAAGGCATCCCCAGTATCCACGGTTTCAGGCATTCATGGTGAGATCTGGAACTCCAGCGGACACTGGGGCATGCCTCTACTGCACAACACTGATATTCTATCTCAACTAGGCCACAAGCAATATTCATGCTTCACTATGTACTGTAAAAGAGGCTTTGAAGGTCTTAAGCCTCCTGTGGTGTTACACATGCACAGTAAGACTGTGATCTTATACACAAAGTCGGGTTGAACACAATAGGACTTCTAGTAGAAATGCATAGGATTGTGCTGTGAAATTTAAAGTGAAACAGGGCATTAATATTAAAAGCGTGAGACAACAATTTCACATCTGGACAGATGTTCCTTGAACTTAATGGGTCTAACTTCTGAGAAAACACATATTGATCTGAACATTATATACGGGTAAAACCCCTAAATATATTAGGGGTGGGTGTTGTCTAACGCTCTGAAGTCACTCCAAACCCCCACTTTGACACCAGTAGTCGAAGACAGCAGAGTTGAATGTGGACCGGGAAGTCCCAGCAGAACAGACTAAGGAGGCGAAAGCGTCAGTGCAGAGGACTTTGAAATAGTGTACTGGAAAAAGTGGCACATATTGTAGCGACATGTGGCACGAAGGCGTCGGGGTCGAGGAAGAGGAGAATTATGAAAATCTGACGGGCTATTCGTAATGCGGCCAGCCGTCCCTTCCTGGAAACCCGCGTCTTATTCCTCGACGCCCAGTGAAGGGAAGGGCGGCTGCCGAAGTTGCTTGGCTTTTGCCCGGCCGTCAACACAGACAGGCCTCTCTTGGAGGGTGACGGCGAAAAGGAGCTGAGGAGGGCGGTGGGCTCCTTCGCTACCCATCACCGAAAGACGGGGTGAAACCCTGCCACGACGAGGCGGCCCGGCGGGTGCGGAGGGAGCCATTCCGCCCTAGTCCAGGCCTTCCTCTCCCTCCCGCCCGCGGCGGCGCCTCCTTGTTGTTTGAACTCGGAACGGAAATGAGACTCGCGCCGCGCGGGGCAGAAACGGAAACAAAACACAAGAAGCAAGGAGGCCACGAGACCCCCCTCCCCCCCGGATACAGCGCGAGGCGCTTCCCTCGCCCTTCCCGCTCTCTTCCCTTCGAGCCGCGCACCCCGGAGGTTCGCGCCTCAGGACTCACCCGCCGCTGCCGCCTCAGTCTCCGCCGCGCGCGCGCGCACACTAGAAAAAAAACAACCCGACCAACCCCCACCACGAGCACAGCAACGGCCCGCGCTTCCCCCGCTGTTCCTTTCAGGCCGTGGCGGCGAGCAGAGCACCCCCGAGGACCTTACGCCGCCCCTGACGGTCCCCTTGCGCAGGAAAGGCCGCAACGCTCTCAAGACCCGGGCAGCGAGGCCTGCGCGCGGGGCCCTGGCGGGGGAAAAGCGCACACACAATCCCCCCCGCGTCAGCGCAAAAACTACAACTCCCAGCACTCTTTGCGATGAGGCGATGGCTGGCGGCGGCCGCCACTTCCCCACCCAGCGAGGAAAACCGCCTGAGTGGAACTCAAAGCAGTTTTCCACCCGCCTCCTTTAAGCCGGAAGTATCCCTCTCTGTTTCCGGTGGGGAAACGGATAAGACGCTGGTCTTCCTCTTTTGAGGAAGGTCACCGTGTGTGTGGGGAATCCTGAATTACTTACGGTAAGCCTGACGGGCGGAGGAATGAAGGGGTGCGGGGAAGAGAGCGAAAGAACGGTTTTTTTTTAATTTAAAAGAAAACTCCCGAAGTCCTCTGCGTGTGCTGGGGGCGGGGCTATGTTTTCTGTAGGAGTGCTGGGGTTCCTGCAAGGTGACCGGTGGTGCTGCTGCTGCTTCTGCAAACCAGGCTGGTGAGGAGCGATAAAACTAATCGGGTAGCGTTCAAGGATTCGGTAGCTCAAGGGCCTTATCTCTCCCCCCCCCGTTTGAAGTTGCGGTAATGAGGCATTGCGCCCCCACCTCTTGTTTAGCTAATTCTCTCCTGTCGAGTGTGGTGAGCAGTTCCCTCTCTAGCTCCCGGCCTTTCAGCTTCTGAGGAATTGCATTGACGACCTTCTCGGTTGCAACGGCATAAAGATAACCAGCTCGGCTACTGATCTGCACGCGTCTTCGGGGGGGAGAGGGGGGCACGCTTGAGAAAGCGCCGCGTGGATACCTGTAGCGTGCATTTAATGGACCCTCCGAGAATCAAAACGAGCGTGAAGGGCTTCGCCCTAAAGCCATTATGCAGAAGCCTCGATTGTAGCTCTTGCCTTGTGCCCATCTCCTGACTTAACTGTATTGGTAGCAACTTCGTCTCGGTCCAGAACCGAACCACAGTATATATCCGCAAAGCCGTGGCTCTGATGTTCTTCTCTCTAACCAACCACTCTGTGGTTCCAGTGACACTGTTTAAATGGCATGTTATTTTAACTGTTATGTGTTGACATTGGAGCCCACTCCTGTGTATGGCTACTCAAAAGTAAGTCCCATTAGTAAGTGAAGTTTACTGTGGGTAAGTGTGGGTAGGATTGAAGCCTAAAAAATCGAGATCTATTTGTTTATGCTCTGTTCTTCAGTCTTGCATGAGATCCAAAAGTAACTTATAATTTAATAAGTATATGTTTATTGGAGTCTGACTGTAGATGGATTTGTAGGGTTGGATGATATTAAGAATGTTAGCCCATAAAGGCAACCTTCTGTTTTCCTGCAGAGTCCTCGCCCTATGTAAGCGCTATGGCTTGCCCTATGACTGCATTGCTTTATATTAGAAGAAAATGAACATTGTTACTGAAAATCATCAGCTATGATATACATTTCATTTACCTTAGTGGAAAAAGAGGAAAGGGTCTACTTTTGGTTTAGTGTTTCCCACTAAGGTGTCTTTTATAGTAGTCATTATGAAGTAGGACATTCACCAGATTTTCATCATATGTTCTCAGGGCAGTTTATAGTAAAACAAAATGTTTAACTAAAGGCACAACTTACAATACCGTTTTAGGTCCTATATGATAGTCTCCCTCACCCCCAAGAAAATGGCATCGAAAAGCACTCCAAAACCAAAAGTGTGTTTAGCTGTTTCTGGAACATCAGAAGGTAATGGAACAAAACACCTATACTAAGCTTGCAGAAGAGCATTCCTGAGCTCAAGGGCAGAAGTTCAGAAATATCTAGTTCTTGCAGAGATCAAACTGGCCTCCAAATAAACTAAAACTTAAAGTGGGGCCTTCCCATCTGAGCTCAAATTACAGGTACTGGGAAATTAATATTCAAGTAGGTGTTCTCTGAGATATGATAATCTCCTCCTGTGTTACCCAGGAATTTTAAGTAACTGAGAAATAACTGGTTGTGTGTTCTCTTTCTAGCTAAATCTCCTTCATCATGATTCTCCAACAGCTCTTCAGGTTTTCTTCTGTTTTCAAGTCAGCAGTCTCTGTTCACTTGCGTAGAAACATTGGGTTTTCTGCCATTGTATTTAATAAAGCAAAAGAACTTGATCCTGTGCAGAAACTCTTCTTGGACAAGATAAGAGACTATAATACGAAGAGCCAGTAAGTGGATGAACAATTCAGTAATGCAGAACTTCAAGGAGCCAGTGTTCTTAGTATCTCACAGCCAAATTGATTTTCTCGATTTATCTGAGTTGATTAGTTTTTCAAAAAGCCGTTTGTTGTCTTTCACTTTCAGTAATATTAAGACTACAATCCATGCATAGCCCTGAGAAAGGCCCATTTAACTCAGTGAGATAGACATGGATAGGTGCCATAGAATGCTTCTATGTGTAATTGTACTTTTTATCATGTTGATCAGCCCTGTAAGTGAAAAGTAGTAAGGTTATGCAGTATGTGGTGATTAGAATAAATTAAACTGATACTAAATACACAAATTATTTTAATATAGACCAGACATAGGATTGCTTTTGACTAAAGGGCTCAAGGAATTCTAGTTATATATAAAACTAATAACTTAAAACATTTTTACGAAGTACCTTCAAAAAAACATTGCCTATTTAGGTGCACATTTAAAAGGCAAAGAAGTCAGTATGAAGAAATAATTTCTTCAGGAGCATGAAAATATTTGCATGGAGAAAATCCTTATACAGGATCCATTTTACACAGACACCCCATACAGAGGAACCCTATCTGTACAGCCTCCCCTGCATGCCCATTAATGTTAATTAGAGGCTTATTGTGGTGAAAACGTTTCTTCCTTTTACAAGACTATAAGCATGCAAGCTCATAGCGATGTGCTAGACTGAGCACTGAGACTAGATCAGTGATGGCGAACCTTTTGGACTCGGCCTGTCAAAACTTAGGAAAATGCTTAATTTAATACTGCTGGGGTGTCAACCCCCCTCCCAAACAAAAGAGAAACCGTTCTTTATGTTCATTTATATAAACCAAAATACAGTCCAATCATGTGCTGTGCATTATATAAAGAAACATCAAGTAATTACAAAAATGAAAAACGAGTAAAAAAAACTTCAGTTTTTGTTGGGAGTTGGTGAACGCTGGTGTGTCACCCCAAATGTTGTGGCGTGTCACCTTTGACACACATGTCATAGGTTCACCACCACTGAACAAGATAGAACAATTGCAGGAAACACTTAATTTCCTGCTTTCTATTGGTATTTGATCTCGTCCCTTCAAGCATTCAGGCTGCCTATACCTTGCCATAAGCTTGCATGCTTACAGCCCTGTAAAAGGAAGAAGCATTTTCCCCATGGTAACCCTCTAAACACAATTAATGGGTGTATGGGGTGTCCTCGGATCTGTGGAGTCCAGATCTGCAGATGCAGGAGGATGTCTACTGCTTTGAGTAGCCAACGCATTTATTCAGTGACACAAAGCTGTGAAAGACAAAGTGGTTAAAAAAATTTTTTTAATATAATTTGTGTTGCCTATTGTATATTGCTCTGAAATTCTTATGAAGTCTTCATTTTTCCATAGCATTGCAGCAATGGAAAACTTTCCCCTGGGACCATTAGGAGAAAAATCAAATCAGTTGTTCAATATGCAGCATACTACAGGCATTTTTTTTTCCAAGGCAAAAACTCTCATTTTACTCCTCCAGTGTTAAGACTGCATTAGTTTGGCTCATTTGCAGATCTCAGGCAGTTTTTCTGCTAAAGGGAAATACTGTACTACTTCATTTCCATTTTATGAGCTTTTTCTGTTCTATTCTGTCCTTAATGATTGCATAGACAAGCAGAGTAGGGAAAGATGTTACGTCTTTAAAGTGAATTGGTTTAGCATCTGACAGGTTTAGATTAGATAAAAACATATTTCTGATTTCAGCTGGAGTCATGTGGAGTTCCTTATACAATTATATAAGTCTAGATTCCATGGTTATCCTGTCTGTTCTTCAGAGTTTCAGGTGGCATACATGGTCTCCTGCTCCAATTTTATCTCTGCAAACATGCTTCATGGTTATGGAAACCCAGGCTCAAATCCCCACTCAATCCGACCACTTCATCACATGGATTCTAGTCTGTGGCTTCCTTTAATCATTATGTAGTAACTGGTTTGAAGGATACTCTAGAGCAGTGCTTCTCAAATGTTTTAGCACCAGGACCCACTTTTTAAACAACCTATTGTGCCCCTTACAGTTTTACTAGACAAAAAATGGAAAGGTTATTTATTAATTAATAAATTGGGGTTCTGTGTTCCCAAGGTTAATATATGTAAGAAACCTTACATGTGTGTGTGGACATTTGCTAGGCTCACTAGAAATGAAATCCAAGGACTATATCCCCCAATCTTTAGTTATTCCAGGGTATCCAGAAGCCTGAACCTGGAGAGCAATAAGTTTGGTTAGGGACTTTCAGGCTAGACAAAAGGCTGAAACTGGGTTCACACATGATCTAAGTCATGCCAATTACTATAGAGCACTGGAAAATGACATTTTAATTTGGGGGTATGAAGACCATTTTGTAATCCAGCCACAAGAGCTGGATTGCCCAAGGTTGCAATTGTCTTCTCCAAACTGAGCAAGGGTGCTCGCAAAGTTTTTTTATAAAATATTTAAGAAACTTTTTGAAATCCACCAAAATTTGGCTTGTGGCGCACTGGTGGGTCCCAACCCACATTTTGGGAAACACTGTTCTAAAGTGATAAGATTACAGCTCATGTGATTTAGATATTTATTACAGAATATTCATAGACTAAAGAGCATGTGATCTAAGATCATTGTATATGCTATATGTTCTTTATATTCATTTGTTGTTCATAATCAAATAACTAATTTCCACCCTGCATACACTTCTATGGTAGCAAAGATTTAAAAAAAAGCATAACTCAGGTTTTCAAATACTTCTAAGCTCAATGTTGCTTAAAATATTAACTTGTATTTTAAGGAAAACTGGTGGCCCTGTTGATGCTGGCCCAGAGTATGAAAAAGACATGAGTGAAGAAATTACCAAACTCCAACGGTTATATGGTGGTGGAGACCTGACTAAATTTCCAGACTTCAAATTTGAAGGTACGTATTTTTAAGTGTTTGCAAAGCTCCTTTAGATTGCATTACTATATGCATTTACCTGTGGAATCAGGCTAATTGAAGTCAGTAGGATGCACAGGTATGAGTCACTTACCAGCATTTCACTCAGCAGCCAGTTGATATTACAGTGGTTGCCTTCCCCTCTAGCTCCCACGCACCTTGCTAAGTTTCCTGTGATGATTGTGTTGTCTTCCTGAAAGCTGAAGTTGGCAAGCTGCATGAATGGATGTTACACAGCTGCAGTAATATCTTGGAGAGCTATGCCCTTTGTAAACATATGAAGATCCTTGTAGAATTCCAAAATTATACAAATCTCTGCATACATGCCTGAAAATAAGTTCTATTGAACTAATTCAGATTTAACTTCCAGTTGAATGTGTAGAATTGTGTGTCAACACCTGGGCTGCATTCAGACATAATGCCAACTCAGTTTTACATGTGTGAGCAGAGTATTTTGGTGAGTTGCCAGTTCCCCTCCCACACCATGTTCTCTAATTGCACTTCCTGATTATTAAATTATGGCTTGCTCAACATGAAGCTTTCCTTTAAACCAGGATAGTGAAATACTGTTTGATCCTGGCTGGAAGGCAGGCTATGCAGTGAGAACCTGGAAGTAGGTTTAGACATTGTAGCATATGAGTGGCATTCATCTGCTTGAGGCTTGACACTGCTCATGCATTCAATGCCCAATTATGATGTGATGTTACACCAGAATAAAGCCTGTGTAACTATATAAGCCTGTAAATAACTGGGCTTGAGGTTTGCTTTCTGAAGGAACTGACAACTCTTTCTCCTCCTCAACAGAACCCAAGTTTGAAGAGGACCAGAAGTGATTGTGATGGACATACGTACATTAAGCACTAGTGTCAGGTTGGCAATGTTGACTAAGCCAGCAGTTGTACCTTAAATAAAACTGTTCAGTGTTCACATTTGCATTGTAATACTGAATTTAACAATTATATGTGATTTTTATTCACACGTTTAAGATAACTTCTACAAGAGTTTAGTTTCAGCGCACTATATAGGCATGCCCTAGTATCCACTGATTTAGTATCCATGGATACTAGGGCGCCTATTAAAAAAATAGGAAACTAAATAAATCGTTTACCTTATTGCAGCAAATCCATTGATGTTCCCCTATCTTTAAAAAAAGCATCCCCACTATCTACAGTTTCAGGTATGTCTGGAATCGAACCCCAGCAGGCACTGGGCCATGCCTGCAATGTATTCCTTTTTCTGATAGTTAAATTTAAAACATTAAATACTAGGTTTGTCTTCAGAATCTATGGACGTTTTGTGCCTGAAACCCTGCGGATGCTAAAACTGCAGATAACGAAAATGGTAGTTGGGCCTCGCTCCTGGAAGTGTTCTGAGGCACAGGGAGGTTGCACACAGCTTCCCTGCAATTTAGAAGATCTAGGCACGACCATTAGTCACAACTGAAGGTGGGCCTTCCTTGCATGTGTTCAGAACCTGAAGATGAAGAGGACCCATTGTAGTCCGCATATTTCTTTAAGGCAGGTAGTCAGGATATAAAAATGTTATAAATTGGAAATGTCTGGATCACTGTACATGAGCTACATTTGTAAAAATAAACATTTGCTCAAACAGCTGCAACCAGGACACATTTTCTAAAGCTCAGTTTTCATGCGTTTCAGTTAGTCATTCTTGACAGACAAACCTGATGGTTCTTTTGAAATAAGTAGAATTTGCTTCTCTAAGAATATATTGAATAGGCTTACACGTAGGCATGTTATAGCCATTGTTTGTTACCAGATCTTGAAATAATGGTGGTAGTTCATTTTTATAAAGACTGAACAAATCCATACCAATTGATTCACCAACAGTGATCATAACAGTCATATAAAATATAAGTAATTTATGTATAACACCATTTAAGAGTTAAAAAACAAGGCACTGCTATTGGAAAGAATTTCATCTTGAGCAAAATATACAAACAGGCCTCAGCTACAGAATTCATAAATATGATTTTAGATAAAGTCAAAAAGGTTGGTAAGTACACACAACACAACAAGCTTATCTGTGTAATTTCATTATTTTGCTATCTCTGAAACATTAAGGCACTTAAAACAAGAACTACTTTAAGTAAAAATGCGTTCACCAATACTCGTCTGATCCAGACTTTACAAATCTAACAAGTCTCTATAACAGAGGAAAAGCCCATTATCTATAAAACTCATCACCTGCCTTCCTATTTTAATACCTTCATGTAGACAAACAAGCTCTTATATTAGAGTGCACCTCTTATCACCATTTAAGTACAGAAAGATCTGTCAAACTTAACAACTTTGACAAGCGTGTGTCTTTAACTTGTAACAGTAGTTCTTGACATCACCATTTGCATGTATCACTAACGTTTACAAAATAGAGCTCAAATTCCTTTTGTGCAATATAGGATAGTTTGGCGGTCCTCACAGAGGCTGTATTTCTTTAAATAATGAAGGACTTGGTGTGCTTGAAATCCTAAGGAAAATGAATATACTCCATTAATATATTCCAACAATTAAGACAAAAGATTAAGATTGACATTTGAAGTACCTGGTGATAATCCCTTCCCCTTCACTCTGTTCTGGACCTTCCTATCACTTGGGTCTCTGCATCATCCAAATACAATTGATATTGTCTGTTTACTCACTATGTTCCCAAACTGATCTGTACCAACAAATGCGGAGCCAGCTCATTGGATATGCACCTACCACCAGCCCAAAAATACTTGCGAGTTCTCTCCATTATTCTCAGACCATTTCCCAAGGGTAGTGTCCTACTGTCTGGTGGTGGCAAGAATCACTATCTCATTTTCAGGACAATTCAGGCTGAGAGGAGGGGTGGTTGCTACAAACTAGGCCTTTCTAACTGTCCCACTAACCAACAACTATGATACCTGGGCAACCTTTTTAAACTTACGTGGGAACCTCCAAACTGGTTCACCCATGTGTAGCAGCTCCTCCTTTCTTTATACAATCGCATAGAAAAATCTTAGTGTGTCCTAGAGATCACTCTTCGTTGCGGTTATCAATTGTGGCTTCTTAAAATCACCCACTATAATGGTAAAAAATACTACAAGGTGTTCTATATAGAGGCTTGGTACTGGTATTTCCACCTGTGAACTGAGACATGTGGGGAAAAATTCTAGTTGGTCAATGCAGACCAACCCTTGCACGTGAATGCATTTGCGAAGTACAGTAAAGCACTTCTTGCTGTGGCTGCAATCAATAAGCTGTTGTATCTTATGTTACAGTCATATAAGTGAAAAAGGCAGTTAGTCCAGTTCCTTACCAGCGCACTTACCATATCAAATCAAAAGAATTCAAACGAAAGCCCTCTCAACTGGATTCGACAGTACTAGGTGTGCATATTGCCAGGATGAAACCCCGGGAAACTCCGAGTACCAGAAGTGGGCCATTTACAAGATGCCATTCTGAGAATAGGCCAAAATGCATTGAAAAGTCCTATACGTAAACTGCGCCAGTCCCAAGCTCGGACACAGTCCAACCACAGGTATGACTGCAGTTTTTCTCAGAGCTGGGTGTGCACATTGCAGGAAAGGCAGTCTGGGAACTTTGGAGTACCCGGGGTGGGCCATTTCCACCAGGTCCCAATCTGTAAATGGGCCAAAATGCATGCAAAATCCTAAAACCTCAGACTGGAACCTGGTGGAAATGGCCCACCCCGGGTACTCCAAAGTTCCCGGACTGCCTTTCCTGCAATGTGCACACCCAGCTCTGAGAAAAACTGCAGTCATACCTGTGGTTGGACTGTGTCCGAGCTTGGGACTGGCGCAGTTTACGTATAGGACTTTTCAATGCATTTTGGCCTATTCTCAGAATGGCATCTTGTAAATGGCCCACTTCTGGTACTCGGAGTTTCCCGGGGTTTCATCCTGGCAATATGCACACCTAGTACTGTCGAATCCAGTTGAGAGGGCTTTCGTTTGAATTCTTTTGATTTGATATGGTAAGTGCGCTGGACTAAGTCCTTTTAAATGTATAGTCTGAGTAAGGTGAAAGATGACACTGCATCAACTGATCCTATGAGAGGTCTGCTATTTCCATTCAATATGAAATGAGACTGCTAGAAACTGCTTATGCGAGACAAGAACTATTGAGCTTGCACAAGACACCACTGCAGGTGGGCAATTGTACATAGAACATTCAAAAAATTCCTGTAGATAAGTGTGACAGATTGGGGTTCCTGCACATAACTTTCTCCCTCACACCCTAGTTTTTTTTAATCAAAAAAAAATTGTGCACATCTATGTACACATCTATGCAGACTTCACTTTTCATCCAGCCAGTGTAACATGCTTCTACCACTAGTATTAATGCAGAATACGCACCCTTTCACTTTGTGTAGTTTTGTACTTGGAAGCCATATTCCTGTTACTGAGGCAAAAGTGAGGAAAGTGGAGTTATTACATGGTCTGATTAAACAAATTCACTTATCCAGTTGTTACAAATCTCAAAACAAGTAACACATACAGCAAATGTAGTTCTTTGTAGCATTATACTCTTACTAACAAATATATGCGGATAGTATCTTGATTAGTGTGTCTATCATCTCTGCACTCCCTCTTTGAATGAAAGGAGCACCTACACAAGCAGAAGGGCCTCTTTTGTGAGCACAACACTCCTGTTCCTGCAGGGAACACCTGACAGCAAAGCAATAGGTAGAGATGTTGGAAAACTGTTACGTTGTACTCAAAAGTAAGCCCATTGTGTTCTGTATGATTTAGGCTATAATCCTATCTTACTGGAAATAAACAACTGGCAATATGGATGCTACTCTATGGTGTTAAGTTAAACCACTATCTCATTCTTTGCAGAGTGAAATTTGCTCTGTACAGGCTTAGGGAACTTAAATAATTGCAGAAGATTCTCTGAAGCCTTGTTATAACGTCTATACACTCGTACTCAACATTCTTTTGCTCTACAGTAGTCTACCAGAACTTTTGCCAGGGGAATTCAAATTCAGAAATTATAATCTAGGAAATGAAACATTCCAACTAATAAAAGGAATCCTGCTCAAGGGTCTTTGGATCATAATGGGAACATTAACTTCAGTTATTCAACAGTGACATGTGGAAAAAGCAGGTAGATGTACTTACAATTCTGAATTTCTTTCTAGAAAAATAGAAAAAGAAAATAGACTGTTGTCTGCTATTCCGTTTCATTCAGTCCAAACAAGCACAATTTTTGAATACATTGCTTTTGAATTTCTAGAATAGTCACAAAAATTGGTCAGGCATTCCCTCCTGATGTTCTAATTATTACTTTTGATAGAAAATTGCTTGAAAATATTTCTATCATATTGCATATTAATATGAATTATATGAATGGAAGTGAAAAACATGGAACAGGGGTATCTCTACACAGTAGCCTTCCTTTACAAAACAATTCTAGAATATCTCTCCCTTAGCTGGTAATATGCAGTTTAGCACTTTCCTGAACTATCTGAACCCATTTATCTCCTTTTGTATATCTGTTCTGTGCTTGGGGAAGTGTGGACTAGAATGCACTGTGTGATCAATGGTGGAAGTGTGAGGAAATGAATTCTGAGGCATCCTTGGGCATCCTGTATTTTGTAAAATGGGAAAAGATTATCTCCACATTCTATGCTTTATTGCAGTGGCATTTAACCCTTTTTGTACCATGACCCAAATAAAGTATGAGATTGGGAAACCACCGTTGATCCCATCCCCCCTTCTGAGACCCTATCTGTCCACCTCCCAACCCCATTATGCACTTCCAGCTCCATATACTGTAACCAAATATTCTTATTAGAGAATATAAAAGAGCAGAAAAACTTGGCCTGGCCCTAGTGAAAGCTACTTTAGCACCATTGTTAAGAACCTGAACAGGACTGAAACATGATTTCCTGCTACCTGAAGGTAGCAGATGCCTCCCCCTTTACCTGGTGGTGCTCTAGTCCAGTGGTCTTCAACCTTTTTCATTCCCTTAAGTTGCTGAGATCCCACTGGGATCATGATTCCAAGGTTGAAAAACACCATTTTATAACGATTATGAAGTAATGAAGGCTACAGGAAGTTTAAGTGTGCTTAGGACCCACAAAAATCTACATGTAGGTATTCATTTAAGCACTTCGTAAAATATACTAACCTTTTTTCTAGATTACTCCCAGTAAGAACAACTGTCTTGCCCTGAAGGCAGCTCAATCCACAAAGCACAGAAAAAGAGCAAAGCAGTATCACGGCTAATTTCTTTAAAAATTCTGGTGTTGGATTTAAACCCGGAAGATCCAGGTTTAAATCCCCACTGAGCCATGAAGCTGCCTGAGTCACTTTGAGCCAGTTGCTGTCTCTCAGCCTGACTTATCTCACAGGGTTGTTGTGACTACAAAAGGAACCATCCACTTTCAGACAGCAAAACTCTTTTGGGGTAGCTAGGTAATGTACTTTCATTGTTGCCCAGCAGAGGGAGCCAACCAATCAAATTTTGTAAAGATTCCGCATCAGCGCTGTTTGGAATCATCAATTTACACATATTGGTACTGAATTTGGAAAAAAGTATTTGAGCTTTGACATACTGTGCATAGGTGCACTGATTTCACAGCCAACACAGATTTCGTTACCTATTGCAACATTCTAAGGGACAAAGGATTAGTAATTCTGTGCTTCTGCTAAACATTTGAGAGGATAAAATCCACACAATGCAGTTCTGTCTGCCTGTAATTCTGCAATTAGAGCCAATAGGCTCTGGGTGCAATCCTAACGAACGTGCACCAGCCTCCCTGACTCAGAGAGTGGTCCAAATGCACTTTATGATGCATTTACAACTCCAGGTTAGGATTGCAACCTCAGCAATCTGCAAAATTTAAATCAGCTGTATCAGGCCTAATTCATACACATCTTCAACAGTACTGGAGTCTTCCTCTCTCAGTCCAGGAATATCTGTTACAGAAGAACCACAACAGCCAGGCCAATGACAGGTTTTGGCTTGTTCAGGAAGCAACATTTATAGCATTTTTGCTGCCCAATTAGTTCTTCCATATAGACGATAGCAGGGTGGTTTGGGACCAGTCCATAAAGCGGGCTTCCCATGGTATTGTGTACAGGTTGGCTGAGGGTACCTTAGTGACCCACGAATCTATCTGTATGTGAAAAATGAGGCTCCCTAAACCCTCGTAAGGGGCTCCAGAACTACACTATTAGTGACTGCTGTCTGCCCTGTCCGGTTTGCTCATCTGTCCCTCCTGTCTCCCCTGTTCATGATTCTTCTCTCTCATTCCCCTCCTGTTCCACTCTTACAATCAGTATTTGATGTTTGGCTCAGTGATACACTCCTCCGCACATGCTCTGCTGCTCCCCAAGACTCTGTGCATGTGCAGGGAGAGCTCCCCAAGACTCAATTTAGGAACATAAAGGGTTCTAGGGACCAAAGAGAGGGGGGAGAGTGTGTGTGTAATAATCTCTCAAACTGCAGAAGGGCTTTCCTGCAGCGAATTTTACTTTAATTCAAGAGCAATTTTCTTCTTGCTCTTGTCATGCAGAATTGCTAGTCTAGTTTAGAAGTGGTCAAGTTCCTGCCCAGCAATCTTATGGAAGGGGTCTGAGTCAATGCTTGAGAAGACTCAAGACACATAAATGCTGATGTTATAAAATCTTTTATTTGTTACAGAGAAGCAGAAAAACAGATGGTTGATTGGTTCCTGTGTTATTTTGCTGATTGTCCCTATCCAATCATACACAAGCATATACAACCATGGCTCACTTTGGTGTAGCTTAATTTTTGAGGCAAGAATCCTGACATGTGTATTGCCTCCTTTTGGTTAGCTATCTAGGGAACTGCTCTCTTGAGTTCCCTTTTTAACCTTTCTCACTGGCTCCTTTCTTATTCTCTCCTTCACTCCCTCCTCCTGTTGTATGTCATCCATCTGTCAATCCAGTGTTTTCATGGACAGTTCAATACCCCTCTCACTTCACCAGTCGTATCTTATTGCCCCTCTTGTCTCTGGCTGGTCATGGTTCCCTGATGTTATGAGACAGTCATTGGCCAGAGAATACATAAAGGTCAACAAGGCTTATATGCAGTCCTGAAACTGTAAATTTTCAAACTCATTTCTGCCGTGTCAGAATCCAAACTTGTCTTCAGCCATGTTCACACACACTGTTAAGTCTAACGTCTATTAAGTATCTACATTCTAAATGACTCTGAGACTTTCCTTGCTCCTTTTGCTAGAGATTTGCCAGGTGTGCTTCAAAAGCATCCTCTGGTCTTGTTGACCCCAGCCACAGTTCAGAAATATTTAGTCATGGCAATGTTTTGATAAATCAGAGAAGAACAAATTGTACTTACGTGAAAAATAACCCTTCCTTTGTGCATAATATACTCCTAGACCACAGGAAGCTATTACCAAAGCCACAATGACCACAGCAGCAACTATGGCAGTTACATTAAGGTCATCTAGAATTAAGAACAAAGCAAATAAAGTGTTAGGGTGGAGGAAACGGCCATTGTAGCTATTTCAAATAGGCCTTCACAGAGAGCAATATTAGTGACATTTGCTGTCAAATACATATCAGTTTAAATTCATATTCAATGTTCAAATTCTCTTTCACAGACATGGCTTCAGTGAATAGTTTTACGCATTGGGTTTCCCAGATGCCTCTCAATTGGATATTTAATGGTGCTCCCAGACCATGATCTGATTAATATAAAGAATGCTTTGAGTGCAAGTACAAGTGGGATAGTGGATATCTTAGACCTGGTCCTTTAGCCACTACAGCACTAATACTGGCATTGTAGAAATTAAAGCTGCATCTAATCTTGGAAAGGGAGGCAAAAGCATTCTGATATGCCTTGAACATATCATTCTATCATTTGAAATCATTCTACTTTCTTTATTCATGTAATAGCTACTGAATTTATTACTGTAAGCTAAACAAGAGCTTTAAGGTCACCTACTGAAATAAGGCAGGATTATGCCTTATCCATGAGCAGGTAAAACCAATTGGATTAGGTGAATGGAAGCAAAATTAGAGGTCTGTAGCTAGCCATGCAACATGTTCCAGGTATTCCAAACCGCTGCCTTTACAGCCCGAGACGTTCGTTCAGTTTTCAGAGATTCTCCCAGCCTGGCCACCACATTTTCCTTATGATTCTGCACATGTGCAGATTATCCACCAGGTTGATCTGATCCATTTCAATCCTAAAATTAGTTCTGAAGACAAATTGAAATGGATCCATAAAATCAGCTTTAACCAGGAATATCTGGAGCTGAGCCACTTCAACATTCAAGGGCTCCTTGCCAATAAATGAATACAAGCCAGGGGGCGGGGGCAGGGAGGAATTCACCACAGGCTGATAATTGGAAACACTGAGTTTAGGGACAGTGTCTTTAAAAGGGCCTGACAAGTAAATTTTCTAAGTGCAGCTGGGATGTTCCCAACTCTCAGAGAAAATTTGCAACCCTATGGACCTGACCATCTAAAGTCAAAGTTGCAGTATCTACTACCTGATGATTTGAAAAGCTCCATTAGCCAGTTCAAGCCTATCAGCCCTGACTTCCAGTTCGCAGGCAATGCCGCTGACACTGGAAAACAGCACTCGTAGTGAAACTAACAACATTTCAAGTGAAATTGACAGCTGCAGCAACTGAGACATTCTGACATCAATAAAGATATCCAGCAACCCTGCAGTCCCAGATATGCTGTATGTCAAACTCATGGGTATCCATGCATTATAACCATAACAAACAGATGTGATTCTTCTGCATGCTTTCTTACACTTAGTTATGCACCACAGTTCAGAAGTTGCCATTCTGTGGAATTTATCTGTCAGACAGATGCATTCCCTATAAAAGTGTTGCAGACAGAGAATTCATAGTATAGGGACTAGGTGGCTGTTTAGCACTCCAACCATTCTGAAGGCACGGTGAACTGTGATTTAGTTTAAAATAAACCTCTCTTTTTACTTACCTAAATTCGAACTTTATAACATGTACCTCATAACTGTATTTGATTTGGGAAGATAATGAACAAAACAAAATAAATTAAACCTTCTTTTAGTTTTCAAATTGTGCCTTGTAATTGAAAGACACTCATATGAAAGTATGTGGGCCTTATTTGACATTTACCAACTTGCATTTGTGTTGCAGGACATCTCCGAGCCCTTCCAACTCCATTTGAAGCTTCACAGTAATACATTCCAGTGTCATTCTTTGAAACAGGATTGAATAGCTGGTTTAAAAAGTGAAAGGTGCAATTTTTTAAAATGTTTAGAAAGAGCAGTCAGAATTGATATTACATTTCCAAAATGTCACTTTGTAATATTTTTACTACAAGGCAGAGGATTAGACTAGTGGTGGAATCTACCTGAGCTAACAACCAGAACCCATTCGCATACTGCGGGGGTGCGCGGCAGCGACGACTACAGTGGGCAGAGCCAGCCCTTCACGGAACAACCGGAACAGCGTTCCGGAGCGTCCTGGCTACATGACATCACTGGATTAGACTGTGAAAGAAAGATTAGACTTTCTTTCTTCCAGTAAAGAAAATGGTTGACCTGTCTGGCACATAGTTGACATATTCCGAAATCAAGTAGAGTCAACACATTTTTGCCAGAAGAATCCTAGGCAAAACCCAAGGTATTACAATGCATGTACATACTTTGAGAAAGGGGTTGTGTGGCATATAACAAAGTGAGAGAGGATATAACCAAAGACCGTAATATACAATTATACATTAAATGTTGCTGCTTGTACATTAGACCTAGATATGTCAAGGCAGCTATGCTAACAGGCAGATGTCATTAGCCAATCTATCAGTAATAATGCACAATGCTATTAAAACCAGAATTATGAACTGCTGAGTAAATACTACAAACACAACAAAAATAAGATTAATGATAATGCAGATGTTAAGGAAAAGTCCACAAGGTCACAGTGTGCACATGGCTAAGCTCTTCTGCTTGGCACAGTGGTGCTAACACTGTGACTGGTGTTAGGTAACAGTGGCTGGTAATGGGAGGTTACCTGGTGGCTGGTAACAGGTGACTGGTAACAGGAGGATTCTATCATGTGCTTGGAGTGGGGCTGTCATGCTGAAACCCTACATGCTGTCGCAAGTTACTGATGTCATCAACACATATTGGTTTGTTTGGGTCTTAGTCCAGACACTGTTACCAGACACATAATTGTTCTCCTCCCTACATGTGTGCATGCAGCACATACATAGGAGAGAAAGCTGAGGGCATCAGTTTGGCATGCCACTGACTTAATAGAAGTCGAGCAAAAGGCCCTGGTCTTGAAATAATAATGGGCATCCAGTGGCATGGATTATTTTTTACAGAGAATCAGGGGAATTTGGCCAGGCCTACTTTAGCTGAAACAAAGCATAATAGTTCATTAGCTTTTGAAAACAGATATCTTACTGTTCTGATACATCCCATTTTCTTAATGCTACTGTGTTTTTGTCACTCCCCCCAATTGGACTCTTACAGGTGACAGTCATATCCCAAGAAAATCAACAACAAATCTTGTATTGATTTTTATTGGTATTGAATTATATACCAGAGGATGAAAGATCCTGTTATGATGCAAGCTGTCTGGAGAACTGCCTATCTGACTTTGCTATTTCTATGCAGCTATAATGCAAAACTCCCATGCACAGAAGGACGCTGATATTACTTTAAATTTTCTTGGCGCTGTCATAGAACATAGATGAAAAATTATTCTTTTAGCTTTTTTAAAAAAAAGTCAAGAAAGATCAAATGCCAAGTAATGGATACGAGTTCACTCACTAGTGTTCCAGTCGTGGTATTCATTGCGTACGAAGAACTTTTTTTACCCCACCATGACCCTGGATTTTCTGACAGCGCAATGCCACCTCTAAACCACTTATACTTCGAAGCAGGGGATCCTTCATTTTCTTTACATCGTAGTTCCACTGCCGTCCCACTCATAGCTGAGATGGGTACT
>JAJKFI010000029.1:6841113-6869175 GCA_029204185.1 Lerista edwardsae
CAGGGGACCCACATTATCCACAGGTTCAACATCTGTGGATTTCGATATCCATGGGTGCCAAACTGCCCCTACAAGCCTGACCAGAGCACAGATCCATATGTCTGCCTGCGGCCTCTGAATGAATGCCTGCAGCCCTTTAAAAGCTACTTCTGGTAAATGGCTCCAGGCTTCATTCTGAAGCCCACAGAGGCCGTAAGCAGATGCGCGTGGCTTCTGCAGGCTTCAGAAAGCCTCCGGACCCAACCAAAGCCAAGGGTGCCCCCTACAACACGGATTTGAATATCTGCAGTTATCCACAGGAGTTCCTGGAATGGAACTTCCGTAGATAATGAGACCCCATTGTACAATCTGTAGCCAGATAAAATATTGGTCTTTGGGTTTCCATTTTTG
This sequence comes from Lerista edwardsae, assembly GCA_029204185.1. NCBI lineage: Eukaryota > Metazoa > Chordata > Lepidosauria > Squamata > Scincidae > Lerista > Lerista edwardsae. The sequence goes on from JAJKFI010000029.1 coordinate 6,841,504, forward strand.
CAGATCACCTCTTCCAGTTTCAAATATGATTTGTGCAGAATGTTTCATCTATGTATGTGTCATAGTTATTGGCAACTTTTTTAAAGTTTTGAAACAGATGGACAGCTCAATCCTAAGGTTCCCATCCTAAGGTTCCCAGCGCCCATGGCTCCAGCAGCTTCAAAATGGCAACCACTGGATTATAAGGGCTCTGGACACTGCTGGACACCTCTTCAGGTAAGGGAGCATTTCCTCCCTTACTCCGTGGAGACTACAGCAGATGGTAATGGGTCCTCAGCTCTCTGCCCACTGTTGAGCAGCCCATGTTGAGCTGCTGCCATCTCCGCCACCCCTCCCAGACCCCATCCTCCACGCCCCTGCCCAGTTGCATTCCCTCCCTGCCTCTCCCCACCCTGAAAAGCTGGTGATGCTAATTACGGTTGCCGGATCCTCCACAGCATCTGGAAAGTGCTGGGGTCCAGCACTGACTGGTGCTGGCCTGGCGCTGGCACTCCCTATTTGCAAGGTAAGCAAATGAACTTTATAACACATACAGAGCCTAGGACTGGTCTTTTAGGGCACAATCCAATGCCCTGTCTTGGGCCAATGCTACCATCAGCATCAGCCTAACAGCACTGGCCAAAGCCCACACTATGCTGCTCCCGTGCCAGTTGGGTTCAGCTAGTGCAAGAGCAGTTCTGGGCAGGGGTGGTGGTGGTTCTTGGAGGCTGGGAGATATGCTGGACTGGGGAGGCGGGTGGAGTTGGAAGGCAGCCGCATCCAAACGCCTTTCTCCAGGCTATTTGGCATCCTCAGCTCTGCACCTGCTAAACAGCAGGCGCAGATTCGAGGAGACCATAGACATGGCTGGTGCCCATCCTGGGGTAAGTGCACGAATGTGCCTTTGCCCCAGGGAGGCTCCTGCCTGCTCCAACTTGCACTGGATACAGTGCATCTTGCTGTTTCGGCAGAAGTTAGGATTGTGTCCTTAATATATTTAATGAAAATGAGTCCTTGCCCTACAGGTTTACAATGGGTTGGCTCCATAGGAATGCCTCTGTTGGAAGAAGGTCCTCTGGATTCAACCCACTGGAAATAATAATAAAATACAATAAAAATTTAGATTGGAATCTCAAACATAGTGAGACCTACTTCTAAGGAAACACGCATAGAATTGTATTGTTCAAGTAAAGATGTTTTGCTTTAAATTAAGTATTGGCTTAGCTCTTGATGGTGTTCCTGCATAAATGGCAGGCATTTCTGCCTGTGCAAAATCAGGAAAGGAATTTTGCCGATTGCTTCTTCCTGCGACAACATCCCACACCACATGCCTTCCAGTGCTAGAGAGTCCCCCCAACCTTCAACAGGCAGGCATTCAAGGGACTGTAGATTACAAAAGGAAGATGCAAGGAAGCCTCATTCCGTGGACATAATCCCACTCAGAGATTTAGAACGGATCCAAGCAAGAATGCAATTGCATTTCAAATGGCAAAACCAAGGTTAAAAAAATGTAGCTACGTTACTGAATTTTGATCCAAATCTCACATCATTTCATTTATAATCCTACCCAGCACTGAAAGGGAGATTTCAATTTCTGCTGCTTCTTGTCCTTGATCGGTGGATGCACTAATTTCACAACGGTATTTCCCAGTATCCTTCCTGGTCACATTTTTAATTCGAATGCTGGATTCCAACATTTCAGCTCGACCCTTAAAAGTACCTGTTTCAAAAAATAAAGACGAAGAGACGGGAGATAACTAGAAAGAAACTATCTGAAAATAGACAGTGGCTTGCCCTTTCTTGTTCATTCAGACGCAAGAAACAAGATACAGTATATGCATGCCTTTCAAAGACACCCCCATTGCTGCAGTTTCAGATCAGTTCATTTGTCAAGAGAAAACAAGGCTGGAAAACATGCTTAAATCTAATCGCCATAATCCAAATGTGTGACTTGCCAGTTTATATTCTCTGTATGATTTCTCCAGTACACAAGAGAATGTAATTATCTAGATCAGTGGTTCTCAAACTTTTTAGCACTGGGACCCACTTTTTAGAATGACAATCTCTCTGGGACCCACCAGAAGTGATGTCATGGCCAGAAGTGCCATCCTTGTGATGCCAGAGCCTGCTGCTTTCTTGAAAATGCAGCAGTAAGTTCAGTTATTTCTCAGCCATTTTCTAGTAGCAAAGTGAGAAAGAAAAAAGCCTATTTACAACCTTGACACAAGCCAAACATCTCCACAGCCCTACCCCTTTCCAGCATCTCATCTTCCCATATTTTCAAAATGGCTGCTCTAGGGGCTTTGCGACCCACCTGAAATTGGCTCATGACTCACTAGTGAGTCCTAACCCACAGTTTGGGAACCAGTGATCTAGATGATGCCAATTCAAGCCACAATGACCAGCAGTCATTTCTACAACAGACTGTTGTAATATTTTTACCATCTGCTACCATCATTGAAATTACTTCCTAGTGCTGCAAGCTCAATCCATGAACAGCCTGAAACCATACGCAGCATATATACTGCTTCTCCATGTGATCATGAAACTGTGACAGTTCAACTGGAGAAAACAAGCAGCTGACAACACAGTAAAACATGCACAAAAGTATCAATGTACCATTTTCCTACCTACAAAGGCACCATCAAAGTAGACAAATGAAACATCAGATCCAAGAACCTTTTTCCATTCGACTCTTGTGTTAACTTCCTTCCTTGCACTGTGTTTACAGTTTAAAATTGCTTCTGTGGAAGGAGGAGAGAAAAACGTTAATTGTTTTTGCTCTCTGGTTGGAGTAGATTAAGATTATACAACACAAACAACTGGCACACTTTCATCAATGGCTTCAGCAGAATGACTCAGAAGGCCAAATTCTCAGTTGACATATTATTGTTTTTGTACAGAATAAATGTGTTTCTGAAGCCTGAAGTGTGTACAGGCATGCCCCAGTATCCACAGTTTCAGTTATTGACAGATATAGATACTGGGGCGCCTATTTAAAAGATTTGGGAACATTAAACACATCTCTTTTTTTTTTCCTTGTGGCAACAAAACCACTGATGGTCCCCTATTTTTAAAAAGGCATAGCCAGTATCCACAGTTTCAGGTAATGGGGGGGGAGGTACCGGAACTGGACCTCAGCGGATACTGGGGCATGCCTGCATCTATCAAGTATATGGTTCATGTCCCTTTAATATACTTGGAATCAGGGTACAGTCCTTCCTCATCAAGGCTTCCAGGTATCTTAAATGCTTTCAACTTTCAGGCCTCAGTAAGAGGTACATATTCAGTGGCATTCAGAGTTAGTCAGGTCAGGTTGATGATTCACACCCATCAGAGTGCCCACCTGGCCAGTCCAACTGGCTTCTGCTGAATTCAGTGCAGGTTAGGAGCAGGCTGAGGTGCAACTCCAGAGATTTTATTCCCCTTATCCCATGTTGCACACCAGCCAAGGCTATGGGGCCTACGTGGACCCGCACCCATTATTTCACCGGCGCAAATCCAGAAAGCCCATGTAATGCTGGTTGGGCCAGGGATCAGGGTTAGGACCTAGGCCGGTCCTATTACCCTCGCGGGCCTGATCCATGTCCCAGACCACCCTCCCCCCTGCCGAAAATTGCCATTATCCACCCTCCTGCCACCCTCTCTCGCCCCCTATGCTAGTTGGCACTGCTGGTGCCCCCTGTGCTGGTCCACATGCCTGTGCACTGGTCCAGCCTGCTCCCAAGTAGCCACAAACATGTTTTATGGCATGTTTGCGACAGTCGGGAACCAGCACAAGTGCTGGGAAGGGGTGGGTTAGGATTGTGCTGTTAGATACGCAAGAAGAGATGTAGAGGAACTCATGGGTACTATACCAATGAGCTATTTCTGTAAGTGTGTGTGCATTTCCATCCCAATTTGTCTTTATCAGTTGATAAGACAAGCTAGCCCCCAAGCCCTCAGGAGCAGATTTTCAAAGAGCAGAGAGGGAGGGGGGGAAGACTGTTGAAAATCACCCTTCTCTCGTTTGTCCAAACAGACGATCCCACAGAATAGGTTCTTAGGATGCAACTCTTAGAATATTTCTCGGTATTTCTAGGATAAGAAAACAACTCTGAAGATGGCCAAAGATGCCAGGTTATCAGACATTTTTTCCTTAGAACTTTTCCTGTTGTGTTTAAAAGACACAACATCCAATGACAGGATGTTTTTGGAGCAGGATAAACACACAAACAGATTTCTGCAGCAAAGTAATGGAAATGCCTTTGTTTCTTAATTTCTGCCCCACAGCTTGAGAGAGATAGGTGGTGCCTTTCCTGAAATTTATGCAGTCTTCTCTTTTCGTTTTCTTATGCTTTCAAGAATGAAAGTCATCAAATCACAGTGCTGTCATTTACTCTCTCTGTATTTACTTTGGCAGACTCTGTGCTTCTAACATTATGGTACTGAAACGTTAACAGAGGAAGCTGGATAGTTCCTAGTTAATTCTTGAACCTGCATTGTGGATCCAACAGAAATTGCTTGTCTCACTCATGCTCATACACTTTAATTTTTAAAGACAAGCCACATCAAAAAGCCACATCTCATTGATTTTTCTCCTTATAAAGGAGGGAAACAGATTGCATACTGTAGCCTGTTCATATGATAGGAACCACCTGCAATTGCTCTACTTCAAATAAAAAGCTTTCTGTCAGTCCAAAGGAATTTTGCTGCAATCCCTGGTAGAAACCAGGAGAAAGAGTACCCAGTACTGAAGACATTAAGGACAGCTAGGATAACAGGCAGCAAGTCAGTGGAATAGGGCAGAGGGGAAAAAAAAGAAACATTACATATGTATACTGATTGAGGAAACATGCAAAATGGAGATAAACAAGACAGACAGTACCAGGAGACTGTTACTGATGATTTTAAGGAATAGCTGATCTGGAAAATAAAAAGAAACACATATACAAATGTGTTTTAAAGCAGAATTTGGAGAAAGGTAGAACTATTTAGCACAGGAGTTGCAGTGCAATCCTATGCACGTTTACTCAGTTCAATCGGATTTATACTCAGGTAAGTGTAGTCTGGTAAGCACCTGACTACAGCCTAAGATAAGAAAAACAAAGGAAGAAAATTTATCTGATAAAGAGTTGCAAGGCCCAGCTGTTCACAAAAGAAGATCCAAGTTAATTTCAGGCAGAGGTTCTCAAACCCATTCCATCAACTGGTCTTCATCAAACCCATTGCGGCCCATCAATTGGTCTTGTGCTCCCTCTGGGCCTCGTTGCACCGCATTCTCACTTATAAAAACATGCTCGTGTTCTCCCTTGCTTTGCTTCCCTCCCTAGAACAAATGAAGGCTATGCCTAGCCCTCCTGGGTTTTATTTTCAAACTTTCCTCCCTCTTTGCCACCTTTAAACTCAGAGATCCCTGTGCCTTGGTAACTAACAATAGTCCCCTAATCTGCAACAACAGAAGCCTCATGCCAGCAGGAACAGATACCTTTGGCAACCCTGATCACAGGTCCACAAACCCCTTCTATTGTCTTTGACTCATGGCAGTCAAATTGCCTGCATGTTTAATGCTTCTAATTCTTTCTTCCTTTTGCGAGAGTGCGTGCAAGTCTAGGACTCCTTATTTTGTCTTTCACCAGCTAAGGCCTAGAGATCAGCCCCAGGTATCCTGCAAAGGCAGACTACCTTAACCACAATCACAGCAACTTAAACAACTGGGTTGCCCAAAGGAGAACCCATTTAAGAGGTGGAGGATAGTAGCGCTCCCACTGCAAGTTGGTGAAGTGTTTTCATAGCCCACCAAGGCCCTCCCTCCTTACAGCCCTGGTTCAGACTACAACAAAGACTCAGCCAAGGTTTCGTACTATGGCTACCATGCCTCTCTGATTCTTCTCTCTCTTTCTCCTGATCTTCCTTCTCTCTCTACTTCCCCGCTATTGGAAACTCCAAGTTCTTAAGTCCCTGCTTCCCCTGCCTAACCCCCCTAATTTACATAGGTAACCCCTTAAAAGCACAATCCTAATCCTGGGCTAGAATAGGCAGGCTGTCTCACCTGCCCCATATCCAGCCTCGGGCTCGGAGGTGCTGCTGGGCTACCAGGGAAAGGGGAAAACATTCCTTTTCCCCAGGGTAATGTGCAGAGACCTGGCTGGGGCTACTCAACTTTGAGTAGCTGAATTGGGGCCATGGGTTATGATCCAGCCCAAAGGCCTCCCCCCCCCCAGGCCAGGCCACCTGAAGACCTGCCCATTCCCGCCTTCCCTCACCCCTGCCGCTTTCCCAGAGTCCCTGTGCCAGCCTGAGAAGGCCAGCTTTCCCCAGTGAGGCCAGTGCACAGATGTGTGCTAGCCTAACTCCTCTGTGAATGGTGCAAATGCACTGTAAAGTGCATTTACAACCTGCCTCGGCGAGCACAAGGGACTTGTGCCAGCCCAGGTAACAGATTAGGATTGCGCTGCTCAGCGCTAATGTCCTGCTCCCTCTCCTTTCTCCCCTCCTCTGTGTTACCGGTTATGCTTTCAAACATGCAGTAACATGCACATACAAGGGGAAATCTATCTTGGAAGCTGGTAGTATGGCCACTGGCACAGCTCAATGGTCCAGCAGGGGAAAAAAAAGTGGGAAAGAAGAAAGGTGCAACAAGCTTTTATTGTGGGGAGAATGAAACGGGAAGAAAATAAAAATTAAAGCAATTACATTATTCTTAGACATTCATACAGCTAGGTCCTAAAAGTAAGCAGTTGCTATGTGTGACAGAAAAGATGAGGAGATGGAAAAGAAAATATTTAAATGGGAAATGGATTTGTAATGGCGCATGTACCAAAAAGGAAAAGAACAGGGGGGAAAGGACATCAGGAAATCAGGTAGGCTTTGATTTCCAAGGGAATTGGGGCTAGAGAAGTAGTGATTTTGAGGAACCGGGAAGGGGAAAAGGAGGAAAGCTGGAAGAGTAAAGGTTTCAGTGGTTCAGGCCATGGCCAAAGGCCATGGCTAAATAGCAGTTCTCTGTAGCCTGAGGCAAGAGCTCAGGAAAGGCATGGGCCCCTCATCGGCATATGAATTAACTTCACTGCTTTGCAGTGGGATAGTGAGTCTCTCCTAATGGATAAACCCTCCTGACTGGTACCACTACTGCTCAAAGGGGCTTGTTGAGGAGGTGAGGACTGCCCCAAACAATTGTATTTGCATAAATACTAGTCATGACTAATACTAACCAGCTTTCCAAACCTTGGTTTCAAATCTTGGTGAAGAAGGAAACTATGATTAGCACTGATCCTTACATTACCAGTGCAGATCTGAATGCTAAACCATGGGAAAAGACAACTGGAGGCAGCCGGGGGGGGGGGGGAGAGGAATGTGCATTCCTGAGACTGGCTCCCACATTTAAAACCATGGCAGTTTAATCAGTATCACATCTGCACGGAACCTGTATGAGCTTGGAATAATTCAAGAAATCTCTATCAAAACGATCATAGCAGAAACAAATCTCAAATTCAAAAGAGTATAGAGCTGACAAGAGTATAGATGTTTCCACAAATTCTTCTATAATAGGTACAGTTTTGACAGAATGGGCGCACTTTGTACTAGTTCTCATTTTGTTTTGGCGTAGACTCAATAGAGGAAGCGTGGCAACGTTTGTTACAACATGTAATGTTGGGGATAACAGCAGAAATGATGCCAAGCGATCTTTCTTGGCAGTGCACAGTATGCAGCAGATAGAAACACCCAAACAACACACACATGGAAATTCAAAGGAAAAAAAAAATACGGAAGAGGATAGCAACCATTTGTTCATATAATAAGATAATTATCAAAGAAACAAAACAAAACCCAAACACAGGATACTGACAATAATCCAGAGTTCACACAGGATTCCAATATGCACACAGAGTAGTATGAGAGGAGGAGTGATCTCATTCTCTTCAGTGTTGGAAAATGTTGGTGGCACAGGATTATAAGTGTGGTCAATTTTCTGACCCCCCCCCCAAAAAAAAATAAAAAATAAAAAATAAAAATGAAGCAATCTGTCCAAGTTTTCTGGTTTGGTTCAGGCCACCTGATAATACAATTTTAAACAACCAGTCTGAATGATTTCCTTTTATGGATGTCCTCCCCCCCCCCAGTACTTCCGTTATACTAAATGCACTTTGTGGCTGTGGTTTCCATGTCACACTTTTAACACAGTGATTTTCAACCAAGAAGGTTTAATAACAAGTAGGCGGCATCCCTTAAGCGCTAATGCTCGTGAGATGAAGCCTATGGGCGGGCTTAGCTGCCATGTTAGGTAACTCAAAACAATCCTCATTCCAAGCATTTCAGATTGCTTTGCTCCTACTGTTTAGGATTTAATAGTTTAGGATTTAAAATGGAAGGTGGGAAAAAAAATGTAAACGGGAAGGGGGGGAAAAGGAGCGTGGGAAATATTTTTTTTTTTACCTTCTAGACCAGGGGTCCTCAAACTTTTTAAACAGGGGGCCAGTTCACTGTCCCTCAGACTGTTGGGGGGCCGGACTATTGTTTGAAAAAAAATATGAACAAATTCCTATGCACACTGCACATATCTCATTTCTAGTACAAAAAAACAACAACCCGGCTATGGAGTCTGCTTTCTGGGCCACATCAGCATTTTCTTCTGACTTCCACAGCCGCGGGACGCTAAAGAGTTTAGGGAGGGAGGAAGTCTGAACGGGTTTCCTGGATTTTTAAAGGAGATGCTGGATTTTTAAAGGAGATTTTAAGGAGGGAGGGAGGGAGGTCTGAACAGGTTTCCTGGATTTTTAAAGGAGATGCTGGATTTTTAAAGGAGATTTTAGGGAGGGAGGGTGGTCTGAACAGGTTTCCTGGATTTTTAAAGGAGATTTGAGGGAGGGAGGGAGGTCTGAACGGGTTTCCTGGATTTTTAAAGGAGACGCTGGGAAGCAGCAGCCACCACGTGTGTGAGAGACGGTGAGAAAGGGGTGAGTGGCTGAGCCTCAGGCTCGATCTCCCGGGTGCCTTCAGAGCAGCCTGGCTGGAGGGGCACTGGGTCCGCTGAGGCAGCCGTTGCCTGGCTCAGCCCCCTGTCTTTTGCCCGCCAACCCGCATGACGGGGCGCCCTCCCTCCCTCCCTGCAGTCATCCCCACCATACAGCCAGCCACGCACCTCTCTCTCACCATCGTCTCTCACGCACGTGGTGGCGGCTGCGGCTGCTGCTGCTCTGCTCCGCAAAACTGCTGCCTGCCTGCCTGCCTGCCTGCCTGGCTCGTGCAGGCAATGGCTGTTTGCTGCTGCTGCCACTGCCGCTCTCCCTCGTCGTCGTCGCTGCCTGCCTGCCTGGCTCTTAGAACGTGCAGGCAACGGCTGCAATGTGCAGGCGCGGCAGAGCCCAGACAGGCCCCAGTTCAAAAAACAAAACAAAACCAGAGCCGAGTGAGCGGAATGAAGGGGAAAAAACATCACTGTAATGGGCGGTCGCGCTACCGAGATACAGCCGGGCATGCATATAGATATGCATGCCCAGCTGTGTCTCGGCTGTGCGACCGTCCATTACCCCCGGGCCTCACGCAGGCCGGGTAAATGACCTTGGGGGGGCCGGATCCGGCCCGCGGGCCGTAGTTTGAGGACCCCTGTTCTAGACCATTAACAGTGGGTGTCAGAAAATGGTGAATAAGATTGCTAGGAACAACAAGAAATTACACAGCTTCAAAAATAATGCACTCACTATTTCAGTGAATTGTAGTTTTATTGAACCGACGTAATGTGAATACATGAATATTTCTGTGGAAATTAAATCCCATTTTTCTGACAGCGATTCGCACACCCGTATGCAGAACACGCAGGCATGATTAAATAGGTCGATATTAACTTTTACACACGTGCAGGGAGATTTTCATTCGTGAATTCGCGGCAATCCTCCTTGGCGGCAATGATCTGACTGAGTGAACAAATATGGCCACAGGTGCCCTGATGTGACTTCAAGAAAACGACATCATGCCGCCTCCTTGTTATTAAATCTCCTTGTTGTCAACCTTTCTAACTTTAGGGATTGCTCTACCACCACTGACCACTCTTCTGCCGAGGAGTCCTTATACATTTGAAAGGACAGGGAAGGGGTTGGGAGAGAAGGACGATGAAGTCTTTGAAGAGGCACAGAGCTCACAAACAGAGCTCAAGCAACGTCCAACTGCTCTTTGAGAAGGCAGAGCCGGGCTGGGGTCTTGGGGATGCATTTCCACCGGATGAGGAAGCAACCTTCAACAAGTCCGACTCTGCCTTCCCACTGGATGAGCATACCCACGTGGTTTTCGAAGACCCCACCTTCCTTCCTCAGAAAAAGAGCCGTAGCAGTGGACAAAAGAAATGTGATGCCAAGCAGGGGTGTAACCAGTGGTGGGATTCAAAGAAATTAACAACCGGTTCTATGTCCTCCTTTATTTGTACTGCTTCTTAATACAGCACTACTTTTTGTATATCAATAAATTAGCAACCGGTTCTGCAGAACTGGCTGAATTTCACCACTGGGTGTAATCCAACCCTCCTAGTCTTATATCCACAGAGTCCCCTACTTTTTGTTTTTAAAAAATCATCACTAAAATTGTAATCATCAGCTGCCTGCAAAGTGAAGGACAGTGTCCTGCAGCACCCCATTTAATAATTATTGCTTGATCGTTAATATTTTTCTTTTTGTTCTCAGGGTGCTTTGATTTCTCATATCAAACCATATATAAAAAAATATTTGCAGGGTGCTTTGATTTCTCATATAAAACCAAAATCAGATGGATGTACCATAACACAGCATTTAAGTATACAGCATGTAACACAGGGGTTTCCAAACTTTTTGTCATGAGGGCCACATCAGATGTCTGATACGGTGGCAAGGGCCAAGAAAATAAATAAATTTAAATACACTGACATGGAATTTAGATGAACGAATAATCACAGACCACTTTCCAAGCTTATTCCCAACAGAAAGCTTCTCCTGAGCCCTACCATACAACCATATTAAATTAAGAAAAATAAATCTGAAAGGAAACAAACTGCAGAAAAGATTCCAAGCTTATTCCCAACAGAAAGATCCTCCAGATCCAGAAAGATCTCTTTACAAACCAGTCCAAGTCACTTTGAAAATAATGGGGGAGGGGAGAATGCATAGGTCACTTGGCAAATGACCAAAAATCACTTTGGAAATAACGGAGAAGAATCTCCTCACCTGCCTCTCCTCTTACACCTGCTCCATGACCGGGCAGTGGCTACTGCCCCCGCTGGACCTGTGCCCGGACAGTTGCTGCTGCCATCACTGGGCCTGGGCTTGCACGGCAGCTCACAAAACAGGCCAGTGACCCAGCAGCTCGCACAACAGGCCCACTCCTTGTCCTTGAGAGCAAGGCCAGTGCACCCCACACAGGCAAGCAACGGAGGAGAGGAAATTCCATTCTGCAACATTTTGATGCAGCATATATGGATATCTGTATCATGTTCCAATGCTGACACTCCAATATTGTCAAATGGGCCGCTGCTATAAACTGTGTTGCCTATCCATCCCTTCCTTTTGCCACCGCTAATAGCAGGGAGTGCCTGCTGTCCCTTGGTGAAGGCTAGGAACTCCAACCATTGCCACTGCTGGGCACATTCATCTGAGGCCCTTTAGCTTTTCAGGTCTGCAGCACTGCCACATGGGGCAGAACAGGCATTTCTCAGAGCGTTCCTGTGCAGGAACACAGGAGAGGGAAATGTAATGCTCTGAGCCCCCATGCTCAGAAGGCACTGCTGCATGTGCATCCAGATAGCGCTACTCTCCCTCACAAACACTGTGTGGCTAATGGTGCTCCTTTGTGGTGCTCCCGATGTTTTCCCTTTGCTCTCCACAAGCAGCTGTCCACCACAAAAGGAGGGCATAGGACCTGTCACATAGTCAGTCAAGCAGCCCACAAGGGAAGCTGGCAGTGTGGTCCTAGCTGTTCCTCTGTGGGGTTGCTGACCTACTTGTTCCAGACAGGCTGCTGATGCTTTGCAAATTCAGTTCACTGCCTGTCATGAAAAGGTGTAGCCAGACCTCACCTTGACACCTGCTATTTGGCTGTCTGTCAGATAGCTTGCCAAAAAGATAAGAGCCTTGCTGCAATAAGATGGTTGGCAACCCTATTCACAAGTTTCTTTTTCAGATGCTGCTTCACCTTTGAGACTGTGCAATAAAAACTTTGATCTGATCACATTGGTTGTATCTCTGTTAATAGATAGGGGCACCTTCTTCTCACCCTAATTGTTTCTTATCTCAGCTGGCCTCATGGGAGGGAGAAGGGGCTTCTTTGGGCTCCAGTGGTAGGGGAAACCTCCTCATTGGTCACAAGCTACCATGTCTCATTGGCATTCGAGGGCATATGAATGCTGCTCCAACTGGCGTATCAGGGGCATAGGACTGCACCATAAATGACCTGCAGTGCAATCCTATGCATATCTACTCAAAAGTCAGCCCCACTAAGTTTAGAACAATTTATATCTGTCCAGATAGGTGTGCACAGGATTGCACCCTGCAATCCTATGCATGCCTTCCTGAGACCATGCCACATTGAAGACAATGTAAATTACTTCTGAATAGGATTGTGCGTAGGATTGTTATGTACTTTTAATTTGAAGTCCCAGGCTTGCAGTACTTACTTGGGAGTAACTCCATTGAATTCAATGAGAGTTCTGAGTAGGTATAAGAACATAAGAGCCCTGCTGGATCAGGCCAAAGGTCCATCTAGTCCAGCTTCCTGTATCTCACAGCGGCCCACCAGGTGCCCCAGGGAGGCATGAGACAACAAGATGCTTGCATCCTGTTGCCACTCCCTTGCACCCGGTACTCTGAAGTAGCCTACTACTAATGTAAGGATGTTGCATAATCCATCATGGCCTATAGCCCACAATGGACTTTTCTTCCAGAAATCCATCCAATCCCCTCTTAAAGGCATCCAGACCAGATGCCATCACCACCTCCTGTGGCAAAGAGTTCCAAAGACTAACCACCCGGTGGGTAAAAAAGTACTTCCTTTTATCTGTTTTAACTCTCCCAACCCTCAGTTTTAGCGGATGCCCCCTGGTTCTGGTGCTTTGAGAGGGAAAAGAACATCCCTCTATCGACTCGATGCCTTCCTTGCATTATTTTGTATGTCTCAATCATGTCCCCCCTCAGGCGCCTTTTTTCTAGGCTGAAGAGCCCCAAACGCTGCAGTCTTTCTTCATAAGGGAGGTGCCCCAGCCCCGTAATCATTTTTGTTGCTCTCTTCTGCACCTTTTCCAGCTTCACTATGTCCTTTTTGAGGTGCAGCGACCAGAACTGCACACAATATTCAAGGTGCAGCCTTACCATCGATTTGTACAATGGCATGATAATATTGGCTGTTTTATTCTCAACCCCTTTTTTAATTACCCCAAGCATGGAATTGGCCTTCTTAATTGCTGCCGCACACTGGGTCGATACCTTCATTGAATTGTCTAAGATCTGTCTCTTGAGTTGTCACAGACAGTTCAGAACCCATTAGCCTATAGGTGAAGTTTTGGTTTTCCCCCCAATGTGCATCACTTTACACTTGTCTAGGTTGAAATGGATCTGTCATGCGTTTCAACGTATGCACAGGATTGTACCATGTATCGTATTACAATCCCTTCATCATTATCAAGCAGTATTTATACAGTATACCACTATTCAACAACATATTCCTATATGTACAGTAGGAATATATTTTCTATATTTTAATTTGAACTTGACAAAAGTGCCAGACTTACTTGCTGATACTACTACAAGGATGAAACTAAACTATTACAATGCAGCTGAAGTCAAGCAATATTGAAAGGAATATTCAATATCAACTGGAATGTTAAGCATAGCATATGCTTAAGGTTGCGATGCTACACAACTTTGCTGATCCGGAAGTCCCATACATGTGCAAAATTATGCTTAGGACTGCAACATTTCTCATATATAAAGAACTGCTAATCTTTGTCTGGCCCACAATTGGTACAAGAAGTTAAATGTTTAAATTTATTTATTAGTCTCTAATCCAGGGGTACCAGCTTTTCAACTTTAGAGCTCCAGGACCTTTAACAATTGTGTAGACAAGTAAAGGGAATTTCAGCAGGTGTAGCTTATCTCCTCTACACAATTGTTAAAGGTTCAGGAGCACTAAAGTTGAAAGGTTGGCCACCCCTTCTCTATCCCTCAACTCCACCTCCTTTACAGGGCAATTATTCATTCAAGGAACATTCTGTCCTAAATCCCTGCTTATTTCTACTTAGCATTATTTCTACTTAATATTATAAACATATTAAAACACTTGTTCACATACTGTACCATCAAACTCCCTTGCTGTCACACGCTCGTTGGCTGTTTGGATGTCAATTCCATATACGTTGTGGTCTGCAAAGAAAGCAGAAGATTCAATTTGCATGGCAACTTCATTTAAAAACGCATTCACAAACACTTTAACTGCAATCCTAGGTCCCTTTCCACTCAATAGGGCACAACGTGTGCCTTGCCCCCGCTGCAGGCAAGGCACACTAAGCCCCTGATTGCAAATCTGAAGTAAATGTTAGTTCTGACAGAGCAATCCTATACCTAAAAGTGTGTGGGCCTTCACTGCTGCAGCTTGGGTGATTTCAAAATCACCCAGGCCGCAACAGTGAATTTGCCCCCGTTCATTTTCTAAGCCTGAAAGTGAATGCAGGTGTCTGGGATTTCGCTGCTGCAGCCCGGGGAATTTTCAAATCACCCAGGGAGTGGCATGGTGGTGGCAGGAGCCAAGGCAGTAGCATGCGCACTTCTGCCTTCCCAAATTGGGAAGGCTGAGGGGCGCACGTAGAAGGGGAGGCTCCTTTTTCTTGGGAGCGTAAAATTTTGCGCCCCTAAGAATTTTGTGCCTGGGCCCCCCGCCCCCCCTACACAACGCTTCTGTTTGTAATTAGGTTTATTTTACGTTTTTAATTGTAACCATTTCCTGTTAAACAGATATTGGGAAAAGGTTCTTCTAGCTTGCATTTATGATTTAACATGACTTGAATGAAGGGACTTTCCCTCTCCTGCAAATGTTTTGTCTTTCCAATATGTTTGGATTCTGAAAAACCAGCAAAGGACACTTTCTCAGACTGAAAGCAACTAAGCCATTCAATTAAAACAATTTCTGTAAACATTCACAAAAACCACAGAAGTGATACGCATACCTGTGAGAGATCAAAATGTACAGCTGGAAGTTATCTTGTTTAATCAACAGTTTCCAAAATATATTCAAAGATAAATAGCAGCTGATTTTAAAAACTGCAGGATCATGTCAATTCTGAACCAGTGCAGTCTAAGTGGATATTACTGGGGGCTTTTGCACCCACTGACCCCTCCAACCATTTGCAATCCTGGCCCCTGTGCCCAATGTTGTCCACGAATCTTGGAATTTGAGTCAATTCAGGAGTCTCTGCCCCCTCGTGAATTGTCTCATGAACTGACTCGTGCACGCCTGTGGCGACTCCATTCTGAAATCTCACGAGTCATTTCCACGAG
The DNA here is from genome assembly GCA_029204185.1 of Lerista edwardsae. NCBI lineage: Eukaryota > Metazoa > Chordata > Lepidosauria > Squamata > Scincidae > Lerista > Lerista edwardsae. Next base: position 6,856,968 of record JAJKFI010000029.1, read on the forward strand.
TCTTTCTGTGGCAAGCTGCAGGGTGGATCAGGTGCGCACGCGACCACAAATGGTCAAAATGGGAGGTTAGGTAGTCAGAGTTGTCGTTCCACACTTAATGTTCCGACGGACCAGCGATGCGCTGCTGACAGCTGTTCACTCCTAACTGGTCACTGTGATGAAACCTCTCCACCCCCCCGCCATTTACGTCACAACTGAACTCAGAAGAATGGAAGGGAAAAAATACAGTCCTGGCCATGTGTTATGAACGAAAGGGGGGTTGTAACCTCTGACCCCCCTACTTGCCCACTTGGTTGAACTTAGTGGGGAACCGCCTTGGTAGTTCCAATCTGCTGCCACCAGCCCAGGTACCAGGTTACCAGAGGAGTTACCTGGGCTGAACTCCTCTCCTAGCAGAGGTTATTACCTCAAGGGTCTCTACACTCACTCTTACAGAGCGAGGAGGCTAATCAGTCACTGTGAGCCGGAACAAGGCAAGAAGGGTTTTTATTAAAAGATTGTTAAGGGTAAAAAAAGGTTGGGGTGCCAGAGATAAACACCGGTTACAAATATAAAACAGTCCAACTGCCACTCAGGCAATAGGCCGGTAGGCGGAGCTGCCTCACACAGGCCTGGCAAGGCCTACACAGGCATGGCCTAGCCCAGATTGCTCTGAGGGGGAAAAACGTGTAAAACACACAGCCTGGGAACACCCAGACTGAACACAATTCGCAATCTAACGCGTGCTCCCTAATACTTGGGTCCTTCCTAAATCCTCTCTGCTGGGCTTCTCCCAGCCGCCATCCACTCTGCCTCCCCCAGAGCGGCTCTCCCTGCGACCATCCAGCAGCAAAGCCCACAGGAGAAAGAGAGAGCCTCTGCCAGTCCCATGATCTGTAGCAGGAGACTCATCCGATTGGTTGGCAGTGCTCCTTCCTCCCCCCCAGCTGGGACATCCTTTAGACCAGGCCCTTAGAAATGCATTTTAACAGAGTAAGTAAACAGAAAGCATAAAACAGAAATAGGTACATGAAATATAACTGTTTCATCACACCATGGCACATCATTCAGTTTTCCATCAAAGCTGGGCTGACCTGTGGCTGTTACATGAGCGAGCAGGCCTGGCACAGCACTAGCGCACCACCATAATAGGAGCTTCCCTACCCATTCAGCTGATTGGCCACGCTTTCCTCCACCCTGGTCTTGTGTTCCTGCCTCCTCCCTATACGTCATGCCTGCTGCAGCCAGCTACCCAAAACCAAAACAGATACATTTTCAGTCTGCGCTTTCAATCTCCCCTCCACCACCACCCCGTGCCCAGTGTTCTGGCTGGTAGGAACAAAACAACCGTTGGTCGTGGTGACTTTGTGGCACCTCCCGGATCTCTGAAAGAGTTCTGACGCGGAAGCTGCAACTGTGTGTAAAATGATTCGAGTTGCCGGAATTGCTGACTCATTGAGAGTCAGTGGCCAAATTAGCAAATCAGAATTAACGGCATATGTGACTCGATTCAGACAAGAGCCAGCCCAAAATGTGAGAACTTGAGTGAAAATTTGAGTCACAAATCTTTTTTCACAACACTGCCTGTGCCACCCAGGGTCGGACCACAAAATGCTGCCCCCATGTGATCCCCCACTCATTGGTTGTGATTGGACGCTTCCAGAAGGCCTAAAAACACTGGAACCTGATGTTTTTGTCACTTCTGAAGCATTTTTAGGCCTTCTAGAGGCCTAGAAGGTCTTCTATGGACCTGTAAACATCACTTCTGGTCTCCCTGATTTAGAAACAAAAATATGGGTGGGGGAAGTGGGTGGTGCCTCACCAATATCACCACCACCCCAGATACGCAAATGGATTTGTACAAGGGCATTGTAATATTACAGGTTCAATATCCCTTGTCTGGACTGTTTGGGATGAGAAGGTGCCTGGATTTCAGATTTGTCCGGATTTCAGAATAACTACATAAATATAATAATAAAAGCTTGCTCTTGTTGTTTTCACTGCTACCCACAGGAGTGCCTGCTGCCCTTTGACATTTTTCAACTCTCATTTTTCAACACACCACAGAGGAGAGAACAGGACTTGTAGCCTGTACCTGCAATGTATGTGGGAGCAAAAGACCTTCTAGTGTTCACATACAGAAAACATGCACACATGCTCTTGTATTCACACCACACTTCCTTTGTTATTCACACTTCACAAGTGCTCCCCCTGCAGTCCTGAGCTATCTGTATGCATTCTGCTGCTTTCTGCACTTTTAAAAAACATTTCGGGTTTCGGTATAGTCCAGATTTCAGCTTTCCAGATAAGATTTTATCTACGTCTAGCAGTCTTGACGCCTTTCCTCATGATTAGTAGTATAACATTAGCTTTCTTCACCGTTTAGAGCTATTGAGGAATATTAGGCAATATAAAGGGGGAGAACAATTTTCATTTGCTTGTATATTTTTCTGGCACCTGTATTCTTCCACCACTATTACCACTCATTTCAAAGACTACATCTTTTTTTGTATCAACGAAGAGGAGGATTTCAGCACACTCCTTGGTCTTGGTCTTCAGTTACGTTGAAAGCAACTTTAAGATCTCTGGATGTGCTCCAGTAGTCTGGGCAGAGTCATTTATAAAAACCTAACCGGAAGAAAGACGCTTTATAAACATCACTGAGGCCAAAATAATAAGAACATTCAAGCAAGCTAGAGAAGAAAAACTTTGAACAAAACATTTTATAGACATAACTATGCTTTCTCAATGGCAGGCCTCCGCTCATTAAGAGCAAATTTCACATGGAAGGACTCTTGCAAACAGAAAAAAGCCTATTTACAACGTTGATACAAGCAAAACAGCCACATAGCCCGCCCCCCATTTCCAGCATCCCATCTTCCAATATGTTCAATATGGCTGCTCTAGGTGTTTGGCGACCCAACTGAAATTGGCTCGCAACCCACTGGTAGGTCCCGATCCACAGTTTGGGAACCACTGCTTTAGAGAGAAGGGATTATTTTGGGGAATCTTTAAAGCTAATTTCTTTCTGCTGCCTTTTGGACTTGACTCACACACCTGCATTTGTTGCAATGCATGAAGATCCTTGTGCATGCAGCTGCCCAGTGAGTTTTTGACAGAGAATTTTGGGTACATAAGTCCTGCAGGAACACTGCCATTGCAATTCAATACTGGATGAAGATTTTTGTTTTACCCTGCAAATAATTGTTTTCTGATTCACTTTGCTATTGGGAAATGGCTGAGAAACAACCCAATTTATTGCTGCATTCTCAGGAAAACAGTAGGTTCTGGCATCACAATGACAGCACTTCTGGCCATGACATCACTTCCAGTGGGTCCCAGACAGATTGTCATTCTAAAACGTGGGTTCCAGTGCTAAAAGGTTTGAGAACCACTGTTTTAAAGAAAAGTGATGAATTCAAGCATGGATTTTTGGGTTGTCCTTGCACAGAAAAAAATGCCATATCAGTTTTGAAAGAAGTCAGAGAATGTTGCTGCCAACCCAGTTTCCTTGGCAATGGAGAGGGAGACACTGAAAATGAGGGTCAGTACTTCCTTTTCTCTGACCTGAGCCTCCCGCCAGTTAAGTTTCAAAGGATGACCCCTGGTTCTAGTGTTGTGAGAGAAAAGCATCTTCTGTTGCGAGCCACTGTCTTCACACTGTACTTTGTCTCTCACAAAGAACAGCCTTTTACTGCTATTGTGAAAGCACAATTGAGTTTATTTCCATGGCAACGAAGTTGGTAGACAAGGCTGTCAGTTTCTGAAGCCTAAAAATGCAAATGCATCCTGCAGCTAATCTAAGGCCTCAAAAATGTCTAATTTTTATTTTTAAAAAGCACGCAAGTAAGATCACCACTGTTGCAATACTATTTTAGCACCACAAATAGCAGATACACACACACACACACACATATACATATATACTAGCTTGCCTTACCTGGCATTGCCCAGATATTTATTTATCCCAAGCTTTTATTAGACAGGAAAAGGAATGAATTCTGTCTATAGTGTAAAATCGAAGTAATTTTATGTACAGGAAATTAAAACTATAAGTACAGTATAAAAATTATAAAGTAAAATCTTTTACAAATTCACTATAATATTAATTTAATTCAGAACTCGATTATAAATAACATTTTTAGTTTCACCTCCAAGAGTAAGAATAAATAAATTCTTGGGTGAACCCACCCTTGAGCAAGCAACATAAAGTTGTCCGTGGGAGAAACATGGCGATCTCAAATCCACACCGCAGTACTTAATAGACTGCCCCTGTGACTTGTTGATTGTGATCGAGAATGCAAGTCTCACTGGAAATTGCAATCTCTTAAAATTAAAAGGGAGATACGTCGGAATGAGTGTTATCAGTGGGATAAAAACTGTTTCACCCTCTCCCTTACAGTACAGATACAGTACCCAGCATCTTCTTGACACACAGCCTTGTGTTGTTGCAGTTTTGGCGGGTCGAGGTTCCGTAGTAAAATAATTGAAGATCCGACTGTAAGTAAAAGACGATGTGGTGGCAATGCAGAGTTCTATTCATTCTATTCAACTACACTTGGGCTTAAATGTCGTTGGGACTGTCACCAATCAGGTTAGCGACCCCAAAAACTATGGATTTGACAGTAATGTCGGTCATTTGGACATTTTATTTTTCACCCCTTCTCACCCCCCATGCTGATGTAGACTGAACATGGACTTAAACAGCATTGGGAGTGTCACTATTCATCTCAGCGACCCCGAAAACTATGGATTAGACACTAATATCTGCTATTTTAGATTATTTTTACATGTCACCCCCTTCCCACCCCCACCCCTAGGGGTGCGCTCTATTCGACTACAATTGGGCTTAAATGTCATCGGGACTGTCACCAATCGGCTTAGCGACCCCAAAAACTATGCATTTGACAGTAATATCGGTCATTTTGGACATTTTATTTTTCACCCCTTCTCACCCCCATGCTGATGGGGGCTGAACGTGGACTTAAACGGCATCGCGAGTGTCACTATTCATCTCAGTGACCCCGAAAACTATGGATTTGACACTAATATAGGCTGTTTTCGATTATTTTTACATGTTCCCACCCCCACCCCTAGGGGGGTCTTACCCCCACAGTATTTCTAGAAGTGGGATGAGTTATGAAATCTGAAATCAAATGGTGTCCTCTACGCCACCATCAGCGTGCTGCGGATATTCTATTTCCAAGCACTGTATCTTGCACCCCTTCTCACCTCCCATGCTGATGGGGGCTGAACTTGGACTTAAACATCAGGAGTGTCACCGTTCATCTCAGCGACCCCAAGAACTATGGATTCGACACTAATATCAGCCGTTTTCTATTATTTTTACAGGTCACCCCTTCCCACCCCCAGGGGTGCTAGGGGTGTCTTACCCATGCAGTATTTCTTTCCAGAGTGTAAGGCATATGTGTACCAAGTTTGGTGTAAATCACTCCAGGCAATCTAGAGTTATGCTGGAACATACGCACGCGCGCGCACATGCGCACACACACACACACTTTTATATATAGATGTGACACTTGGGCAGATTATCTCCCAAAATTCTAATATATTAATAAAAGGTTTCAAACTAGGCAATATATCAATGTCACCAATAAATATATCATCCTTGGCTAATTTAAACCTGGTGATATGTGGTTCCAAAATATCCTTCTTCACCCCATCTCAGTCGGTAGAACTTTCCTGAACAAGATGATTCTCTACTCTTCCTCTGATATTCTTGGAAGGAGAGAGATTGAGAAATCACTGATGTCAGTTCCAGTCTCAAGTATAAACAAAGAACAGTTACTTCCCGTTGAGGAAAGCAAGAAGACATTCAAATACCTGGGCAGAACTCCAACACAGGAAAAAGAAGGAACTACCACGTTAACTATGAAGTTGGGACACAATAATGGACTTCTCCACTTACTGTCATAGGAATCTAGTCTCATTCCTAATGCAACCAAAGGTGCAGGCTCCTCTCCCTTTAAGGAACAAACACATTACATGCAAATGTGTGCAATGAAGTTTCAGTTCCTTCTGAATGAAGAGTAGCCTTGGGAAGTTGTGATTTTGAGGGAAAGAGCAGCTAGGGGAAATTTTGACCACAACAACTGCTAGCAAAGCAAGGGTTGAGCAAACACTTCATCCCTTCTCCCTACTCAAAATCACATCTTCCAAGTCCTCTTAAAATAAAAAAAAAAACAATGTTGGAACTTCACGACATGAATTTAGATTTTGTGTTATAACCCCTATAATATTATATCATGTGATAACCCCTGCTACCTAGGCAAAAGACACTTTTTTAAAGGGGTGCTCCCTTTATATTTAGCAGGGGGAGTCATTGTCCCTCTTCACCCCTCTGCAGTGTCTTTTTTAGTGGCTGTTGCTGGTGGTGTTCTGCATTTTTATTTTTTTTTAGATTGTGAACCCTTTTGGGACAAGGAGCCATTTAACTTTATTATTATTAGCCTGCAAGCTGCTTTGTGAACTTTGTGTTGAAAAGTGGTATATAAATACTGTTGATTGATGTGTGAGGTCTGTCCCGTCCCCACCCCCAATAGTTGCATAGGAGAGATTTTGGACAGATACAATTCATCATGCATTACAGAAATACTACACCAATCACAATTCCCTCAACTACCCAACTATTCAAGATGCAGGAGCCAAGTCCTCTTTTGCCTATGGTCATCCTACTACACAGTCCTGATGTTGCTACACCTTCCAGGCACTGCAACTAGCCAAAAGTAAATATTTGTGTAATACTACTGAGGAGTGGCTGCCTAAGAACATAAAAAGAGCCCTGCTGGATCAGGCCAAAGGCCCATCTAGTCCAGCTTCCTGTATCGCACAGTGGCCCACCAGATGCCTCTGGGGAACACAAAACAACAAGATGCCTGCATCCTGTTGCCACTCCCTTGCAGTAGGCATTCAGAAGTAGCCTTCAGAAGTAGCCTACTTCTAACATAAGGAGTTTGCACCGCCCATCATGGCCTATAGCCCACTTTTCCTCCAGAAATCTGTCCAACCCCCTTTTAAAAGCACCTAGGCCAGATGCCATTGCCACCTCCTGTGGCAAGGAGTTCCACGAATTAATTAACCACTGGGTAAAAAAGTATTTCCTTTTATCCATTCTAACTCTCCCAACACTCAATTGTTGTGAATATTCCCTCGTTCTGGTGTTGTGAGTGAGTGAAAAGAACATCGCTCTATCGACTCTATCCCTTCCATGCATAATTTTGTACGCCTCAATCATGCCTCTGAAGATTTCCATATGAACACTACACATAAAGCTGCCTTATACAAAGTCAAGTCAGTTGGTCTATATAACCCCAGGACCAGGCTGAAACTTCTTGGCATCTGATACAGTGTGCCAAATAATGCCCTCACTTACCTGGTGACATGTCAGTCACTATACCTCCCAGAGTCTAGAAAAGGAACAGGGGTATGGAATGGAGGAAGAAGTGTGACTAGGAGACTGGTGACACTCTAACCCAGAGGTCTCCAAAGTGGAGACTGCTGCAAAACTCTAGGTCAGTGATGGCGACCCTATGACGCGTATGTCAAAGGTGACATACCACAAGGTTTGGGGTGACACACCAGTGTTCATTAACATCTGACAAAAACAGAGTTTATTCTACTCAGTTTTCATTTTTTGAATAATTATTTGATGTTCCTTTATATCATACATAGTACCACACATGATTGAATTTCATTTTTTGTTTAAATAAATGAATATAAAGAATTTTCCCTGTTGTTTGGGAGGAGAGGTTGACACGCTAGCAGAGTCAAGTTAAGCATTTTATGAAGTTTTGACACACCAAGCCCAAAAGGTTTGCCATCACTGCAGTCTAGGAAGTTGCGTCTTCTGGCCATTGCCCCAGATTTCCGGGCAGACACAACTGCCCAGAGAGTTGCACACTCCAGATTGGCTGCCAGGAGCAGTTGTGGCAAGGTGGAATGGTAAGCACTGCAGAGGACTTTCTCCGAAAACCGGATGGGCCAGGCCGTAGGCTGGAGAGTCCTGCTCTAACCCACAACTGTCCTCTCCTCCACACTTTTTTCAACTAGTCCCCCTCTTCCTTTTCCAAGACAACAAGTAGGAGAACCAGCTGAGAAGAGACGGCAGATGGAGGTAGATACCCATCGCCAATCTGTTGCCTGAGGACACAACCTCAGTTGACCCCATGGATGAGGCATCCCTGTTTAGTCCAGTACTTTCCAACCTCCAAGGTCTCAAAGTATTTTCCAACCTTGCAACCCTAGGGCCTTTTGACTGGAAAAGTCAGGGTCTGAAACCGGGATTGTTTGCATCAGGGGTCAGCAACCTTCTTCTGCACATGCGCCAGATACTGCATCTGTAAACACTAAGAATATATGCACATTCAGGACGCAATCCTAAGCAATGCTGGACTGGCGAGGCCAACAGGCCAGCGCCATATCCGACACTGCTTAGGAGAGGCTGGAGCCTCCCTGTGGCATGGGAGCATGCGCTCCCTTACTGTAGGGGAGGCTCCAGCCTCCCCTATGTGCTCCTTGGATCTGCGCCTGCTCTTTAGCAGGCGCAGTTCCAAGGAGACCGTGCGGTCCGAATTGGGGCCACACGGCCTCACTGTACGACCACCTCCCAAGCCCGCCCACATCCCGCCTCCCGTCACCCCCCTCCCACCAATCCCCGTCCTGATACGGGACAAAGAATCCCTTGCGCTGACCATCTTTGGTCGGCACAAGGGAGGCTCTCCATCGGCACTCTGAAGCCAAAGCTGCGAGTAGCCTCAGCTTCAGAGATGGAGCGCCGAAGCGGGGGTGCTGCTAGGCGCTCCCGCATCGGCGCTCCGCCCCTTGCGTCGATGCTATGATGTAGTGTTGACACAAGTGGCATGCTAGGATTGCACTGTCAATATGCATGCACAAACCTCTTGATCAGGCCATAGTAAAGGGGAAAAAAAGGATTAGGCACAGCACAAAGATGCATGCTCAGAGAACGACACAAAGGAAGCTCCTGCCCTTCATCTGCTTATAACGTAAGCCTTACAGAGACAGAATTACAACCTTGAACTCTTTTTAGGACCATTGTGGGCTGGGTGGATATATATATATATTTGGGACTATGAGCCAGATGATTTTGGGTGATGGGCCACAAGTTGTTGTCCCCTGGTCTAAGTGACATACAGCTTATCCTCCACAATCACAGAAGAGTCCTGAACTGCCACTGGCTCCTGGAATTAAAACTTTCGTTTCACCCAATACCACCATAAAATGGTATTATGGAACCTATCAAAAGGAAGACATTTTGCAAGATGTAAACTATTAGCACAGCCTGTAGGCTTTTCTTTGGCGTACACTCTCCTACCCGCCTTAGGCATGAAAGCTAGTGACATAGGACAAGCAAGGGAAGCCAGAAAACTCGAAGTGCAGTACTGTATTTTGCACTGAATCAAATCCATCTGAAAAGAGTGCAATTTTAAAGTTGCATTTAGTTTTTGCCTCTTCCAACGTCTTGCCTTTTTAACAAAAAGGAAAAGCATGACATTAAAGGTGAAGCTCTAAGGAAGCCATAGTTACCATATATAATACTCTTTGCTCCAGTTCTTAAAAGGTCCTGCATACTGACCTGGTATGTTTAACAATGATAACAACAAAAACCTGAAACAGCAGCAAAAAAAAAAAAAAATCCCAACCCTTAGCCTTGTGGCTTTGTTAGCAGACATTTAAATTTAAGCCCTGGCAGCAAATTGCATCACTTCTGCCATTCAATTAAAACAGAACAAAACCAACCATGCAGTGAATTTGGAGGAATCATCCAGCTTCAGGATTAGTATTTAAGAGGTCTTTTGAATCTCAACAGTAAAGAGGGGGCTGTAATACAGTACTATAAAAATTATCAATGCTCAGACGAATATTAGAAATTATGTTGGCTCATCATCTATCACTTCAAGTTTGTAAGAGTGTTTTGCAATTCAATCCTCACCACTACTTTATAATTACAGTAAAGCAGTTCTATTTTACAGATGGGGGAATTGAGGGATAATGATTTGCCCAGGGCAACACAGTACATCCAAATCATGCTAGGCAACAGACTACCATGCTTAAAAATATAAGACACAGTTTGAAAACATCCAGTAAGTTTTCTAGTATTTAAAGGCTATCAGAACTTTCTGGTTGCCACAGTCCAGAGCAGCAACTCAGCCAGAGATGCAAAAGCATGCTCATAAGATATCTGCATCTTGTTGCCACTGATAGCAAGTAATTCATCAGGAATAATCTGTATTGGGTATGACAGAATTATCCAATTTAATCTGATGCAGAAATCAGGAAGCTCAATTCAGCAGAGGCTGATTGGAAGGGGAGGAGGCCAGAGCAGAAAATCATGCATATATAGTGTCAGCAGTTTTTTTAGCAGTTGGGTACGCAAGGGAGTGGGCTCTTCGGCTTAGAAATGGAGATGAGCACCGCCCCCTACAGTCGACCATTCGGGGAAACCTTTATCTTTTTTTTTTATTTTTACTTTGGGCTCATGTGGGCCTTTCATTCATCCACAGTTTTCACACACTATCAGGTCTTCGGAACACAGTACGCTGCTACTTTTATAGCGATTTTTGTTTTTATATATTGCTTTTAACCAGATATGTTTGGTTCCTTGTAGCCACCTTGTGCTTGTTTTAACCCAGAAAGGCAGTACAGGTATCAAATAAACAACTAAGAAAAATAATTAAGGTAACAATTCACAGGTGTAAAACCTGTTTGGCGACATCATACTGGATAGAATATGGTGACAGACTTGTAGGAAAATGTGGCCAGCCCATGGTTTCCAAGCTACAGTGTTAAGCTTTCAGAAAAAGAAACATGTTGAATATTTCAAAGAGATCAAAGCATGGTCACAAAGAATTAAAAACAAACCACTACTACCACTGAACCTACCATAAACTAGCCCTCAACACTGAAAGCGTACTTATCAGATGTACAACATATTTCAATGCATATTGTTTTTTCACAGCTGTGCACTTCAGTTTCACATATCTATACTTAACATACTACCTGGGTGTGGTGTTTTTCTCTGATTTATTCATATTTTCTTAACTTTTTCACTTCATGGAAGTCACTATCAATAGAAAACAGAACTATTTAACTGTTTTGTTTCAGGGTCTTGGGCAATTTCCTTATTGTTTCCCAACATGCCATGCTAGCTTTCAGTAACTCTGATGTTTATTTTTTCCTGAATTTTTAAGTACAGCATGAAAGATAGAATTCTATCAATTGCAACTTCTCCTAACCTGAATTCTAGGTGACAAAACCCATAGACTGCAATCCTATACACAAAATTACTTGGGAGTAAGCCCTGCTGAACATAGTGGGACTTTCTTCTGAGTAAACATACAACGTAGGATTGCTTAGTGAAATTATCCCTTTTATGCAACTTTTAAAAATTATTATATTACAAATTAAGTTTATCAATCTATATATATAAAGAAGAGCGTATGTATGTATGTTTGTTCCACATAGGCTCCGCAACGCCTGGACCGATTCGCGCCAAACTCGGCAGGCGGGTGCCTTGGCCCCCCGAAACCATCGCTGCGCGGTTTTGGAACGGATCGCGCCCCCACGGGCGCGGGTACAAGCGAATTTGTGGTTCTCTATGGGTGGCTATGGGCTGAACCGCAGCATTCCGAGGCTCTGATGATGTCATGATGAGATGCAAATGACATGCAGAATCTTCAGGTAGCAACTGAACTCTTGACAGTCCCTGCTTGGCAGTGGACAGTTGGCACAAGGTGCTGTGGCTGTTGCTCTCTCTGAAAGTTTACTTTCACTGTGTAACGTAAGGCAATTGGGCAGGTGCAGCCAAAGGCTACAAAGATGAAACAACAGTGTACACAGGAAACACCTGAGGAAAAAACAACAACAACTTGCAACGCTACGTCACAGAGCTGCTACATCTAGAGCAACAGAAACAGTACAGCAGCGTGACAAAAGACTCCACGATAAGAGAGACAGGGCTGCTACATCTAGAGCAACACAAACAGTACAGCAGCGTCACAAACAACTACAGGATATGAAACAGAGGGCTACTACACCTAGAGCAACAGATACAGTACAGCAGCAGGGATGGGACATATAAACACCCGGGCACACATGTGAGTGGGGGTGGGGTCAGGGATGGGACATATCAACACCCAGGGACACATGTGAGTGGGGGTGGGGTCAGGGATGGGACATATCAACCCCCGGG
>JAJKFI010000029.1:6869185-6937463 GCA_029204185.1 Lerista edwardsae
GTGAGTGGGGGTGGGGTCAGGGATGGGACATATCAACCCCCGGGCACCCATGTGAGTGGGGGTGGGGTCAGGGATGGGACATATCAACCCCCGGGCACACATGAGAGTGGGGGGGGCAGGGATGGGACATATAAACACCCAGGCACACATGTGAGTGGGGGGTCAGGGATGGGACATATAAACCCCTGGGCACACATGTGAGGGGGGGCAGGGATGGGACATATAAATGAGCCATCTGTATGCCTGGTGAGTAGCTGGGGGTCGGGGATGGCACATATAAACACCCGGGCGAAGCCGGGTACATAAAAGCTAGTTTACTATATTTTTATCTGCCTTTCTCCCTCTAAGGGGACCCAAATATATTCTTTTCTTCATAAATTGCCTGAATAAATAACTTCTTAAAAAGTTATGACTCCATTCAGGCACTCTCTTAGGTAATTTAACATGACTTTGTTCACTGAGAAATCTATGTATGCTTCAGGGCCTAAACTATAACAAAGCTGAGGGATTTTACTGTGTTTCAACACAACTATCATATTTCTGAACCTTCTTCCATGCAAAGGCATCCACATAGGAAACTGGTAAATCAAGGGAAAGTCTACACTGAACATTTTTTCTAAAAGATTCATTTACTACATGCAACAAATTTGGGGGGGGGGGGGTTTCCCAGTATTCTACCAATATTCAGTATTCAGTCCAGTATTCTACCAATTCAGCTTACCACTTCACCCTGCACTGTGTGTGGATTGGGTTTACGGTCAGGTCAGTCACTGCCATATGACTAATCATTAATGCACATGCTTAGTTGGCCCAAACACCACACCCATCCTGCCTACTGCAACTGCTTGCTGACTTTTTAGAGACTGCATTATTGCAAACTAACAGCCCAATCCTAAACTACCTGGATGCCGTTGGTGCAGTGATAGCCAAACAGCTACTGCTGCATCCAGCAGCAGGCATGCAGCTGCCGGAGGCACCTGCCTTTTGTCCCCTTCCTCCGAGTAAGCCCGGAGACCCACCAATGGGTCACCTCATTTCTGTGCTGGGCATTTTGCCAAGGGCCTCCATGTTGGGCCATGCCGTCAGACACGGAGGATAGGATCTCCTCCTATAGAAGATCTGGCGGTGATCTGGCAGTGGAAGTTGCCACTGGTCCCAACCCCACCCCTTCCCCCACCCAGTTTCACCCGCCCTGCCCACCCAGAAAGTGCACAACGCTGAGGTGAACTCACAGCCCACAAGCCCCCACGTTTCTGCCTCTAGGCACTCTGGCTGAGCACTGGGTCAGAGTGGGTGGTAAGACCTTGCCTTATGGCACATTTGCAACACCAGCACCCGCAGTACGGTTCTATAGCGGGTACTAGAGGGCTCAGGATTTGGGCCTAAGGCAGCCAGCAAAGATTGAAAGAGCCAGAAAACCAGTGATGTCATTCAGGGGGAACGGACCAGAACGGGCGTTCCGGATCCTAACAGGCTCCGTGGCTGGTTCCGGGTTCCCGACAAGTGCCAATCAAAAGTGAGTTCCTGTTCCTAAATCATTTGAATGACACCACTGCAGAAAACTGCTAGAGGGGCCTGGCCTTTTTAGGCCATCCCAGGCCTCAGAACAGCTCCTGGACAGAAAATGCTTCTAATCATATCTAGGAGGTCCTTCTGACATGGTGCCAGCACCCGCATTGTGTGACATCTAGGTACCGACAGGTGCTGCATATGAGAAAGGGGGTACTATTTATGGCTGCAGAGCATGAAGGTTCCTTCCATTTAGCCATCACAATTCTGATCTCATTAGAATGCATCTAATCCTCCCCAATAGAACAAAGCATCTCTGAACATGGGCAGATTTTCCTCCTTCCTCACTAAACCCCGACAGCCAACACCTGCATATTGACATAAGAGAAGCAGACCCCCTGAGCCAGACTGTGTGACTCTGGTTTTTAAAAAGTGAGAGCCAGGGAGCTGTTCTGTTGCTCCTGGAAACACAGGCATAGGAATATGGAGGTCTGAAGCCATCTGCCAAATCTTTGACTGCAGAGGCAGGGCGGGGGGGGGGGAGGTCTAGAGTATTAGACACAAATAGAAGTTAATGGCTGCTGCATACATGAACAAGTACTTGTATATTGAATGAATTAACCTGAAGATATATCGTTCAGTAGATGCAGCAAAAGCCGTTTCCTCCACACAGAGGAGGAATTTCTAATTTCATTATGCTTGCTCAGCAGGAATGCAAAGTAAGAACTGAATTAAGTCTGCCTTCTCTCTGTTGTCTGTTACCTCTTCCCCATCTTCTTCGTACCATGGGCCTGCTGCTTCCTGGTCCTTGTTTTTCTTTCAGAAAAAACCAAAACACCTATTTTGTTGGAATAGATGCCAAAAACAAATTAAATGCTTACCAAATTAAACTGTGAGCCCCTAGCATTGTGGTCCAAAAACAAACCATGGTTATACCGAATTTAGTAAATGCTCACCAAATTTAGTAAATGTTCACCAAATGTATAACATGACATTTACGCGACAATACTATTATTTAGCTAGCAGAATTATAGGCCCCAAACACGGGGTTAGGGTTATATTATGAAAATTTACAGTTTTGGGAAGACAAACTAAACACATTTTTTTAACTGTCAAATATTTTACGAACATGACGAGAACTCAATATGTGGTTATCACTTTAGGATTATTAGGTGGTCTAAAATCTGGTGAACATTTACTATTTGGGGGAAACAAAAGTATTTTTTTTTTTAGGAATGTTTTCATTAAATTTGGTGATCACTTACACAGGAGCTAATTGTTTTTAAAGTTACGGATGACAGAGAGAAACCGACGTGCACAGTTCTTATTTTGCATCCTTCTCCCACAAAGGGAAGTTGACCCAACCTATCAGTTGCACTAATGAAGAACTGCAAGTACTAAGACTCAGGGTGGATAAAGCGATGGTAAGGGAATATCTAGGTACATATATCTTTGAGTTCTCAAATAGACAGTGGCTCTGAGATCACATCTATCACCTCTATCTGGTCCTGGGGACTTAAAGTGGATGTGATCTCAGAGCCACTGTCTATTTGAGAACTCAGGGTTCGCAAGTGCCTGAAGTGGGTTCTGCAGCCCTTTGTGTGCCTTCAAAGTACCATAAAAAGGAAAAAAAACTCCTGGTTTTCGTCAAAACTGGAAGTGGGTATTTGGTGGCACAGCAGTTTGGTGGCACAAAGAGAGCTGAAGAGGGGGTTGCAGGCTTCCCAGATCCTCCAGAGAGCCATAGTGACCCCCAGGTAAGTTGCAAAACCCCTTTCCTGTCTGGCAGCAGTGCGATCCTGGCCACTGCATTACTGCCAATTTCTTGGCCACTCCGCTGCAGGCTACTCCCCTTCTTCTGATTACCCTGGTGGGACATAACTGACTACTTTGTAACCTACTGTACTAGATGATCTCCAAGATGCCAAATTCTACTATCTTGTGATCATTGGAAGCTGCCTCCAGCAGAGTCACATGGGTCTCTCTCACTCAACATTGTCAACACTGAATGGCAGCAACTCTGTAGGCTCTTCTTACTTTCCTGCCCTACCTGGAAGTGTCAGGGATTAAACCTGCCGCATGTGTTCTCCCACCTGAACTTGGCTCCCTCCCTCTTCCTCCATGCATGGGCTTATTTGAGAACGGAATAATAATAATAATAATACTTGGATTTATATACCGCCTTTCTTAGGTCACCAGATTTCTCTGATGACTATAACTCAAGGCAGTTTACACAGGCAGACTTTATTCAGAAACCCGAAGGTTTTTACAATTTATACAGAAATGTTCTATCTTTCAAGAACTACACACATACAGATGGATCTTTCTGGATTTAGTCCTTCTTTGTGGCCACCCGTTTGTCTTCTTGCTGGCTGATAAACTGCTTCCCTGCTCCCACCAGAGAAGTGGCTGAACTTCGGCACAACTCCCCCTCACACAAGGCAGCCGAAGCTCAGCTGTTAATCAGTTGCAATTAACGAGGTCTGCTGCTCACAGAGACTTCCGGCTGTCCCGAACTGGCAACCTTCAGATCTTCAGCTCTTATCTTCAGGCAAACGGAGGCATTAACCCTCTCGACTAAATCTTCTGAACAGACAACTTCTCATACTTACACCAGCAGGCTAGCTCCCTGTAATCTCAATTGACTAGTGCACTAAATATCCAATACACGGTATGTACGGGTTCCATTCTGGAGATCTGTATGGAAGTCAAAGTGAATATACCTCAAACTTGTGCTGGCGCATCAATACTATGCCTGCACAAAAGAACCACAAACAATGTACTGCACCTACACAAAATTACCAGTGAAGTCATCCCTAACTCTGACCCCTATAGCTTGGGGAGCCGCACTGATAAATAAAGTTAGGATTGCAGTGCAAGCAGAGCCCAACATCCATCTATCCAATAACAAGTCCCTTAGGATACAGTGGGAATTGCTTCCATGTAAATATGCTTACAATCTTGCTGTATGGGATCTATCTTGAGCACACTTAGGAGTAAGCACTACTGACTCACTGCTACTCACGTTTGGGGCTACATGCTGAAAGCCGGGATACAAAACTGCCATCAGCACTTGCATGGGTGTAAGTCTTAAGGGAAGAGCTAGACACATTTACTCAGAAGCAAGCCCCACTCAGTTCAGTGGTGCTTAGAACTTCCATTCACAGGCCTGTCCCTGTGCAGCAGAAACCTAAGCATACATACAGGGAAGTCACACCAAGAGCAAAGACAGGTGCATATTCTCCAGAGTGGAGGAAGTGGGTTAAAGGCACATTGGCCCTTAAATACAGGTGGGTCCCCCATATCCACGGTTTTAATTATCACAGATCTGAGGGTCCCTCTTATCTGCCTTTATTCTTACTTTGGGTTGCTAAAAAAAATCTTCTTGCTGGGGAGAGTAGACCATATATAAAAACATGGACCATATATTTATCCATGGTTTCAGGTACCCACGGGGAGCCCAGCAACCTATCCCCCACAGATATCAGGGCATGCCTGCACCTCCAAAGCAGCAGAAGGGTGTTCAACTTGCATCCACCACATTTAGAAAATCCATCTGTCTTCACTCAGAACTCTACGCGTGGAAGAACGCATAGAGAAGACTACGGCCCCCTCCTCTGCATCGGAAGTACCCCAAATTCAAGGAGTCGTGCGACGGCAGCCATCCAGTGAACACACAAACAATCCTGACATTGACATGAATTCATCCTCGCCTCGGAAAAGTTCTCCTCCTGGCATCCAGGGCTGCAGCTGCGGCTATGTCCCTCGGCACCCTTCCCAGGCACGGCCAACTCGGCTGTCCCCGCTGCCAAAGGCAGCGTGCGCCTCTCCCGGGATCACCAGCTGGCTCGCTGCTGCTGCTGTCCCTAATAAGCTAATCAAGGCACAGCTAGCGGCGGCGGCGGCGTGCGACGCCCGCTCTCTTCTTTGAAAACAGTTACAGCCTCGGCACAGGGGAAAAAGCATGCAAAGAACGACGTAGAAGCCGGCGGTTTGCAAAAACCTGATCCCAGAGCGCCCCCCCCCCCATCCCCGCCTTGGCTTGCGCTCTGGAAATAACAAGATGCTCCTGGCACAGGGGAGGAAGACGGAGAACTTGGCGGCCGCCAGTTCGGGTTGTTGTGTGTGGGTCTTCTCTCTCCCCACACGGCCGAGGTGGCGGGAGAGAAGAGTGCTCCGAAGAGAAGCGAGACTTACAGAAAAGGGACCCCAAAGAAGAGAGGAGAAGCCAGAGGACGCTGTTCCCGCTCGCCATCTTCGCAGCAACAGCTGCTTCCCAAAGGCAGGAGGACTTGTTGGCGTTGATCCTCTTGGAGTGGGGTGGGGGGATTGCTTTTGCCGCCGCCGGAGGCTCGCCAACTCCTTCTATTCCCTTGTTTGCTTTTACCTCGTGTAGTGCAGAAGAGGGGACGATTGTTGCTTTCCAGCAGTCCAGAGCGGACGGGCAGGGGTTTCCGTTGGGTCCTACGAAGCAGGCACAACGCGCGGGAGGAGGTGGGGGAGTCAGAGCCGTTCAGCCTCTCATTGTCTTTCAATGAATGTTCCCTTTAACTCGGAGGCGGCGGCTGATTCTTCCAACAAGAGGCACCGAGTAGAGGAGAAGGAATAATATAAAGAGATTCTGTTACTAGGCCGTGAGCGTGATCGATTGGCTTACACAAACATCGCTATTAACTGTGTTTTATCCCCCCAGGGCCTTGGCGCCGAGAATGGTTGTCACGATTCAGGCCACAATCCTATACACACTTTCCTGGGAGTAAATCTCATTGACCATAATGGGACTAAGTTCTGAGTAGACATGCATAGGATGGTGCTGCCATTTATGTTGAAATGTATCTAGACCTTTACCGAATTTCACAAGCAAAAAAGACAGACCACTGCCCCCTTTGCCATCTAAATTAACAGGAAAGCAAGGCTGCTTATGCTAGGGATTGCATGGAAACGAATGGGACGTTCTAATAAGTAAATACGGAAAGAATTGAGATATGTAAGGAAAAAAATGCTCAGCATAGTGCAAAATGGAGCAGAATTATATTAATCCAACAGGGGAATTTCAAGGCCTAATATTAACTGTAAGTAACCAAACTCCACAGCACTGCCTTGCCTTTTCATCAACTCCTTTTTATTTACAAAACTTACTAGGTTATCTGCTTCTAGTACCGGCGTACATGTCTAACTGCCCAGTATAATTTTTTAAAAAAGAAATAGCAAACTACCACCACCACCCTTTGCTTGGCTATTGACGTCCCATCTTTTGCAGGAGGCAACACCAGTTTAAGATTATGGGGTCTTAATAAAGGAATCCAGAGTGGGACCCTATAAGCACAAAAGTATAAGCAAAAGTGTGCTCCTCACCTGTTGCAAAAGCATTTAGGCTAAAACTCCTTTTAAAGGATTGTGGGCCAGGAGACCAGCTGGGAAAAGGAATTAGGGATTGCAACATTTTAGGGACACAACTCATCAGGCAATCCTATACGCGGATTAAAGGCCAAATCCTGTCCAACTTTCCAGTGCTAGTATAGCCATACCAATGAGGCATGTGCTGCATCTTGTAGAAGGGGTAGGGGACAATCACAGAGGCCTCCTCCAGATAAGGGAACGTGTTCCTTTTTCACGGAACTGGATTGTGGCTGCACTGGAAAGTTGGGTATGATTGGGCCCTAAGCCACTTGTTTAGGTAACCAGTTTCCTGTATGGTACGTATCCTTTGCTAGTCCTGTACAAATGGGATAGAAGAAACAAGAACTTCAAAAAAAAAAATTGGAGAGATGCAAAACTGCCAATTTTACCAATTATAGGCAGGCATGCCAATGGCATCCAAGTGAGGGTCGGGTGCAAAATCAACGTATGGCAACAGGGTGATACCCCATGATGTCACCACATCCTGACTGACACAAGAATGGCTCAGCACCTGGTGACAGTGGCATAGGCAGCAAAGAACCAGAAATCGTAGAGCTCAGATTCTCCCTACACCTGTCACTCATACAAACTGCCAAATATTGTAATCTTTTTGCCTGAATCAGGGAGACAAAAATGGCAGGGGCTGCCTCAGGGTAAGGGAAGAAATGTTCCCTTATTATATCTTGAAAGGCCTCCATGACTCCCACCACCACCACAAGTTGCAGTACACACCCTGTTGACACGGTTGTATCAGCCCTAGTAATTTAGATCGGATTGGGCCCTTAATATCTTATCGCTGCCAATGGAATTACCTTCATAAAATAATCCCTTTAGCAGGGCTGCATTGGTTTGTATGCAGAGAACTTCCAAATTTCACCTGCAACCAACGCCGACCCCTTTAAAATGGCTGGCAGAAGCAGCCGGCGGCCATGTTTAAGGGGTCCATACTAGTTGCGAGCACCATTCTGAAGATCATTCATTCAGAAGCAGCCCCTGGAAGGTCTCTACAGAATTCAGAAATGTTTTGGTACTTCCTGCTGCACTCTGCTGGCTTCCTGAGAGAGTCTACGGGATTCTAATGATGGCAGATAAGGCACCCCTTGCACTAATTCCAGTTATCTCCAAATTTGCAATTATCCAGAATTTATTTAAAAAAGTTATATCCCGCCTTATTTCCCACAGGAGGGGATACAAGGCAACTTACGTAATTCAAAAAACATCAAATACTAAAAACGTTAAATATAAAAACCAATTACAGGATTAAAACAAGCAATGAGGACTGACTGTATATATATTTCATTTTAAAAATGCATTCTCATCTTTAATAAAATATGCCTGTCTCACACCCTGTGACTTAAGTTTGACATTGATTTTCATCTTTCACTGAACAATGTTTAAAGTTTTATGATTGTGCTTTGCTTGTTTTGCTGCATGCAAATTGTGGAATAATTTCAAGGAAACAGCTTTGGACCATCCTGTGTCTATAAAATGGGGACAGAATTTGCATTAATTATTTGGCAAACAAATCCATCTCATCTGAAGGGGGAGAAGGTACACTACTATGGATATTCTAGTTGTGGGCAAGTCACTTATAAATGATTGAAGCCAGTATAAATCATTTATAACCCAAAGAAATGCAGCTTTTAAAACAGTAAAATCACTTTTAAAATCATGGTGCACTGCAGAAAACACATCATGGGAAAAGGGGAGAAAAAACATTGTAAGGAGAGAAAATAGAAATTGCTGTTTTGGCCAGACAAGGATCCTTTTAGATAGGAGCTGAATTCAGAGGCAAAGCTTTTGCTTTGCAAGTGGAAAGTCTCAAGTTCAATCCCTGGCATGGTCAGCCTGAGAAAGACCCCATTTGAAACCCTGGAGAGCTGCTGCCTGCCACATGAGCAATACTGAACGAGATGCATCAATGTTGTTATTGTTTTCAGTTGCTAAGTCGTGTCCAACTCTTCGCGACCCCATGGATCACAGCATGCCAGGCCTCCCTGTCTTACACTAGCTTCCGGAGTTCACCCAATTTCATGTTCATTGCTTCGGTGACACTATCTAACCATCTCATCCTCTGCCGTCCCCTTCTCCTTTTGCCTTCAATCTTTCCCAGCATGAGGGTCTTTTCTGAAGAGTCTTCTCATGAGGTGGCCAAAGTGTTTGCGCTTCAGTATTTGTCCTTCCAGGGAGCAATCAGGCTTGACTTCCTGTAGAATTGACCGATTGGATATCCTTGCAGTCCAGGGGACTCTCAAGAGTCTTGTCCAACACCATTCTTCGGTGCTCTGCCTTCCTTATGGTCCAGCTCTCACAGCCATACATTGCTACTGGGAAAACCATAGCTCTGACTATGCAAACCTTTGTTGGCAGGGTGATGTCTCCGCTTTTTATAAGTTGTCTAGGTTTGCCATAGCTTTCTTCCCAAGAAGTAAACGTCTTTAATCTCATGGCTGCAATCACCATCTGCGGTGATCTAGGAGCCCAGGAAAATAAACTCTATCACTGCTTCCATTTTTCCCCCTTCTATTTTCCAGGAAGTGATGGGAGTGGTTGCCATGATCTTAGTTTTTTTTTAATGTTGAGCCTCAAGCGAATTTTTGCACTTTCCTCTTTCACCCTCATCAGAAGGTTCTTTAGGTCTTCCTCACTTTCTGCCATTAGCGTGGTATCGTCTGCATATCTGAGGTTGTTGATATTTCTCCCAGCAATCTTGATTCCAGTTTATGAATCTTCCAGCCCAGGCTTTCTCATGATGTACTCTGCATATCAGTTAAATAAGCAGGGTGACAGTATACAGAAGTTAATAGATTTTCAGCACAACCCTATGCATGTTTACGCAGAAGTCCTACTGTGTCCAATAAGACTTACTCCCAGTGTTGGTATAGTAGTTTATAGTATTGCAGCCTTAAGGTAACTTTAATAACTATAAGACAATGATTTAACATCACAAGAGCACCTTGAAGGATGTTTGACACCATTTTTCTTCTCTTAAAGAATTGTGTTTCTGGCATAGCCATTTCTGGCTCTTTTGAAGCCAAAAATGAATGCAGCCCAAGAAGAGGAAGCAGATAAATCTCAACAAAAGGAAGTGCTTAATACCGAACTTCTCAGAATGTAACTACAAAGAGACTTCTATCCATTCCTTTAGAACAGTGGTTCTCAAACATTTGAGCACTGGGACCCATTTTTTAGAATAACAATCTGTCCAAGACCTGTAAAATACATATCTGAGATTTTTAAGAGGGGTTTTCTAGTGCTTCACTGTGACAATTTTAGACAATGCCTCAGAGGTACAAGTTTCTTTGGAACTATGGCACTTAACCTAAACAGTTGCCAAGTAAAGAGTCAAAGTTCCATGTTCTCCTATTTATCGACACACACGAGTACAAACCCAAGGTGTCTTAGCTGTTACCAACAATCAAAGCAGGCACACTTCTCACTAAGGTGTCAGGCTGTAAAGTAGTTTGCTAATGCCACCAGTGCCAGTAAATGCTAGCCCCAATTCTGTCTGGAGCTATTGAGAAGGCTGTCAGAAAGACACAGCTTTTACAGACAACCAGCCTCTTAACTTACAGGAGACTTTAGCCTAGCTGAGTGCTAGAAAATATTATAGCAAATAATATAAGTCTACAGTAGCATGTTTATGGCCAGGTTTGGATTTAGCTAATAGCAAAGTTCCCACACACCCCACATACTCACAACACAAGCTAAAAAGGTTAAATAATATTTATTTTCAAAAATTTCACAAGGTTGGTTATATTGCTTTTAAGAAAAGGCATAAAGGAATGAAACATAAGAGAGATAACACAGATAATAAGAACACAATAAACCTGAGCTCCTAAAACTTACTGAACCCATCTCTTACAAGGCATCACTTAATAAAGGTGGATGGTTTCACCTATCCTGCTAAGTTGGTTCATGCTGGAACATCATGGAGGTGCCTTAAGGAACAACCGAAAAACAATGAGCACCAAACAAAGTCCCTTAGGTGATATTTATAGTTCCTGGGCAATAACTATCTAATCGGGGTCAGGACTGAACCTCCTGATAGATGAGATAATGGCAAAAGTTACTACAAGTTAACTGCTTTAGCTCTCTAAGTGGCATCTCACACAGCTATACTTGATCTTCCTAATTGTGATGTCCTTGAGCATCTTGCTCTACAGTTTACTACTTCAAAATTCCCTGGCTCAGAAGGCAACTCTGGGAAGAGCATTTTACTGCAGAGCAAGATGGTATTTAATTATTTAATAATTTAATTAACCAAGATGGAGTCAGACCAGCAGCCCAATTTTACAGGACCCACCAGAAGTGCTGTCATTGTGACACCAGAGCCTTCTGTTTTCCTGAGAATGCAGCAATAAGTTATTTTCAGCCGTTTTCCAATAGCAAAGTAAATCAGGAAAAAAAAAGCCTATTTACAATCTTGACACAGGCAAAACAACCACACATCCCCCCCCTTTCCAGCATTCCATTTTCCCATATTTTCAGTGCTTATTGTGACATAGCATAAGCCTCTGCAGACTAGAGGCTATTTCTTCAATATGCATAAAGTTGGCAAATTATCTCTCTGCTTGTCTACCACCCACGGTCATGGAAGAAAAATAAAAATAAAAAGTAGGAATATGTATTTCTTCAGCCTCTTTGGTGACCCTGTCTTCCCTAATCCTGAAATATGTTTCTCCATGGGGAAAGTGAAATAGGCAAAGTGTCTTTGCCTGGGGGTCAGTCATTGTCCCCACTGACTACATTCCCCACCCCCCAGTCTTATGACAGGAACCAATGGCTCATAGGAACCAATGAAAATGACAGCTGTTACTTAGGGCTGAAAATGGGCTCCCAAGTAGAAAGGAAGGGGCTGTTGTTACCACACTTTTTTCTGGAAACGGGGAAATATGCACGTTCTCACATACAGTAATTCTGCAGGTTTTCCCTAGCATGGAGATGCAGTAAGGGACGACACTGAACCTACTGAATTTCTGCCTGTAGTGCAGCTGTTAAAAGTATGGGCCGCATGTAACTGTTGAGCAGGCTGAGCGAGGAGAGGGATGGAGAAAGACGTGTGTAGTACTTTCATCCTGAAATACGTTTCAGAAAACTGCCTTGAACTGAACAGACCATTTGGAGCATCCAGCCAGGCCAGCAGGACTGTCACAGACAGGTTTCAGGCCGGAATTTTTCTGTGCTTTACCTGGAGTTTGGACCTGAGCCTCCTTCCACAGCAACGTGACCCTTCGTACAACCCACCGGTCTTTTCTGGAAGTTTTAAGTGATGCTGTAAGAACGGATCTAATAAGGAGACGGAACGCGGGTGTCGCGGCTGCTGTTTCCGGAGGACGGCGAATGCGGGTGCTCTCAGTACGCCAGACGGCTAGAAGGAGGAAAGGCAGAGAATTAAATGGCTTGCCGTCGGGCTGTCCATGGACTGTGGCGAGGCTGTGGCAGGCGTGAGTGTAAAGAAGCGCGGGGGACTGGAGGGCTGGCTTGGATGGGAGTCGGGACAAACTCTGCCCGCCTCGGGTCAACGTGGGATGACGATAAGAACTGCAGCGCTTAATCTCCCAAATTTAGTTCTTCCTCGAATCTGCCCCAAAGAAGGAACTTTGGTCTTTGGGGGCTGCCTAGATTTTTATCCACGGTGGGGGACGGAGGCCTTGCACGTGCTCAAAGGCACCCTCTGTACTGACGCTTTACATGTTCCAGGCTGAGCCCTGCAATGTGGATTCTGCGGCTGTGAGCGTTGTCTTTGCTGCTTTAGCCCATGTGTAGGTTTTACGCTCGTTAGTTATCGTCTCTCGGTGCTGCTTAAATCGTTGCACTGAAGAGTGGTGTTTTGTTAAATGACTTGCATACTGTTTGGGGCCGTGTGTGCTAGTATGGCACCCCGCAGTGCGTGTGTTTCTCAGTGTGTAAACACTGGTACTGTGGGCAGTGTCTTCTTGGCAAGGCCTGGATTATTCGAATGGAATGTTTTAGCACACAGTTAATATTGGCAGTCCAAACTTCTGCAGAGACACACGTGCCTTAAGCAGATCGATTTTGGGGGGGGGGAGTGTTGGGGTAGTACAAGGGTACCCTGTTGTAGGTCTTCTCCCTAAAAGGGGGGCACCTAATGTAGGCATCTAGTATTTGTATCCCTCTTCTCTGTTGTATGAATGAGCAGCTCTAATAGTTATTTCCTTGGTAGCACAGATGTTCTGAGCTATTTGGGACCCAGAAAATGAAGGTAGTGTATATAATACTAATATCTCTTTAAAAAAAAACTCTTTTCAGGTTAAGACCTTTTGTTATGTACCTGAATTATCTTAATGTTGGCCCTGGAAGTATAGATTTGCAGAGTAATAACTAGTGGAATAATCTTCGAATGTTGGCTTGGCAGTCCTTGCTGCTAAGATTTAACACAGGAGTGTCAAATTCATTTCATGTCATGGACTGACATGATGCCTGCAGAGGGCCAGAAGTGACATCATTAAGCAGGAAGTGCCATTAAGCAGATGATGGCCAGAAATAAGCACTTTTGTTCTCACATAGAAACTCATTATCTGCAAATGAAGAGAAAATGTTCAACTCATAATTTTAAGATATGAGGGAGCCCAATTATTGCACTGGAAGATAAATTGGCTGGATAAATTGCATCTGGGGGCTGCATCCAGCTTATGGGCCTTATATTTGACCCCCCCCCCCATATTTAGCAGGTTTCTGCATTTCTAAATACTCTGAAATTACTATTTTATTAGGCTAATTAGTCATTTCAGATTTTGGTCTATATCATATGTAGCAGCAAATTATGAAATGCTACAGTGGTTCTCACTTCTTAGCACCAGGACCCACTTTTTGAATGACAGTTTTTCCAGGACCCACCAGCAGTGATGTCATGACCAGAGGTGCTATCATTGTGACACCTGAGCCTTCTGTTTTCCTGAACATGAAGAAATAAGTTGGGTTATTTCTCAGCCATTTTCCAATAGCAAAGTGAATCAGAAAGAAAAAAAACCTCTTTACAACCTTGACACAGGCAAAACAAGCACACAGCCCTCCTCCTTTCAGCATTCCATCTTCCCATATGTTCAATATGGCTGCTCTAGGTGCTTCACAACCCACCTGAAATTGGTTTGCCACCCACTGATGGGTCCCGACCCGCAGTTTGGGAACCATGATATGTTACATCATGGCCTTTAGTAAGTCTTGGGTTTACATGTGTCCTTCCCTCCCCCATGTATGTGTGGGAATGAGGCTGGAAACCTCAATAGTAATTTCATGTGGACATGGCAATTGTGGTTGTAGCAAAACATAGCTTGTTCTCAAACCAAGACCTGGTAAGTTGCCACATTCAAGCAAAATGAACAAATGTGACTTGTAGCATGCTGTAAGTGGAAGCCTCTACTTTACCCTCATGTAAGGAGGAGGACGCATAAGGCTTGCAGCTTGAGTGTTTATGAATTAAGCTATTGGGAATGAAAGCCAGACTACATGTTACATCAAGCATGCTACCGAATCTGAGTGGGGAAAAAAATGTAATAGTTTCAAGGGATTTGTTAGAGTAAAATTTCTTGATAATTAAAAAAAAGCATCCTGCTTATCCAAGGATTTTACTCCAACCATATTCCAGAATGTCTATTAATATCTTGTTTGTAAATGTTGAACGAAGATTCATCCTATTTAATGAGACTTCTTTCATTTCCAGGGTTTATTTCAGCTGCTCCTGCTCCTCAACTCTCAACAGCTGAGATTGCTCAGATGCGCAATGAGCTTTTTACAAAAGAGAAAGAGAGACAATTATCTCTTTATCCACGAGTTGAGAAAATTGAAGTAAAATATGTTGGCAAATCTCATCCAGGCACTTTATTCATAATGAACAAAGGACTTTCCACTCCATACACTTGTGCTATGCGTAAGTAAATGGAATAGACAACTGTGGTTGCATCAATCTTCTGAATGGCGAATTAAAATCACATTTTGCATCAAAACAAGACAGCTCATCAGTTACTTTTGTATGAAAAAGGAATGTTTCAGAATTATAGGGGAGGATATGGTTCAATATTTGAAAGGGCTAATAATACAATCAGTTTAATCACCCAATCACTCCTGCATCCCAATAATTCCTGTTTCTCCCCACTCATATTTCACCTTGTATTGAGGAACCAGGCCTGTATCTCATACTTTTTAACACCCCTTTTTCTCCAGCCCACCCTGTCAGTACATTTGCCTTCCTTTCAGGGTGGAGAATCAAAATTCCATGTGTATGAAACTTTATATTCTGAGCTCATTAGAATATAGGAATAGTACTACAAGAATCAGACCCCTCTATAACAATCTACAAGACAACTGATCCAAAGCACGCAGGCAGCCTGATTATGTCATCTCTTCCCTTCTGCCAGCTCCATGGGATTGGCTGACTGTACGTGAGGGTTGAGCAGCAGCTGGTCCAAGGAAACTAATAGATGCAATCTTACTGCTGCTGTTCTGCCCCCTCCCCTTTTCTCTGTTTCACACTCATTTTTAACTAACTTCTCATTATTTGCTTGATAATTGAAACTGCTGATTGTATTATCTGATTATTTTAAGCTGCCATATTATACAGAAACTGGATTATACTGTTTGTAATAGATGAACTTGACCTTTAACCATATCCTATTTTGTTAAGTTTCCCTTTTTCATTTTCCCACTCCCTCTCTCTAGATTTAAATGAATGGGTCTGTGCGAAATCAGTACTAGCCCTTGTAGATGGAAAACTCTGGGATATGTATAAACCTTTCACTAAGTCATGTGAAATCCAGTTTCTCACTTTCAAAGATGATGATCCAGAGGAAGTGAACAAAGTACGTTTGCACCAATTTTCTTCAGAATGTATTTCTCCTTTTCTATCTGACCTTGCTTCATAAAGCCTAGGGGCTTGACTGATTCAGACCTTAAGTGTTGCTGAATGCAGTCATAGAGACTGGCTAAAAATAATTGGAACGTAAATGCACTCTGTTCCTTTGTGTATGTCTTTCAGATTTTTCTCATCTTAATCATGCATTTCTGTGCCCTAGTTGTATCTCTCTTGCCAAGTAGTGTATAAATAATGCTTATCTATGCCTGAGCCTGCTGTAACATTGAACATTGTATAACAAGCTCTTAGTAGAAGAAGTGTTTCATGAAAGGCTCTGCTCTAAAATACTTTGTTTTACATCATTTGCTAACAATATGTTAATAATAAAAATACTCATACAGTATATAATTTTTCAACCAAAGGTCATTCACCAAGCAGCCTATACAGCAAAATAAAAAAGGCTGCCTCCTGGAGTGAACGGCCAGGGGTGAAGCTCCCTATGAAATATAAGGGAACCACTTTAAAAGGTGCTTCTCTGCCCAGTTATGTATGAAAGTACTTATTCACAATGGAAAGTGATCCTACTCTGTGTCCTCTGCTAGTAAGCAGGCTGTTTATGAAGGTTTCAGTAGAGGACCAGGGATATAAAAAATAGCATCTCTTTTTATGTATTTATTCATATTTTGAATCTTTCAGGCTCTATCCAAAACTGTCTTTGCCTAAACTGTTGTCACAATAACAGCCTAGTCCTCTGCATGTCTGCTCAGACGTTGCACTGAGTTCAGTGGTACCTACTCCAAGATAAATGTTCATAGGATTAAATGTGTGTTTTGAAATCTTCTGTTCCAGGCATATTGGAGATCTTGTGCTATGATCTTGGGCTGTGTTCTAGAACAGGCATTCAAAGATGAATACTCAGTTACTCTGCTCAGAGCACCAGAAGTACCGGGTATGTGTAAACTTTCCACAGTCTTCCATTGGTCATCTGCAGACAACTAACTATAAAAGCCAACATAATATGTATTCATTCGGTATAGTATGTGACTCAAAACTCTTGAATTGCATAATGAGGGCTTTCAGTGAAAAAGCCTCTGTATGTCTAATTTACCAGGGACAGTGGAAGATGGAAGTACTTCTCCTTATCTGGTCTGAATCTGCTGGGAATTAGTTTTGCAAGACTGTCCAAAGTTCCTATGTGTGGAGAGAACTTGAACAATCTCTCCACATTTGGTTGAAAACCACTGTCAGCTGATAAGGAGCCATTATCATTTCATCATATTTTAATGTTTTGTGTTGCTGAAATATTTCATCCAGCTTAGGGTACTGTGCCTGGGGTTCCTGGGTGTTGAAATGCATGGGAACTGTTCAAACCTTGTCTTCAGACCATGTTCTGAAAAATACCATCTACTCTGCATTAAGTCTATGCAAGCCAAATGTGGTTATCTTATTGCCACCTGGAATTTTAGGACAATATGGTTCTTCTTGGGAAGGCAGATGTGTTGAGAAATGTGTTGAAACAGAAATGTGTTGAGATGGGCTGGTTTTGCAATGTTGCACAATTGAATAATTTTGGTAATGTAACAGCTGAATACATCTTATGTATGCTTATGTAGCCAGTGTCCATAACCACATCTGTCACCTCTCTAATCAATGAAACCATACATAAAGCACAATGGGTTTTTTTGCTGTTATGCACACTTATGCAAGTGATATTTCTTGCTATTCTGTATGTTTTCTTGCTTTTAATGTACAATGTATAAAAATAGTGTCTGATTTTTTTTTTAAATATTGGATGGCCAAACAGAACTTTTATTTAGTGAGTCTGTTTAAGAAGCAGCCTTACGTTGGCTTGTCTTAGAATTGTTAGGTACCTTTTACAATAATGTTCAGTCTTTGAAATATCATTTTTGACTAGCTAAAATATTAAATCTATTTTTAACAATGACTCTCTGTGTAGTGACATCTGGAGCTTTCTGCTATGATGTGCTTTTGGACAACAGGCTTGATGAATGGAAGCCAACAGAGGTGAGCATAATATAAGTCTCTGGGCAGGTTTTTTTTTGCCTGAACAACTGGTTCTATCCAGGTGTATTAAGTACCTTAATTTCTTGGTATCCACAGGGGTTCTGTTTCTTTTATGGATGCCAATATCCAGGGATATACTGGAATCCTCCCTTTTAGTTTTAAAAAAGTAGAAATCAGTAAGAAAATAGCCTTCCCTGTCTTTGTGCTGCAAAATTATGCTGTTACCAAGGCAGTTGTCTGTGCTCCCAGAAGCCTTTCTGGCATAAGCCAGGGGAGGGGATTGTGCAACCTGGAGCACAGAAGGCTGTTCTGCAGCCCTACAAATGATGCAGTTTTGTGGCCTGAAGGTAGAGAAGGCCATCTTCTTACTGATTCACTTCTTACTGAAGTGATGATCAGATGCGAGTGTTCTATCTTAATTTCGTATTCTGAAGTATGCTTGAACTATGTGATGTTGCCTTAGTTGGCCCACGCGGGAGGCTAGGTGAGAATGCAGCTTTGAGCAAGGAGCCAGAGAGATGGTGAATTTACAGAGAATGCCCCTTTACCCAGGCACTTCAGTTTGCATTCCAGTTCTGTAGTTGCTGCTGCAAGCGAGCAAAAGGAGAATTGGGGCAGCAGTGACTCGCTTCTTCCTCCAGTGCGCTGCCAGAAGCAGTGGTGGAGGTGGAGAACACAGCAGCAGGAGAGAGTTGCTGCTATCCTGTTCTGGCTGCCCCCTTTCAGGAGAGTGATCAAAACAATTGCTTTGCCTCTGCTGCCTGCTGCTTCAAGCAGGTTAGGTGGAGCATCCTGGAAACTTCAGAGGACTTCCTCTTGCACTCCCAGCTTGCTTCAGCCTGCTTTGAAGAGGCAGCCAGGCAGGAAGGAGATGGGGTGGGCAGTCGTGTGCACATGCAGTAGTACATGTGCAAAAAGATGTAAAAAAAAAAAAAAGTAAAGTGGAAAATGTAGGTACTACTTCAGATACCAGTTTGCCTTGAAATGGTCTGGATGTTACTAGTGACATCCAAGCTTGGATGTCCCATCCCACAAGATTTCTTGAAAGCAATACCCAGCTATTCCTGCCCCTTGGCCCCATACCATACGCATGGAATTGTTTGAAGAAAACCAGAGCCCTCATTCTGCTAAGTACAGGTCTGCTTGACAGTGAGCAGACCAACACAGAAGACATCCCCAAAATCTGTACAATTAACATTTTGTAAATTATGCCTGTAGGTAGTCAGTCAGAGCTCACCAAAATCTGAATCCAGGTCTTGGCTTTATACATATAGAGTTAGGATGACTAGATCCAAGCATCTTGTTGTCTCATGCCTCCCTGGGACACCTGGTGGGCCGCTGTGAGATACAGGAAGCTGGACTAGATGGGCCTTTGGCCTGATCCAGCAGGGCTCTTCTTATGTTCTTATGATCTCAGAAGTGTGCTGTCCTAGCTGAGCACAAATACAATTTCAGATTGATTTACCTTGCTTAAAAATTAAGTGGTAAGTACACATTTGTAAACTGGATAAACTAAATTTTCTATTGTAAACTGTGAAGCATTTAAACCAGGACAGAAAAAAGAAAACTAAATTTCTCCCTGGTCGTGTTGCTTATATCTTGTATTTTGATCCTAATCTTAGATCAAGCTGAAGTCTCATACTAATATATTATGCCCTTGGTAAGACCACTGGAATATGATTCCCCTCTATAATTTGTGACCTATAAGGATTATTAGAGTCCCTGGAATCCTGAATTCTCTATTTTGTTGATATGTATGTATATTGGTTCTTTTTTTTTCTCTTCTTCTTCAAGGAAAGTCTCCGTTCTTTGACAAGAGAAGTTAACAGATTAATTCACAAAGACTTGCCATTTGAAATGCTAGAAGTTGATGCAAAAGTGGCACGTGAAATATTTCAGCATAACAAGTAAGTATTGTCATATATGTCAGATATAAAATGTGTAAATTTGATAGAATCAATATTATATTTTAGATAACACATTTTGTTTTGTTTTTATTGTTTTCTGTTTTATTGTTATATGTTTGTCTTGTATTTGTATAATACAGAGCCTAGGGGCAGGAATAGCCATGAAGTGTATTCAAATGGATCCCAAACATTTACATTGGTTTTCATTTAGATTAAGGGCCAAATCCTATCCAACTTTCCAGCACTGGTGCAGCTGTGCCAACAGGGCATATGCAACAACCTGCAATGGAGGGGCAGTCAGGGAGGCCTCCTCCAGGTAAGAGAACATTTGTTTCCCTTTGGTGCTGCACTGAGGCTACACTGGCACTGGAAAGTTGGATAGGATTGGGCCCCAAGACTCCTAACCTAAAAGTTTTTATCACTCGTGTCACTAGATGGCAGTAGAGTATGTTGCAAATATCTTTAAAGGAATGTGGAACAATCGTGAGTAACCAGTTCCTGGTAAAGCGAGAGCCACTAGATGTTGTGCATAGTAATGTTATGTGTTCTGGAAATTTTGAATTTGAATTTGAAAACTTTGTTGCAAATTTCTGATGCCCCAAATCCATCATGATCTGATTTAGCCTGTTTGTCTTATGTTTATTAATTGAACTTAACGTAAATGCCATATTAACTCCACATCCTGTATATTATTTATATAGTGCTATCAGTGTACATGGTGCTTTACACAGAGTGAAAAGAGAGGTTTCTTCCTGAAGGGTTTATAATCCAGATGGTGACACAAGGAAGACAATGACGGAATAAGCAGGAGAGCATATTGATCATTTCAGTTACATGTTCTTAAGCTTACAGTAGTTGATAGTAGGGAACGGAGGCTAAAGAGTGGTGCCAAAGGAATTGCAGGAAAAGTGGGCTTTAAGGAAATTCTAAATTGGTGGTTCCCAGCCTAGGAGTTGCAACCCCCAGGTACTGCGTTTCAAAAATCCGCCAGTTGACATCCCCTTTAAGGGGGTAGGATTTTTGAGGGAAAAGGAGGCATTGAAAATTAATATATTAGCATCTTCAAAGAGTTGTGCATTAAATATATAGGTGTTTGCTAGGTTAAAAATGTATTATCATATGCCTTCAATTAATGTGTCTAATAGTGAGGGGTTTTGGTTAGCTCCAGTCTCCAACCTTCTCATTGTCAGTGGAAGGTGAGAACACATTCTGTGCATATCGAGCTCATTCTCCTGCTGAGTGTGTCATGGAGGAGGCAGGGCCAGGAGATGTGATCCCACTCCCTCTCCTCGTGTTGACAGAATGCAAGGACTATCGTCCTTTGAAACATTAATTACAACTAAACTGACATTCCTGCATTAGGCTGGTGTTGCATCAACTATGTCACAAATCGTGTTACGAAATTGTGCATTTTAAGAAAGGGAAGATTTTCTGGAAAATATGATAGTAGAAGGTTTTCTACTTATATCATACTTGCCTGCATGCACACCTGCAAGAGAGCTGACAAGTGTAGCATATTTTTGTAGAAGTTTGGTCCAAGCCAGAATGCAATTAGTTGTCAGTATGTCACAGTCCTGGAGTTTGAATGTATGGCAGACATATGTCCTTCTCCAATGTTGTGGAGTTCATAATGGACAGCAGTATCTCCATTCAATCTGTTTTTTATTACCAAATATTTTGGTTCTTATGGACTCCTTAATAAAAAGGAGGAAGCTTTCCACCACTATTAATCAAGGGTTGGCCCCAGGATTCCTTGAAAAAAATGGAGAGGGAACAAGAATGAATCTTCATCCTCACCTAGTGGAATATGTGAATATACAGGACAGACATGAATATTTATATACAAGGGAGAGTGGCATAGCATGTGTATATCAGCTAAATTGCTGTCTCGCACTGTATATGTTATGAAGGCTAATTATGAATCTTGTCTTATCTAGGTACAAATTAAGCCTCGTTGAACAGCGAGCTTCACAGAATGCTGAAGGAATCGTAACATTGCATAGGTGAGCAAAACATATGTCTGCCTTTTTTGTAGCTAGGATTGTAAATGTGGGCTTCCTTGTTTAAGTAAACAGTGAACTGACAATAATGAAGATACAAGCAGACAATTTGTTTACCTTTGCTTACTCTCCAGCTCTGCCACAGACAAGTGAAGGAACTTGTGAGAGTGTTAAAGCTCCTGATGGAAAGAAAGAAATGCTTTTCTCCCTCATGTTTTTCTTTGAAATTTTTCTTTTTTTTTCTGTCTGACAGAATGCAAAGGAATGCATAGGAATATGGAGGGAAGGGACACAGGTGCTAATATCATAGCATTGAGCATAATGTCTGAATGCAGAATGCTTGCTCCTGGCTTCTGCTGTCACTTAGAACTAGTGCCAAACTGAAATGAGGTGGGATGTTTTTGTGTTGGTAAACATCTTGGCCTCCCACAACATTAGTCCACTCTGGCAATTTTTTGTAGTCATTGATGAAATGATGCACTATTGTTAAAAAGTGATAGAAGTTAGAGGGGGAGAAATACTTGGGCCCACATTTCCCTGCAATAGCATTTGAATCTTCATGTATGTCCTGTTGAAATGCAATGCAGCAGGTGTCTTAATATGTGATGTCTCTTTCATTGGGTTGCATATCACAGTGTTAATCAATTGACTTGACTGTGTAGATAAACTCACTCTCTTTTTTTCCTCCCTCAAATGCAGTAGTTCAGGTCAACAATAGCTCTGAACAGGTGTAAAAATCTGCATGAAAGAGGGGAAGGATGGGGTGGGGGACAAGATTTTCAATATTTCCATATGCCCTAACATGCAAATATCCAGCCTCACAAGAACTTGGCACAACACTATATGAAACAGCTGTACAAAGACATTCATCTGTAGGAAATGAGGGGAATGCTCCTTTCAGCTCCTTTCCATAGATATCTAGGAGCTTTCAGCAGTTCTGTCAAAATTGTAGATGCCAGTGCCAGCATGCAGATAACCTTGATGTGGCTGGATAACTTTGCCCTGTTTGCCAAGCATAGCATTTTGTTTACAGTGGCATGTCACCTTTTGTGCTCCTCTAGGTAAAGCAATGCTGTAGAATCAGCTTTTGACTTTCTTGAAGAGAGCTGCCTTTGATTTTTTTAGATAAGCATTTTAATAAGGGGCTTTTTTTGTCAAGAATACGTACCCTTTAGAATAGACTTGATCACCTAGGAAAGATGCACAGTACCTCTGTGCTATACTGATAATATATAGTACGTATTCAATGTCTTTGTTTTTAAATGTTCCAAAGTTAATTTTTATTTTTTAATTAAAATTTTATATGACATGTTTTAGGTATTATATGTGAACATAGATTGGGGTAATGACCGGTCCAGTAGTGAAGCGATCAGATGTGGCTTGCATGAACGGGGGAATGGTGGGGTGGTAGATTTGGGATGTGTTCCATTTTGATTCTGCTGCCACCTCCCTCCAGCCCACTGCAGATGCAAGCCACATGGGTCTGCTCCCTGAAAGTGAGTTAGATCATCCACTTTCTGTCCCCACACTCCTTGCAAGGGGTTTAAAGGAAATGCCTTGCCTTAAGTGCAATGCAAGACAGCAGCCCTTTGCCACACCCCTCTCCTCGTCCCCTACTCACCTAGCATTTAAAGGGAATACATCCCTTCACACTCTGTGTGACAGTAGAGCACAGCAAGTAGTTAAAGAACGCTTTTGTTTTTTCTAACGGTGGTATACATTCATGTTCTCCCACCCCAGTGAAGCCAGTGCCATAAGCAAGAGGCAGCATCGGACTCGGTTGGGCCAGTCCTGATTGGAGTTACCACAATAATCTAGGGACTCCATTTGTGGGGGTTTGAAAGATGCTTCTGTTCTTGCAACACTGATGATGCAGATA
This sequence comes from Lerista edwardsae, assembly GCA_029204185.1. Lineage (NCBI taxonomy): Eukaryota > Metazoa > Chordata > Lepidosauria > Squamata > Scincidae > Lerista > Lerista edwardsae. Next base: position 6,892,718 of record JAJKFI010000029.1, read on the forward strand.
ATAGTAGACACAATTCTTAGTTGTCTTGTAAACAGCTACACCCAAATCGGTTATTCTGTAAGATTGGCAAGACTTTAATTTGCAATTGTAAAAGAGAGATGCTAGTTTGCAGGGAATATTAAATGTCATTGTATGATGCTATTAATTGCTTCCTGTGTTTGCTTTCAACAAGATTCGGAGATTTTGTTGACATTACCGAAGGCCCTCACATTCCCAGAACTAGCTTTTGTTGCCAATATGAGGTGACAGCAGCTCATAATCTTCAAAGTGCTCCGTCTGAACTGATAAGAAGATTTCAGGGTCTCTCTCTTCCAGTTCACTTAAAGGTAAATAATCAATGTACTTACCAATATTTGTGTTTAAGAAGGAATAAGAAGAGTGTCTTTCACATTGCCCTGTGTCTGTGTCAGTGATCAGAGCTTCAGTATATGAGACTCAAGAAGCTTTGGTTATTGATGCTAGGACTTACGATATGATACAATACATTCTAAAAGACAAACGGTAGTGGAAACTACAAAATGAACAGTTAAAGGTGTTAAATTGTATGTGTTAGAGCAGGTCATCCTTTGCAAGTATTATCAAGAGGTGAAAGAAATTGCTTGTATTCAGAGTGAGTAGAAGGAGAAAATAAAGGTTTTGCTCCGTGAACTCTTGCACAAATGCTAATGGAAGACTTGCCATGGTTCAACATTACCGTAGAATGCATTATAGCAGCAGTCTCCAACCTGGAGACAGCTGCTGCTGGCTAAGGCATCCCCAGTGCAAATGGCACTTACCATTCTGCCCATGAGCTGGGGCAAAGCCCCTTGGTGAGCTCTTGCTACTCGTGCTGGGCAGATATGCACAAGGCGTGAAGAAATTTGGGTGTCGGGCATACTGGGTCAGTGGAACCCGGAAGCAGTTGGCTGGCACAACTGTTGGGGGGCTCCAAGAGGGGCTTTGCACCAGCTCATGGGCAGAATAGTAAATGCTGCTCACCCAGGGGACAGGTAGGAAAGTCACAGGATCCGGCCCATGGCCCAGAGTCTGGAGAGCCCTGCATATTAGTTCAAGAAACATGGGGATTAAGGAAGATGTAGGATGCAGCACATAAATTCTAATAGTGGATCATAAAAATTCCTTGAAAGGAACTTGTGTAAGCATAAGAAGAGCCCTGCTGGATCAGGCCAAGGCCCCATCTAGTTGAGCCTCCTGTATCTCACAGTGGCCCACCAGATGCCTCAAGGAGCATTCAAGGTAACATGTCCTGTTGCCTTTCCCATGCATCTGGCGTTCAGAGATGGGCCACATACAGTCATCCTGGCTTGTAACCTGTGATGGACTTTTCCTCCATAACTCTGTCCACTCACCTTTTAAAGACATCTAGGCCAAATGCCATCACCACATACTGGGGCAAGGAGTTCCACATGCTGGGTAAGGAAATATATCCTTTTGTCTGTTCTCAGTCATTTTTAGTGGTTGACCCTTTGTTCTGATATACGAGCAGGAAAAGAACCTTTCTGATATGGGGTGACTTTTTTCATGGAGCAATGCTCCATTACTTTGGAAACACCCTTTCTGTACATGGAAGAACACTTTTAGGTTCAGTACCATGTCTTTGTATACTTGAATAGATTTATTAAAAGAAATGACAGCCTCATATGAGCAGATTGTTGCAGGTAATCCAATTACCCAGGTATGAGAAGTCATGATAAGATATTACCTGTTACTGTACAGTTAAGTGGACATCTTTTATGTTTCAGCTACATCACACTATATGGAACAGGTTGCGAGAAAGGTCTAGGAAACTGGTAAGTTCAAAACTGAAAACCTAAATTCAGTGGTCCTCTTGCTCTTGGTTTTTCTCACTCAGTTGCTCTTGGTTTTTCTCACTTGGTTGCTCTTGGTTTTTCTCACTCAGTTAAAGTCCTCAAGTAGGGCATGAAGGGGCAGGTCTCCCTGGTTTTTCCCTAACATCCGGTAGCCTGAGATAGACTGACTGACTAACATGGACATTCTTAACTGTCCATGGATAAGAGCTCTCTCGATCAGACCAAAGGCTCACCTGCTCTGTCTGTCCTGCTTCATACAGAAGAGGGGCATGAAACAAGTATCAAAGTGGAAAATGGAGAGCAGAGTTGATTGCATACAGCTCACATATAAACTTGTTCCATCATGTAATGCTATCACACTTCAAACTCTTGGTTACTTAAGGACCTCACAAATGAAGAATAAAGTCATATATGGGCAAGAATGTCTTTCAGAACCTGCTCTTCATCCAAAGTGTGATGGAAATTACTACAACTTTCTTAATGAAATGAACCTAGACTAGAACATGGCAAAAGTGTGATGGAAATCTTAGGTTAGCCCTACCTATTTTCAAATGTGCTACCTATGAATTGTTAGGTAACATGTCTTTATCCAAATTGTACTGGCTTGTTAAATGATGCTTTTAATAATGCAGTAGTGTTGCTACATTACCTAGCAGTTGTATCTTCAAAGCACAGCACTTGTCAATTCAGTAATGAAAATTTATTTAGAAGATTTATATACTGCTTTTCTGGTACTCAGAGCAGTTCATAACGTGATATAATAAAAATGTAGCACAATAATAAAAAAATTAAATAACATGAAAAGTTATTAAAACATTACAGGTGCAATTAAGCATGTAAAAAGAGCAACAACATGCAATGGCAATTGAAAATGCAATTTGCTATAAATTATAAGGGTAATCTTTAAACTTGTTACACTTGTATTGATACAGAAGATTTAAAATATTTGATTTATTGACTTTTTTATTGAATTGGCTAATAGTTTTAAATAAAATCATCTAGAAAAATTCCCGAGGAAATACATTTTAGATGTTAACAACCTGGTCTCCTTTAGAAATTTCTGATCCTAGTAATAAGCATCACAGATTTCACAGTGTTCCTCTGCTTGTTAACTGATAAACCATATTGAACATGTGTAACATATACCTTCCCGTAGGCTGGGGAACGTGGGGACGTGGTGGCGCAGCGGGTTAATTTGCTGTTGCTGGGCTTTCTGACCGGAAGGTTGGGAGTTCAAGACTGCGTGACGGAGTGAGCTCCCGTTGCTTGTCCCAGCCCCTGCCAACCTAATAATAATAATAATAATAATAATAATACATGTATTTATATACCGCCTTTCTTAAGATCACTAGATTTCTCTAGTGATTACAACTCAAGGCGGTTTACATAGGCAGACTTTTCATAAACCCGAAGGTTTTTACAATTTACAGAAATGTTCTGTCTTTCAAGAACTACACACATTCAGATCTTCCTTTCTGGATTTAGCCTTCTTTCTTTAGCCACCCGTCTGTCTTCTGCTGGCTGATGCTTCCCTGCTCACACCAGAGACGCAGCTGACCTTCAGCACACTCCTCCTCCCACGAGGCAGCTGAAGCTCAGCTTCTAATCAGCCGCAGCTGCAAGGTCTGCCGCTCTCAGAGACTTCCTGCAGTCCCGAGCTCACGACCTTGAGATCTTCAGGTGTTATCTTCAGGCAAACGGAGGCATTAACCCTCTCGGCTAAATCTTCGAACCTAGCAGTTCGAAAGCACCTAAATGCAAGGAGATAAATAGGGACCACTTTGGTGGGAAGGTAACGGCGTTCTGTGTGCTACGGCGTAGAGTCATGCCGGCCACATGACCACGGAAGCTTGTCCTCGGACAAAACGTTGGCTCTACAGGCTTTGAAATGGAGATAAGCACCGCCCCCTACAGTCGGTCACGACTAGACCATTCGGTCGTGGGGAAACCTTTACCTTTAAGCTGGGGAACAGCTGCCTCATGGAAAGGCATGATTATAGCACTCTCTAACCAGTCTTGAACAGAATCCAGAGGAAAAAATATTTACTGCTTCCACCGTTTTCCAGCTCTGAGTTCATAAGTAATCTTGGAGATGGTACAGCAGGCCCACATTATCTGAGGGTTCAGCATCTGCAGATTTAAGCATCTGCTGGTGCTAATCCCCACCTGGAATTGAATTGCTGAGCAGTCTCCACCAGTTGGGACAATAATGGCTGGTAATAACTACGTTGTTTAATGTGAACCTAGTGTTTCAGGAGCAAGAGTAATTGGAATCAATTTAGAAGCAGTGCTGCTGGAAGTGATTTAGGAGAGCACTTAATTCAAAGAAAATATTTACTATGTTTTACAGATCAGTGAAGACAGAATGAAAGAAGCAAAAGATGAAATTGAAGTATCAAAGACTGAATCCACCTGAGCTGTTCGATTTGTATACAGAAAAAAACTATCAAAATTAAACAGAGAATTTTTAAAGTGCAAGTTTCATTATTCAAATCCATTCAAAGAAGAATTTTAGCCAAAGATTTTTCAGGCTCTTAAGCAGCAACACAAAAGTACCACAGATTTGATGGAGAGAGAAAGTACCACCCATCAGAGTTGAGGCATAAATTAAGGATATCAACACACGTTTCATAGATGGTGAAGCTCATGGTATGAATTAGAACACTTGCAAGTTTTAATGATATAATTTGAATAGAATTGCTGTGCCAGGAGTTGGGGCTGTGTGTCTGACTGAACTAAGAGGTTCATTTTCTAGCCTCCATGGAAATGGGGTCCGTAACATTGGAGCAGAGGCATACTCTTTACCGTGACAGTAGACTGGCATTTGCTTTGTCTCACTAGTAACCCACTGCAAAGCAGCTATTCTCTTTGTGACACAGGCCAACTCACATTTGCACCACAAACTCTTGCCTTCTTTTTAAAATCACCATACTTGTTCCTCCTTGGCCCCACTTTCTTGTAACAGTCCTCCTTAGAGGATAAGCTTGGTTGGTTATCAGATTGAAAACATTTCCTATTATTAAGCAGATTACGATACATTTTCCTGTTTGATGTATTGAACATTTTAGTGTAAATTGTATTGAAACAATGACAGTATACATACTGTCAGGAATGTATGAATTTCAGTACTGTCCATACTGTATGGAATGTATATGATATACTTAGTTTTAAATTCATATACAAGTTAAAAATAGAAACTGTCATTGTAGTAAACAAAAAAGGGGCTTTTATTATTTGGCCTTAGAGTGACTAGCCTGAACACACAAATCTCACTGGGCATGAATAAACTGAGAAATCTAAGTTAAACTTGACCCAAGTTGTTCTTTGGACCTCTGCAATGAGCTGCTACTGTCTTCTGGGTATTTTCCAACTGTCTCTCAAAAAAGAGAATTTGTTTATTCCTCTTCCTATGGATTTACAACCTGCTTTTTTGCCCCAAGGAGGCTACTGAGGAAGCTTATAGCATATTAACACACAATAAAATAAAAAATGCACACAAAATCAAATCAAAACCAACTTTTCAATCATCCAATAGAAGAAATGAAAAACTATAGCAGAGAATAAAAATAAAGCAGGATAAAATTAAATGCCTTGCCAAACAAAAAGAAAGTTTTTAGTCAAAGTGAAAAACCATCGAGGAGGTGGAAGGAGTTCAGAATAAAGATTTTGCAGATATTTGAAGGACCCCCTCCCCGTTACTTCCCCTCTGCCCCAGGCCTTCATAGAGGCAAAGGAATAGTGAGATTCAAATGTTGAGGAATATTTTGACTTGAATCAGTATACAAAAATGATTTTATCGAGTGCTGGAAAAAATATCCTGCCTCTGAGCATTATCTTGAAATGCATTAGGTATTGGTTCTTCCTGGATTGTTAATCAAAATACCTTTTCTTCCCCAGCACTTTGGGGTTTCCCCTTTTTTCCTAGTCTGCAGAAGTGTTTTATCTGCATTCCTTCTTTTTGGCCGAGTCAATTGCCCCTGCGAGATAGTCCCTGCCAATGAAGTTGTGCCCCCTGTGCCACTATAGAATAGTTTGGGAGCTGCAAAGCTTGCAGTCTCGCACTGGGCATGGTATGTCTTGTATTCTTAATATGAGCCAGTGGAGTATGTTCAGCTGTGTTTCGGTTCTGGCATTTTGAAAGTGCTTGAGCATTGACTCATAGGCTATAATGCCTGTTGTGGGTTGCTGTTGGTTCGACAGCCACTTGATCTGTGGTGGAACGGTTGCTGTACTGTAGGCTTGGATTGCAATTGAATTTTGACTGTCAAATGCAGGCCCGAACTAGTCCTCATTAATATTAAACTATTCATGGTTCTTAACGAAAATGGTATAAATAAGCCTCATTCCAGTTCTGGATTTCAGCAGCAGATATTGTCCCATATTTGAGCAATCTAAGTAGAGGCCTAGCTGAGGAAAGAAGACCTAGTAGATGAGGAAAGAAGGCCTAGTTGTCAGTATGGTTGGACCTTGCTTCTCTGTTTTGAGATCTACCAACCCAACTTACCATATTTAAAATACTTTATTAGGCCATGTTTTGGTCCTGGTAAAAGGGATCAATCACTGACACAGCTTTGCAGTTGTTTTTGGAAACGATTTAAAGTGACAAGACACCCAAATGATCAAAATAGAGATGAAACAAAAACAACTGGTAATTCAAACCAAAAACATGTCAATGTACTTGGTGTTAGCCCAATAAACTTCAGAATTTCCTCTCCAAGAGGCACAACTGGTTTCAAACCCCACCCACTATAATTTGATCAGTAATAAAATGTGAAGCAGTTTAATATTAATGAGGACTAGTTCGGACCTGCATTTGACAGTCAAAATTTAATAAAATGTGAAATGTTTAATCTGAGTTCAGGGTGTGGATGGACTGATATAGGAGATTCCTCACAACCCTGGTCCCAAGCTAGGTAGCGCTTTAAAGGTGTCAACTACCTTGAGTCATGTCCAGAAATACTGTGAGAGGCAAATGCAGTTCAAGGAGGCAGAGGTTGTAACATGGTCTGACCAATGCGACTTTTCACATTTAGGACTACATGTAGTCCTATTCACATTTACCTGGGAGTAAGCCCAATTGACTATAATGGGACTTCTGAGAATACATGCATAGGATTAGATTCTCAAAAGCATCCTGGTGACTGCATTGTGCATCAGCTGCATTTTCAACGCAGTCGCAAGGTCAGCATGTTACAATAGCTCAACAAGCTGGAACTAAGGCATTGATCACTGTAATTGGATCTTCCTGTATTATATTATTAAAATATGGGCCACCTTTCTACACAATGTACCCAAAGTGGTGTACCATTTGTTAATGTCAAATACGTATATCCTATCTTTCCCTTCTCAAAGAAATGTCCGGTGTGGCTAAACAACAGTAAACAAACAAATGAAAAGTGACTTCGCATGGTGAGAGAATATACATTGCCTTGCTGCTGCTTGGAATCTACGGCCCAATCCAAACAGCAGCCACTGCATCCTATGCGGGATGTGAGCAGGTTGGTTGATTCCTAGAAGTAAGGGGACATTTGCCCCCTTACCCCGGGACTTCTCAAGACTGCGCCAGTTATTTCACAGCCACGTGCCAGGCTTTCGAGTCTGACATGGGGATAGGATTCTGCAGAGGAGGCCTTCACCAGTCCCACCCGCTCTCAGGCCTGTCCTCCCCACCCAGAAACACCTCCTCCTTCTCCTCCTGCCACCCACCTCCGCAGCTGCATTGCTCAGGGCTTACCTTGGCTTCACCAGTGGCCTGGGCTTCCATGGCAGTGTTGACAGGGCAGTGCAGGCCTCCCCCACCAGTGCTGCTTACTCTTTAGGTAAGAGTAAAATGTGCTTTATTATATGCCCTGAAGTTGCAGCAGCAGCAGTAGGGCAGTGTTGGATTGGGCTGCAAGATTATTAGTGAACATTAAAGGTGCTTGATATCCATACTTGCAAACAAGTGCCGCAATTGAGTAGAAGAATAGTACAAGTCATAGTGCTTTATTTGTGCTTGTTAGTTGTCCACATAAAGATTTATTGATAAAATGGGATAATTCTGCTGGTGCAAAACTAACACATGTTAGCACACAAAACCTTCATATGAAACAGTTCTTTTGACAGCTATTTTCCAGCATCTTACGACATGTTTGTCTTTTCTGCTTTCCTCCCACAAGTAGCACGTATTTTCCATGTCATTTCTAGAAATAGGCACCACACATTTTTAATGCTAACATGTAGGAGTCAGTCAGAGATAAAAACCCCTATCACGATTAGCATTAACAACGTATGGCCTGCAGATGAAATCCTGAGGTTTGTGTAGGGTGCACAAAGGTGGAAATACCGGTTCTTCTTTTTTTAATCTATGATATTAAAACAAAAAAACAAACATTTAAGGCTTGACAAAAAAAGGTCTGTAAAGGTTAGCAGTTTAGAAAAGAGTAGTTGCAGTTACATATCTAATTTCTTTGGTAAAGTTTCGTTTATCTTGCAAATATCTGAAATGGATATAAAGAGTAGGTTTGGCTTTTGTTGTGGTAATGTGCATTTCAATGTATGAAATGAGATCATTTTACTAGTGTTAAAATCTGGAAAAGGGAGAGAGAAGGGTGTTGTATGTGGGAGGGGGGGGAAATGACTGGTTTTGCACTTTGAAGCTTTACTTTGACTTCAACCTTCTAATAAACCTGGATTAACTATTTGAACTGTTAACAACATACACACACAGAGTTCCAAAAGATATTTCCACAAACTCACTTCAACAGTGGGAACAATTCTCAACTTCTAAGTGGTGCACACACAGGAACAGTCGAACTCCCCTCTCCCCATGCATCTTAATCCTGACTGCATTTGGGCCCCACCCAGCGTGAGTTTAATAAATAAGGTGCTTCCTGTACAAAGCACACCACTATAGCATGCACTGCAGCGAATTTTATTTTGGGTCTTAATAAGGCTCCGGTCCTATGCTAGCAAACGTAGGAGTAAGCACATTATGCATAGTAGGGTGTACTGCTGAATAAACATGCATATTGGATTGTACTGTGAGAACAGGCGTTTATACTGTATACTGTAGTATTTTTTGTCACATTTGTGCCTTCTGGTAAGCTCAGAGCAGCATTATAGACTTTCAACTGTCCTGTGTAATAGGCTAGACTAAAAGGCAGTGCTTACTTAAGGTCAAATGATTAAGGCTGTGTGATAACTTGAACTTGATTTCAAGATATATTGCAATTGAAAGCTCTGTCCTCAACATCATGTATTCTTTCAAATCACTGATGAAAGGTGATTTTTTTTTAATAAAGCTGCAACGTCTCTCAGAACAAAAATGTCACATCAATTTTAGAAACTGTTTCTCGAGTCTATGGTTATAGTTGAAAGCAGTGGTTTCCAACCTGGGAGTCAGGACCCCCAAGGGAGTCACGAACCAATTTTCAGGAGGTCGCAAAGAGCTTGGGGCAGCCATCTTGGAAGCTCATTTTGGCTAGGGAAGAGGCTTCCCTATTCAACTGCCACTTCCACAATACAAAACATTCTAAAAAGGACGTGGAGTCCTTTTGACTTTGAAAAAGTATGATTTATTAAAAACAATGACTTCTTGCTTAATATTCATTCTGGCTCTAGGTCTTAGGGGGTCCCAACAGGTTGTTGTACCTAAAAAGGGAGCCCTACTGCAAAAAAGTTTGGGAACCACTGGTTTCACGGGATCTAACATGGGGAGGGGGAAATTTTTCCCCCAACACCCCAAGCAACAGCTTGTTCAACTGGAGAAATGTTTTCTCCTGTTCACCAGATCTCCAGGGCACTGTCTACCGTTGTCTGCAAGCTGCTCTCAGAAACACCAATAGATAGCTACTTTCCCTTTGGCCTTTTGGATTGTGGTCTACATTTGTATTTTCCCAAATTGCAGTGCATGTGCTTCAGAAATTTATTATAGCAGAGCAAAATATTCATATTCAGAAGTTTCTCTTTTTAAGGAAGCGGATGAGACGGAACATTTCAGAGCAGTCTTAATTCATAACTGAAAGGGCAATGAGGAAGTGAATGTCATGTTAAGATGTAGTGGGTTAATTTAAGTGATACATGGAAATTGCCTCTTCCTTTTTTCTAAATTAAACCAGTTAAATGTAGCCCTGAAACAACACTCACGAAGGCTGGAGAGAGAGAGCGAGCGCGAGAGAGAGGCACTGAACTGTGTTAAATTTGTGTTGTATAGTCAGTAAAGGGGACATGAGGCTTTAAAAAAACAAACACTTTCAGTGTGACACAGCATCTGAAGGAAATGTAAGTTAAAGTTACCAAGTCAATCATAGGATTCAGAGTCACTGATAAGCAGAGAAAATCTGTAATGGTAGAGTAATCAGTGAGGCCCTCAAACTGCTATACAATCAATCCCCTCTAAAGAACAAAAGTGATGGTGCTTCTCCAAGTGTAACTAAGAGCTAGTAAAGAATACAATTGGGCCAATCAAGGCTCACAGTGCTGCCTTCTCAGAGAAACAAGAGTCTCATAAGGGAATGGGTTGGTCCATTAATACAAAATCAGTCAACTATGGCACGTGGGAGGGGGAAATAGCTGGGCAGATGGCGTGGATTCAGTACCGTAGTCTGTTTCTGAATCCTATTGGGGAATTTACAAAAATGAAGTTCTTTTTCCAGTTACCTGTACCAGTTAGTATCAGTTCTGCAGGTCTAGTTACAGAAACAGAATATACCCTACTTTGGTTTTCACCATAATTTTAAATTTAAAAAATGTTCCCAGTCTAGAGAAAGTCATGCAGTCTTATTAAAATGAATGGGGGAGCAATCCTAACCTGGAGTTAGGCTGGCACAGTTAGGCTAGCAAAGTTTGACTGGCACAAGGCATGTTTAGGGGACTGGCATGTTTGGGCCACTCTCTGAATCAGAGAGGTCAGCACACAGACATGCACCATTCTCCCAGACTCCAAAAGTGGTCCAAACATGCTTTATGGTATACCTGGTGCAGGCCAAACTTTGCTGGCGTAAGTGTGCCGGCCTAACTCCAGGTTAGGATTGCATCCTGGGTAAAGCTAGTCATGACTAACTTAAAGTGCTACTCATTGCCATCCAATTTAAAAGCAACTAACTTTTGGATCATGGCACTTTGATTCCTGGCTGTAAAACATAGAATGCCAAATAAATAAATAAATATCAAATTATCTTGAAAAATGAATGCAACATGTGTGTGTGTGCATGCGTGCATTTGTGCGTGTGTGTGTGCATGCGTGCATTTGTGTGTGTGTGTGTGTGTGTGTGTGTGTGTGTGTGTGTGAGAGAGAGAGAGAGAGAGAGAGAGAGAGAACAGCTACAGTCACTCTCATTGCATTCACTCTCTTCCAACATTAACTCACTAGTGAGACTGCTAGGGCTATCAGGTGGTTTGTACTTTAACATAATTCCTGTGCTTTGAAGTATTTGCCTTATTGTTGTAATAGCATTTCAGCCTCCATAATTCACACCATTATGGCACTGTGCATCAGACAGCCATGTCCCTCATGTTTCCAAATGTGACACAGAAGGTTCTATTTATATTCATCACAGTCTTAAAAGTGTCAGGCTGGGGGAGCGAGAATGTCTCCTTAGGTTTATCTGCCAATGAAGCGGAGATTTTGAAGTGCCTCCACTCCTCTCCTAAGCCCCCTTCCTGGGTCTGCTCTACCTTTCCTTGCACATCATTTTTTTTTTAAAGAAGCACACCTACCTGCTGTTGGATTGCTGTTTCCACACAGACACAAGCAGCTCAGTGAGGAGGCCACAGACTTCCTTTTGTTCCACCTCAAGCAAACCGAAAAGTGCTAAATGTGTAGGCTTTCTTTTTTCTCTCAGGCGCTCTTTGAAGAAATAGAAGGCAAGGACACAAATGCACAGAAAATGCATATTAATAATATCCTTGAAGTTGTTGAAGTCTACTCCTCTGTCTGTCCCTCTGTCCCGACATCCTGGCAACGAAAAGGTCTGCTCCAAGCAAGCCTGGGACCCTTTATAAGTCATGAAGGTGACTCATACTTACTTTCAGTAAATCCCCTGCTTTTTTTTTTCTTCTCAGAAAATAATGCTTGAAAAAAAAAGGAAAACAAAAAATTCCCATATAATGTTAGATGTACACAAAACACAGACCAAGTACTTTCCTTAGAAAATGTGGTTTTGAAGTATCTGTCTCGAATAGTAAACATCTATGCAAATGCATATTTTGTAGTTGTAGTCATGTGTTAAGCCAGTCAGAAATTACCCCAGGCAGTCACATACATCGGTATTAGCTTATCTAAGAAAGCTTTTTTTTTTTTTTAGATTTCTTTAAAACAATGTTTTGGGTTGGGAAAAATTGATATTTAAATTAAAATTAGCTTTGCAAATCCTCTTCAAATGAAGAGGTATCTCAGGGCGCAATCCTAAACTGAGTTAGGCCGGCATAAGCTAAGCCAGCGAAGTTTGGCCAGCACAAGGGCCACCGTAAAGTATGTTTGGACCACTCTTGGAATCATAGAGGCCAGCACACAGACGTGAGCCATCCTCCCTGACTCCAAGAGTGGTCCAAACATACTTTACGGTGGCCCTTGTGCTGGCCAATCTTTACTGGCTTAGTTTATGCCTGCCTAACTTCAGTTTAGGATTGCGTTCACACCTGAATAGCATGGAAGTATCTGTAGCACTGGGGAAACCTGCCAAGGAAATTGTGGCATCATCTTCCTTGCAAGTGTTCAAAGAAAGGTTGAAAAAACATCTCCAGGTATGGGATCTTTTATTTTCATCTGTAGGTGTACAGATCATTCTGTTGGGCTTCCTTAAGTAATTCAGATCTGACACTTGAAGAGGTCTCAGTAAATAAACTTTTCTAGCCCTAACACGTGGAGGTTGCAAGTCTAATGATATCAATCTGTCTTACCATGAGTCAGACTATGGATCTATCTAGGTCAGTATTGTCTATGCTGAATAGCAGGGGCTCTCTGAAGTCTCACAGATGCTCTTTCCTAGTCTACCTGGAGGGGTAGGGTGCAAATGGGTAGGGAAAATGTCAGGGACTGAACTTGTCACCTTCTGCATGCAAAGCAGGTGCTTTACTGCAGATACGCAAGCACAAGCTCATTCATTTGTTTATTTAGCTACGCAACCCACTTTCTGAACTACTTTCTGTTAAGAACTGGTATGTAAAATTTTGAGTAATGTTTAATAATCTGACAGTGCAGGCCTATGCAGGTCTACTCAGAAGTAAGTTCCATTTAGTTCAATGGGACTTACTTCCAGGTAAGTAAGCATAGGATTGCAGCCTGAGGCATGTTCCATTATCAACAACAGGGTACTGACTTTTCTGTTCAAGAAAACTGACACAAACTAATCATGCTTATTAGGGAGTCAGCCCCAGTGAACACAATGGGACTTACATCTGAGTAAACATGCATAAGGACAAAAGAATGTTATACTGTACTGTAAAAGCCCTGCTGATTCAGCCCCAAAGAGGTGCCTCTTTGCAGCCTGGTTCAACTTGTTCATAAATAGGTTTACCAGACTTCCTGTTTTGACCGGGATTATCCCGGTTTAGGGAAGTTGTCCCAGTGTCCCGCCCAGTTTGAAGTCTATCCCAGTTTGCCCTGGACCCCATTTAAAGTGGAAGTGCATTTTTGTTGCTCACTGAGGACTGCTAAGTAGAGGTGGGAGGGACACTAAAGCGATACTGCCTTGCTTTGTGGAAGCAAGGAGACCACATGAGGCGGCCAGCCAAAGACTGCTGAGCAGAGGTGGGAGGGGCACTAAAGCTGGCTCCTTGCTTGGCATGTGGATGCTAGGAGGCCAGCAAAAGATTGCTGAGAGCACTACAGTGTGTGCTTCTTTGCTTTTGGAAGTCAGGAGTCAATCGAGGAGTAAGTAAGCATGCAGCGGTGGAGGCTTTTCACTTTCAGCTCCAAAATGTGGAATGTGTGTGAATGAGGAGAGGAGGCGTTCATTAATCTCAGGAATGGAATTGGGTATGGATGCTGGTGAGAGGCAGGGGCAGCCAGAGTCTCACATTCAGCTGGGCTGACCTTTTTCAGATCCAAAAATTAAAGCCGCAGCAGCAGCCACTACCCCCTGTGTGCTCAGTACTTTGCGCGCTCTCTCTCTCCCTCTGCATCCAGGAGCCAGGGGACTGCAGAAGAGTGAGAATATGTGCAAGCAGAGAGGGGAAGCCTAGGTGCCTTTAAAGGGGTACTGGACATATTCATGGAGGAAATGTCCATCGCACACTACAGGCAGTGATGGGTATGTTCAACCTCCCCAGCTGCACCCATGCCAGGGCCAGGCGTGGCCCAAAGCAAGTTTAAAGGCCTCAGAGGAGAGGCTGTCACTCCAGCTGGCAAAGAGCAAACACCCCCCCCCCCAGTGGCAGGACAGCAGCCCCAGCCCCAGCAGTGAAAGAGACTACTCGGGAGCAGCCCCAGCAGGGAGAGGGACTACTCAGGAGGCAGGCAGGCCGGGAGAGTGGGGAACGAGCCACAGCTGACACAGTAGCCCCAGCCAGGGAGAGGCAGAGCCACAGCCTTTAAAACCCCCAGTGGCCTGTGATGAGGGTCAGTGGGGCTTGGGCTATTGGTAGACCTCTGACAAGAGAAAAAAGTAAGGTGAGGCAGCCCCCTCTCCACTGAGGCCCTTTGTAAGGTGGGTCAGGGCTTCACCTAACTTGCTTCTGGGCCTCCCTGACTTTTACAGGCTGAAGTTCTGCTGGGGTGGTGTTTACCTCCCTGGGGTCCAGATAACCCTCTTTGGGGTCTCTCCGATTTAGCAGCTTCCCTCCCCCTGCATGCACTTCCTCAGCTTCAGCAAGGGTGGGGGAGGGAGAGCAAAGTGTGGCTGGCTGTGTGAAGTTGAGAGATTCCTTCAGAATCATGTTTTTTATTTGTAATTTTGTGAGTTTAAGAAACAGTGAAAGTTATTCATATTAGTGTTTCTCTTTTTATATTCAAATAGTTTGTGCAGAAATAATTTGTAACTGCACAATTTTATATCATTTCTGGCAACCATGGGAGGGGACACTAACATTTCGGTGGAGTGGCACCTTCAAGATTTTCTACATCAAAAGTAGCCCATGATGTGTTGTGGGTTGGCCACCTTGGTTTAAAGAGAGGCACCAGGACTGCAATAGGGAAAAACACTTTGTTAGATGGGTGTGAGTGCCAGTGAGATGAGGAAGAAACCACAGGGGAGGATTGGGGTGCAGGTGCATTCAAAGACGCATGTGCACGGGTGCCTGTGTTTGTATTCCATGTGGCATGCCAGGGAGGCAAGGCACTGCAGCCTCCCAGTGCCATGTTATGCGCTCTTATCCACAAGTATTGGAATCCCATTCAGCCCCATCAGAATCCCTCCTGGGTAAGTGCACACAGGACCAGTGGCCCCATCTTAAGATCATTTGTTTCAGCTTCCCCTCCCACCAGTGTAGTGCTCTCCCTTTCTCTCTCTGCTGGGTTCCCTCTATAACTCTGGTCTCTCCTCCCTGCCCCCCCCCCCCGCAGGCGTGAGTGGGGTGCAGGTGTGGGGGGAAGGAAGTGCCACAGCATGGACCTTGGCATTACCCAGGCAGGCCTGCTCTTGTTTGGTACAGAATTCAAACATCTCCTTCCTGAGTGGCAAGAGGTGAGCTGGTGGGTGCCACACCTTAGTGCTGGGGGTACCTCCAGCCATTTTCACACACTGGAACACAGCTGCCACTGGCCTATACCTGCTTGTTGTCAGGTGTAAAGCAGGTGCCAAGCCTGAAGTGTCAGCAGGCAACAAGCAGGTAGATGGGAGAGACTGCTGAGAGAAACGTCCAGCACACCCTGAGAGAAATGGCCCCCTTCCCAAATGTGCCACATACCCCAAGTCACAACCCCTTCTTATGCCCCTCTTATTCACCTGGTGGGTTGCCTTCCCCTTCTCTCCCCCTTTTCTCTCTGTAGACTGCCTGCTAAATAAATTCACCTGGGGCCCAATTTGATCCATGTCTACTCAGAAGTCAGTCCCATTATAGTCAATGGAATTTACTCTACTATGGATAGGACTACAGCTTTGGTGGGCCATCTCCCCTTTTCTTTGCAGCCTGCCAGTTTCCACCAAGTGAATTTCTCTCTTTCTCCCTAGCTGGTGGGAAGGGTAGGCTTGCTCTTCTCAAATATCTTACATTGCAGTATTTCAGGCTTTGAGTGATTCTCAGGGGTGGTGGCAAGTTTTGTTTTGTGTGTGTGTGTGTGTGTGAGAGAGAGGGGGGGATCTGGGGGCAAACACATACCCAACAAATTAGCTCCAAATTGCCTGACAGGGGCGCAGGTTCCCCCAACAGGGGGCACGTGCGTGCGCACACATGCGCGCACACACGCTGTGCCTGGTGATACTCCCAGTTTCAACTAAAAATTATGGTAAATCTATTCATAAATGACATGGAGACAGGGATAAGCAGTGAGTTGGCCAAGTTTGCAGATGACACAAAAATTTTTGCAGGTGGTGAAAACCAAAAGAGATTATGAAGAGCTCCAGAAGAATCTCTTCAAACTGGGGGAATGGGCAGGAAAATGGCAGATGTGTTTCAATGTAGACAAGTGTAAAGAGATGCATATTGAGGCAAAAAATCAAACTTCTCATGGGTTCTGGGCTAATGGGTTCTGGGCTGTCTGTGTCAGATTAGGAGAACTTGAGGTGCTAGTGGACAACTCAGTGAAAACGTTGACCCACAGCACACCTGCTCTGCCTGTCACGCTGATGCTACGTCATAGCATCAGTGCAACGTCATTAGTGCTGATGAGGAGGCACCGAGCAGCACCCCCACGTCAGCACTAAGGCAAGAGGACCTTCTTTGCATCGGCCAAAGCCAGCTGGCGCAAAGGAGGCACCATGGTGGGACGGGGGTGGGAGTGGTGGGGGGAGGGAGGTTCTGGGCAGAACAAGGGCGAGCAGCAGGTGGGTGGGCCAGCAGGTGTGCTGGCCCAGGAGGTGGGCAGGCTCTAGATTCGGCCATGAGTCTGTATCCTAAGCCCAGGTAGGAGGCTACGCAGCCCCGATCAGGGCTGCGTGGTCTTCTCGGATCTGTGCCTGCGCAAATGTGCCCTTGCCGCGGGGAGGCTCCAGCCTCCCCAAAGCAGGGTTGGATATGGTGCAGGCCCGTCGGCCTTGCCATTCCGACGCTGCTTAAGATTGCGCTCCCAGTGTGTGGCAGTGGTGAAGAGGGCCAATTCCATGCTTGGGATAACTAAAAAAGGGGGGGTGAGAATAAAACACCAATATTATTATGATGCCATTGTACAGATGGATGGTATGGCCCCATCTGGAGTACTGGGTACAGTTTTAGGATATAGTGGAATAGAAAAGATGCAGAAGAGAGTAACCAAAATGATTACTGGGCAGGGGCACCTCCCTTATGAGGAAAGGCCACAATGTCTGGGGCTCTTCAATCTAGAAAAAAGCACCTGGGAGGAATGATTGAGATGTACAAAATTATGCATGGGATGGATAGAGTGGATAGGATGGTGTTCTTTTCTCCCCCTCTCTCTAAAATTGAGTCTTGGGAGAGTTAGAACAGATAAAAGGAAATACT
This sequence comes from Lerista edwardsae, assembly GCA_029204185.1. NCBI lineage: Eukaryota > Metazoa > Chordata > Lepidosauria > Squamata > Scincidae > Lerista > Lerista edwardsae. The sequence goes on from JAJKFI010000029.1 coordinate 6,910,066, forward strand.
TTTTTGTCCAGTTGGTAATTAATCTGTGGAACTCCTTGCCACAGGATGTGGTGATGGTGTTTGGCCTAGGTGCCTTTAAAAGTAGATTGGATAGATTTTTGGAGGCAAAGTCCATCACAAGGTACAGGCCATAATGGGTGGTGCAATCTCCTTATTGTATAAGTAGGCTACGTCAGAAGGCCAGAGGCAGGGGAGTGGCAACAATATAAGAACAGCCCTGCGGGATCAGGCCAAAGGCCCATCTAGACCAGCTTCCTGTATCTCACAGTGGTCCACCAGATGCCTCAAGAGCACACGAGACAACAAGATGCCTGCATCTTGTTGCCACTGCCTTGTCCCTGGCATTCTGAAGTATCCTACTTCTAATGTAAGGAGGTTGTACCACCCGTCATGGCCTATAGCCCATGATGGACTGTTCCTCCATCTAAAGTCAAACCAAACTGACAAGCCCCAAACGTTCTGTTTCTTTGGTCTTCCTGTTTGGACCACACTTTCTTAACCAATGAACAGCCAAAATTCAATGTTGCTCGCTCACAACAGAAAAGTTGCTTTATAGTACTTGCATTTGTTTTGGCACATTGCTCTGCTTAAGACTATAGTAGGATTCAAACAGATACAAAAGAACTAAAACTTTCATTTTCCAGTAATCTTACCGCAGCTTACCCAGGAAGGCTAGACCAACCACCAGACAGGAGGGAAACCAGTTCTAAGGACCATTGCAGAGGTCTAGACAGGAAATATTCCTGTTCCTTGAGAACAGGCAGGTAGCTAAAGGATGACAGCAGACAAACATATGGGAAGGGATAATGTATAGTCTTCAAGAGAAAGGCAACAAGGATGGAATGGTGGTGTGGCCTACAAAATGGCCTACAAAGTGATGGGATGGAGGCAATTGTCTGAACAAGCTGCCAAAAAGGTAATAAAAACACCTACACAAATGTAATATCTACATATGCATGCTAGGAAATGCTCAGGTGAACTTTGTTACGGTTATTCCAACTCACCTGTCCTGTGAGATTGAGGCCACAGGCAACAAATATTTTTTATTAAAACTTGATGATTCAGTATTGGAAAGATAATATCCATGACAGTAGGGCCATTCATACAAATTCTGTACCCAAGCACACATCTGTATGCGATTGACCTGGTGGCGGGGGTGGGCACGATCTGTGATCATTCCTAAAAGCATCTCAGTGATTTGGGAGGAAATCATGGTGCAGGGGGAAGGAGTGTCTGAAAATAAGTTCCACTGTAATTCTGTAGTCCATCTGTTTCCTGGAGATAGTCCTTGCATGTTCGAAACATTTAGAAAGGTTGTACCTCGTGCCTCACCTTACCTGCAAAGGGTATGATGGGCAACAGGTGTAATGGGTGACCCAACAGACGCAGCCTCCCTAGGTACGTTAGAAAATACAGGCACAATTTTCAAGCAAGAACCTGGTATGTCTCATAGTACTAAAAGAATTAAAACTTTTGACCCACTATTCAGACTCTTTTGGATTGTCGGCCTTTGTGGAGTAACATGATACCTTTAACTGCAATGTGGGCTGGAATTCCTCTGTAAAAGGAAATTAAGACAGACTGATGTCTAAAGCTTCACCTGATGAATTTCTTTTTATTAGGCCAAATTAAGGAGACATTAGTGGGGAGGGCGGGCGAGAAGAGAAATGAACCTAGTTGACAAGCTACATCTTGGTTTTCCAAAAAGAAGCCATGCATCTTAATTCATTCATATTCTCTCTCTCTCTCTCTCTCTCTCTCTCTCTCTCTCTCTCTCTGGGGGGAGAGCATTCTGATGATTTCTACTTCAACAGACAGGCCTCAGTAAATCAGAACATGCAGTTTAGCCATTTGACGATTGTTAAATGTAGCCTAGAGGCTAGATGTGTGTGAATGTTGCTATAGAAATATCCTTACATAAGAAAGTCTGACTACATCAATAATGCCAAATGTCTGACTTTTTTTTTTTTTTTTTTACAGTCTGAGATGATATCTTGATGACTTGAGAGTAGGGAATCGAAAGGGACTCCCCTATTCTTTGTTAAATTGTTGACTATGAAAAATTGATATTGTATAGTGACTCTTTTTTGAGTGTTGAATATTTTCTTTTGTAACATTCCACTGATCTTAAATGAGCTGGTGCCTACTGCTTATTGCATTTGTGTTATACCTATCTTAAATGTATTCTTGACTGAGGCTGCAATCCTATACACTTACCTGAGAGAAAGTCCCACAGACCTTAACAGAACCTACTTCAGCTCGGCACACAAAGGATTGCGCTGTGAGTTGAAAAACAAATGACTCTTCAATAAGAAAGTACATGCTATGGATTTCCAGCATTGCACAGGTCAGAGAAACCACCAAGACATTCACAAAAAATAGTAATATGGTAGGGCTGCCAATTTGCCCCAAATGACACTGGTTCTCCAGGATTTTCTTCTTTTTTCTAAGGCAGGCAGGCAGTAAAGATGGCTCTCAGCCCAGTATCAGATCTCCCCACCCTGTTTTTCAAGATTTGATCATCTTGTGACATCACTGGGTCTTCCCTCTGAAATGTCAGTAGTTTTTTGGGTGCATCTGACCTGACAGTGCTATGCATGTCCTCTGGTTTGTCAACGACTGAGCTTTCTCTGACCACAGAACTTTGCATTTCCAGATACCATTGTTAGTGAGTCGCTATCAATAGACCTCTCTAACATGATTGGGGGAGCTCAAGTCAGACCTTGATGCAAATACATGGTTTATCCTTCTCTGTGCCTGCAGACTGCAAATAATATGCATTCAGTTTTTGCTGTGGTCTTCAATCGTTTCCACCCACCCACCCCCAGTTGTCTTGATATAACGCGGACTGAGACTGAGACAACACCTTGAGAAGCAGACAACACTCCAAAGCAGCGGTTTTCAAACTGGGGTGTTGCGACACCCCAGCCTGAAGACCCCTGTCTGTTTCCTCATACGGGATGGGGCCTGTGGAATGGCAGCAAAGGGATTGGTATGATTTTGTTGCATAGATTGGGGCTAGGGGGACTTACGAGTGCCTGCCTCTGTGTCCAGTAGGTTTGGGGAGCCCTGAGGACCCCTTTGCAGGGCTCCCTGTGCACTAAAGAAGTTTTTAAAAAGATCGTGACCCACTTCCGGTTTCATGATCGCAACCAGGAAGTGGGGCACGATAGTTTAATTTTTTTAACAAATAAGGAGCCCTGCAGAGGGGTATGCAGGTCTCCTAAACCCTACTAGACACTGGTAAGTCCACCCAGCCCCAATCTATGCCCAGAAGTGATGCAATGGTAGTAATCACATCACTGCTATTCCCCTGACCCCACAAGCACTTACACTGTTTTCAAACTCCCAGACAGTTTGAGAACTGCTGCTTGAATAATAATAATAATAGTAGTAGTATTTATATACCGCCTTTCTTTGGCCATTAGATTGCTCCTCTGGCTTTAATTCAAGGCGGTTTACATAGGCAGGCTTTATTTCTCTAAACCCCCAAGGGGTTTTTACAAATTACAAAGAAGTTCTATGTTTCAAGAACTACAACAACATACAGATGGAACTTTTGTGGTTTAGTCCTTCTTTCTGGCCACACAATTGCCTTACTGCTGGCTGATAAACGGCTTCTCTGCTCCCACCAAAGAAACAGCTGGCCCAGCACAACTCCTCTCTCACAGGCAGCTGGAGATGGCTCTTATTCATTGCAATTCTCAAGGTCTGCTGCTCACGGAGACTTCCGGTGTTGTCAAACTGGCGACCTTCGGATCTTATCTTCGGGCAAACGGAGGCTTTAACCCTCTTGACTAAACCTCCTGCCCTTGACTAAACCTTGAAAGCAATGATTCTCAAATTTCTTAGCACCAGGACTCACGTTTTAGAATGACAATCTGTCTGGAACCACCAGAAGTGATGTCATGGCCGGAAGTGCCATCATTGTGATGCCAGAGCCTGCTGCTTTCCTGAAAATGCAGCAATAAGATAGGTTATTTTTCAGTCATTTTCCAACAGCAAAGTGAATCAGAAAGAAAGAAAAAGGCTTTATTTACAACCTTGACACAAGCAAAACATCCATACAGCCCTTTCCCTTTCCAGCATCCCATCTTCCCATATTTTCAATAAGGCAGCTCTAGGTGCTTCTCAACCCACCTGAATTTGGCTCACAACCCACTGTGGGGTACCAACTCATAGTTTGGGAACGACTGGTTTATAGTAAACCATGTATTATTTGTTAAATAATAAATGGTTTACTATATTTATTGAATAACTAGCTTTTTGTTATCCGGGTACCCCCGCAGTGTTTGACGCCAGGCCGTAGGGCATACGCGTGCCGAGTTTGGTGCACGTCGCTTCGAGCCTATGCGGAACATACACACGTTCTCTTTTATATATATATGGATAATAGCTTGTTTTTAATTGCTTTATGTCATTGCTTTAGTCCTTATCTTGTTTTTATCTTTATTCACTGTTTGTATTTAAATGCTGTGATCCTCATGGGTGCCGCAACATGGGGCAGAAAGCCGGGATAGAAATTTAATTAATAACTATATTACTTGAATATTTTTGTATTTTTATAGATATTATATATAATTTATTCCCCCCCATAAATGCACACATAAATCTATGAAAGGCTTCCAATATCCAAAATTATGTCAGTTTGTAATTGTTATCTATTGTAATTGTATTGTTATAAGCTATTTGTTGAAATGTTGATAAAGTTAAAAGGTCCTCAATTTTAGTAGTAGTAGTAGTAGTGCCTTCCAGTGCCTTAATTAAAACAAAAAAAATCCGATGACAATTATGTACTGTATGTAATTAAGATGTGCATTATAGGTATGCTAGAGGGTAACAATTTCACACACAGGGTGCAATCCAAGCAGGCCCTAGGGCCAATGCAAGCTGCTTGCGTCAGCCCTGTAATGTTGTGAAAGTGCCATAAAGCACTTCCATGCCAGCGCTTCTAGCGCAGGGCCAATGGAGGCAGCTACATCGATCCAGAAGTGCCACCATGACACTTGGGTAAGTTGGTCCTGCGCAGGCTGAGTTTGGCCAGTGTGGGTCCGTTTCTGGGCAGGGGGGAGGGAAGGCGGAATGGGAGGGCATTCCAGCAGGCATTGTGGCCTGGGAAGGAGGCTGGACCCTGGATGTGGCCATTAGGCTGCATCCAAAGCACTGTCCCTGTCCCGTGCAACCCTGACACAGGCCACTGTGTGAGGCTCGGACTTACGCATGCATTTTTGCAGGCGCAGATCCGAGCAACCCTATTGTGTTGCATGCAGTTTACTGCGCTAAGCTGCTGAGGTCTCCTACCTTGGCCAGCTGGCCTGCCTGAGACTGCCCAAGTTAGGATTGTGCCCACATGATAATAAAACTGAAAAGAAAATGCAAAAAAGATGCTCTCACTTACTAAATCTTACTAAATGCTATCCCACGAAAGTCCCCAGTCTGAAATGATGTTGATCAGTCCCACAACTGGGCATTGACTTTATTTAAGGATTTCAGATCCCACAGTTTAAATAAAAAGACTTCACTTAAAAACATTATATGTTCCTCTTGTTCCTCCATGCATAGGGTTACCAGATGCAAACTGGGACAGAGTGCCTATACCTTTAGCCCTTGTATAGAAGAGGGAATTTGGGCAGGTGCAGCTCATCCTGGAAGGGTTTAAAAAGCTGCACCTGCCAAAATTCCCTCTTCTATATAGTGGTGAAAGGTATAGGCATTCTGTCCCAGTTTGCATCTGGTAACCCTATCCATGTACCTCTTTTTAGCAAAATTGATGTTGTATATAATCCTTGTCCATACTGTGGCAGTTTCAACTAAATTTAATTTTCAGGATGAGCTGAGAAGCTTTTATGTGAATCGGATACTCTTTTTCCTTTGACAAGTGTGAATATTAAGGGCAATCTGACCATGACCCAAGAGCTATGCAGCCTTATCTCCTGACATCGTTTATTGTTGCTAAAAGCAGCCCTGCTTGGCACCGTTTTGGACCAGATCCTCAGCAGTTAGGAAGTTTGGTCTAATTCTGGGGGGGGGGGGAAGGGGGAATCCAAAGATGCCGAATAGGTTTTTATTATATAGAACAGTCCAATGTAAATGGTCACAGCTCCTGCGTTTCATTACCAACTAATGAATTTCATCAGGGACCAACGTGTGTAAATCAAACATTGCAAGGCATTGCAAGCATCTCTAGGTGGTAACTTGAAATGTGTCGGGCATGAATATTTGGACTGTTTCGTTTTCTTTCTGATTTATATTGCTGCAGTCTTTAGGGCATAGAGCCAATTCTTTCCCCAGTTCTGCAGCCCCAATCCAAATCCCTCTCCCCTGTGGCTTTGCAAATCCCTGTGAATTTGCAAATATAGGCATTCGGGTAAATTTTTAGTAAAAGGAAAAAATGGCCAACTGATGCATTCGTATATCTCCTGTGTTGTGTTTGATTTGATGGTCAGGATCTAATGATGAACAACCTTGCTAAAAAGGTAATACATGGATAGAACCACAGGTGTCAGCCATAGTTTCCTTTCCTCTAGATCAGCCATTTTCAACCAGTGCACCGTGGTACTTTGGTGTGCTGTGAATGGTCAGCAGATGTGCAGCAGGAATTTGGGTGAGGGTCATTTCTTAGTAAGGCCGCTGGGGGATGCGAGCCCCATACCTACAGTTCAGCGTGCCTTGTCAATGGTCAAAACATTGATGGTGTACTTTGACAATTTTAGCACCTTCTCAGTGTGCCAAGAGATGGAAAAAGGTTGAAAATCACAGCTCTAGATGAATGAAGATTCTTTAGAGGAAGGAAAACTGTGGGTGCCTCCCCTTGACCAGCCCTCTGAATTTGCAAATGTGTGTATTATATAGGAAAATTTAGGATGGATCTTAGATCGACTACTGCTGGACAGATTATCAGAAGTATCCATCAAGGCAAATGAGGGTTTGCTGCTGTAAAAGGCACAAAGCAGCACAAAAATGGGAAAGGTTTCCCCATGACCGAATGGTCTAGTCGTGACCGACTGTAGGGGGCGGTGCTCATCTCCGTTTCAAAGCCTGTAGAGCAGGCATTTTGTCCGAGGACAACCAAACCCGGATCTTATTTCGCTAAAAACCGGATCTTATTTCTTCACATGAAATAATGGAATGGAGGCAGTGGTGTCATTCAAATGATTTAGGAACAGGAACTCACTTTTGATTGGCACTTGTCGGGAACCCGGAACCAGCCACGGAGCCCGTTAGGATCCGGAACGCCCATTCTGGTCGGTTCCCCCTGAATGACACCACTGAATGGAGGGCTGAGTAATGAAGCACCCACATAACATGTGGCTGAGAAATCTTTATAGAAACACTCCAGTTATTATGCCTCTTTTTCCACAAAATGTGGTTTACAAAGCAGTTTTAACTAGTGAAATAAATCAGTAAATGGTTCCTTGTCCCCCAGGGCTCACACTCTAAAAAGGGATGGAGAAGAGACATGAGCAACAGCCACTGGAAAAAGCTGTCATGCTGGGGTGAAGAGGAACAGTTGCCAAATACAAGAGCTTTGAAAGGGGTCTCTTTGCCCAGTTAGCATGGGGTTGCCCTATTAGCTGTTCCCCAAGAGAAAGGAGAATAAGCCTGGAATAAGTCTTGTATGCTTAGGACCAACTGAATCCACACATGGTTAACTTTCATTATATTAATCATAGCTGACATATGATTTTAACGGCAGCTTCCAGGAAAAAGAGGAAGAGTCAGAAATTCTAAGAAATGGATTAGCAATGCTTTCTAATGTTCCGTGGCCTAACGTTCTTCACGAAGGAAGTGAATACAGTCTGCATACGTTTCAAAAAGAAGTGAGAGAGAGAACATATGTTTGCCTGTGGAGATGGGATAGAAAAGCAGGGCATCTGAGAGAAATTTTTATTAGGGGGTACAAAGTTTCTTTTCAGCCCCTTTCCCAAAGGGAGAGGGCAGGGGGCAAAACAGGAGGGTTGCAACAGGGGTTTCCACCCTGTTACGTGGAACAGGACAGGGAGGGAACAAAATGGAGGAAAGAGAGGGTGGAAATAGCCAGAAAAGTATCCAGAGCCCAGGTCTATTGGGCTTCTCAATGCAGAGCCAAGGTCTACCTGCTCTGTAGACCTGCCCTTCCAGTTGGCCTGTTCGCAATCTTTTGCTCTCTGTAAGGCCAGTTGAGATCCCAGGAAATTTCTGGCTACCCTCCTTTGGCATCTGGGCACCCTTTTTGACCTCTGAGCCCAGACACACACACTCTCTCTCTCTCTCTCTCTTGGAAAAGATATGGTAAAATGGGACAAGGTGAGAGAGGAGGGAGTGGACAAGGCTGCTGAGAGGATTTAGAGAACCCAGCACATTCAGAAACACTTTCTCACATAACAATGACATATAGTTCCAGCACCTGATTAGGGCTGCCAACTTATTTTAATAGCCCTGCTCACATACCTTTTGTTTTAGTAGAAATAAAAATCCAACAACCAGGACTTTTTGCCTGGTATGGACACATAGTCATGGGAAGATGCTCATTGTTACTTTCTGCATGTTATGTATCTTAAAGACAGAGGAACAGTGCCAGCAAGAAGTTGGCAATAAAATTCAACAAACCATATTAAACAAACCAACTCCATGGCGGTTAGGGCCATTGTTCCTTCTCCCCATGAGACTTGATGCTGCACCCGTAAATCAAAAGCTCCTGGCTACAGTTTATTAATATAAGCTTCTCTTTTTCATGTCTTCCACTCCTTATATCATCTGCTAAGATTTTTAAAGAACGCTTCTAAAGAAACATAGAGTTTTGTAGGGTTTGGAGAGATGGAAATTGTATTAGAATTGGGGATTTCTGAGCAAGGGCAAGCATCAATTTGTAATGAACACCTCAAAGGAATTTCCTACATAGTACTGGTGCAATGTTGCTGAATGCAGAGGCAGATCTAAGGGGGGGGGCAAATCTGTAAGTTTTGCAAGAAGCCTTACCCTGTCATGTAAATCCCTCCTCTCCCTTGCTGCTGTAGCCAGTAAGCAACGCCAAGATGTTGCTATTCCCTGTGAGGATTGGCTAGAACAGTGCAGGAGAGGAGTGTTTTCCACTGCAAGGTAAGGCTTTGTGCAAAACGTACAGATTTGGCCCCCCCCGAGATCTGCCTCTGGCTGAATGTCCTGGAGGAACACCCTGCCAGAGTCGCCATGGCACCCCCACCGGATGATGGCACACTGGGCACTACCACCAATACTGCATGCATTCAATCTTCTGTACAAGGAATGACCCAACCAGGTGAGTCCTCTGATGAGCTTGGACCTTTGGCCAGTACCTGACCTGGCCAACCCCTAATGTTAATCCTGCTGCCACCCCCATTCATTCACCATTCACCCACTTACTTGTCCCTCTCCCCTTACTGCAGGCTGGTCACTCCCTCCCTCCCTCCCTAGTACCGAGAACACTGCTATAGCAGTGATTGAGAATTGGAGGGATCTTGCTACATATAATTTTCCTGAGGCCACTAGATGTCATTTTCTCAAGGCACACCTGCAAATAACAGGTTCCTTGGAACATTGATTTGCTGATTGCCGTAGCACCTAGGCACCAAGGGAGGAGAGTTAGCCACAGACACAGCAAGTAGGTTAAAAGCTTTGGAGGAGTTGGGGAAGGATAGTGGCATGGCGGATTCAGACCCCTTCATGTGCCTATTGATATCATCTGGAGTGCAGTAAGTCCTGATCTGAAATAGCTAGGGTACTTTTCAACCTTTTAGAAAAAGCAGCTTGTAAACCCCAGACTCTGCATGTTGACCAGGAAATGCACAAAGTCTCCTGATCATCTTGGCCACATACAGGCATGCCCCCATATCTCTGGGATTCCGTTCCCCCCCCCCATCCTGTGGATAGCTGAAACTGTGGGGACACCTTTTTAAAGATAGGAAGAACATCAGTGGTTTTGCTGCAACAAGTTTTTAAAAAAAGATTTGTTGAATGTTTCCCTATCTTCTTAATAGGCATCCAAGTATCTGTGGATAACTGAAACAGTGGATACCAACAGTGGATAGTGGGACACACCTGTTTTTCACACCTTTACATGATTGTGCATAGGTGCATTCTTCATTGCACCTGCCTTCATCTGATGCAATTCTTTTCATCTCACACTATACTTTTTCTTGTTTCCTAGAGGGAATTGCAGTCACTATTGAGGTGAACCTCTCTTTGTTCACAGTTAAACAAAAATAGGCAAACTATTTTTAAAAAATCAATAACAAGAACAGCTCATGAATGGTCACAAATGTATTTCTAATATTTAGATGTTGAGAAAAAATTTTTTCTAAAATTTTGGTAGGCACTAACCAGATCTTTTAAAAAGAGATTTCTTTAGAGTAAATGTCACTTAGATGATATAAAGATACCAACTTATGAAGCATCCGTTTATTTAAAGAAAACTAAAAAAAAAATCCCAGAGTTTGCATTAGCAAGCTATGCCATCATACAGATATTTCTGGGAAAAAAACTTAAACTGCATTGAATGTCTTAAAATCCCCTGTACTTTACTAATCCAGTGATCAGCAAACAGTTTGGTTGGTTCAGAAGTTTCTGAAGCTTTGAATCGCTTTGAAAATGTCCCCACCTACACAATTCTCTTTAAAATGTATACATGGAGGTCTGCTCCAACTTGTTTTTGCCATAAGTCTGATACCTGCTTAATGCTGTGTATTGTGTCAAATATAGACCGCTATTTTTTTTAATGTTACAGGAAACTTGAGCTCAGAAATTTCCTTCCCGTACTGATACGTCAGACCAACTCCACAGAGAATTTTAACCCTTTCCCTAATTACCTTATATTACTACTGTATTACACTACATTGTGATATAGAAACAATGTGACATGTTAGGTCTATATAGTTTTTTTAAAAAAATTACAAATGGCATGGTGTTCCAAGGACATTGGTCAGGATCCAGACAACAGCCAGCTCTGTTTGTCCAGGGGAGGACAGGGTGTGTGTGAGTGTGATTTTCCTACCGCCCTTCACGACACGCTGATTTTTGAAATTAAGGGATTTAAAAAGCAGTTCGTGATACATCACTCAGGCTGATGACTCTGCTGAGGCCTTGGCCAACTTCTGGTATGGGAAAGGATGCAGGGTATCAACACAATGTCTCCTGAGCATCCCTCATCTCATTGTTGAGTACCTGCTACTGGGTGGGTGCAGAGTCAAAGAGGCCTGTGTCAGGCTGTCCGGCTCAGGAAGGAGCATAGGATACATTGGCTGAGGCTGCCACAGTTTCTATTCCCCTCCAATTTCTCCTCCCCTGCCCAGTTCTGCCCCCTGCCCACCACCCAGCGATGGGATCTACAAATGACCTGGGGGAATGCTGGGCGGGACTTCCGCGGGGCTTCCACGTGATTGGCTGCCCATCTGCAGCGTTCTGCAGCTGTCCTGGCCTCGGGGGGGGGGGCTGCCCCCGTTAGCGTGCCCCACCGCTGCTCGCCCAGGCACCCAGCACGACCCTCACCCGTCCTCTGCAGCGAGCAGGAGCCCCCCCCGAGGCCAGGGCAGCTGCGGATCGCCGCGGACGGGCTGCCAATCATTCGGATGTCCCGCCTAGGTCCCGCCCAGCGTTTCCCCAGGTCGTTTGTAGATCCCATCGCTGCCACCACCCCCTGCCCCAAAAGGCCTTGCTGCCAAGTGGTGGCGAAACTTACCGCGAGCCACTCTCTGACTACATCTTCTTAGTGCTGAGACTCAGCACCGACTGTCACTGACCAAGCGCCGATGTGCCCACCTCCCTTGGTGCTGTGAACGTGTTTACAGCATGTTCGCAACACCCAGAGCCAACAGTATGTGCCCTGCCGATGCTAATGGGCTCAGGATTGGGACCTCAGATAACCTCATTCATGAGCCAACCTTGATGGCATCATCGTGATTGGTGCTTGCCCTACATAGCTAGTTTGGGACTAATTTACAGATTAATGATTGGTGGGGAATGACAGAGTTCTTTGGATACTGTGGAAGTAGTGCTAAGTTGTAATCAAACATTTCTTTGTTAGCATTTATTCATGCAGCTGTTATTCTGTTGACTGTGTTGTTGCTATGATTATATATGATCATGACTACATTACTCAAGTATCATAATGGCCATGCGGAGTAATGGGATCATCAAATTCAGAGTACCATAAGCTGTTAGTCATACCATGAATCACATCTTTCACTTCTGTTGAACTTTAACAGAGCCACAGAAGCACAGGCAAAATGAAAGTGAAACTACTTGGTTTGGCATGCAGCGCCTTTAAACAATTAAGAGAGGCTAGCAAGAAGGAACCTTGGAGTCTAATTTAGCACTTGACACATTTGTGCATCTGACTCTCTGGCGTGCATGGAAAACTCCAAATGATGCCAAATGATACAAATGTGGTTATTACATGAAACCTGGCAGACTGACTTCCAGAGTAGAGCTGCTCACATGTAAAATATCAGACTTGCTAACTCTGCAGGGTGTTTTTTTTTTTAAGAAAGCCCCCAACGTTGACTAATAATCTAATACAGCTTTAAAACATACTTGTAGTTTACAGTGTTTGGCAATTGGTCATCTAACCTGGACAAGACAAAGACTGAATATTTATCAGCCTTACTTCTTTCGAGGCAATTTTTTTCTGCACTCTATGTGGAAGAAAACATTAAAATCCATTCAAAATGCTTACAGCGCAAAGCCTTCTTCCTTGACAACATTCATTTATTTTATGTGATCTTTTTTGTCTTGTTAGGCTACAACGTATTGGAAAACCAAACTCTAGAATTGTAATCATGATGCGTTTCTGCAGATTACATTTCTCTCCAAGATCCTCATCAACATAAACTATTGAAAGAGCTATGAAATCCCTAGTAGTGCAGTGAGCTATGAAAAACTCTAGGAGTGAGAGTCATGGAGCCAGTCTGTAAATATGGCCTTCAGATCAATTTGTGTGCATATCTTATATTCCTTAATGTTAGTCCAAATTTTAAGGCCAATATGTGTTCTGTTTTGCTGTCAGATTTTACCATTCTTTGTTATATTCCATGGGCAGCGCAATCCTAAAGTTTGCGTGGTGTCGGCACAACAGTGTCGCCGGCTGGTGCAAGGGAGGCGCCATGACGGAGTGGCGTGGGAATTGGTGGGAGGGAGCGAGGCGGGGGCGGGACTTGGGTGGGACATGGGCGGGCTTGGGAGGTGGCCATACGGTCACATCCTAAGCCCATCCATGAGGCCACAAGGACCCGATTCGGGCCACGCGGTCTCCTCAGATATGTGCATGCTCCCTTGCCACGGGAGGCTCCAGCCTCCCCTCACCCAGCACTGGATATGGTGCTGGCCGGCCAGCCTTACCATTCCAGCACTGGGTAGGATTGCGCCCTTAATTAGAGCAGTTGCCCTGTGAATGCTAATACTACCCTCCAATTGTCTCCCATGGAAGCTTGCATGCTCAGAGAATGGTCTTCCTCTCCAGTCTTATTTTGCTTTAAGAATAGTCTCATTGTTCCTGAGAGAAGCCCTATTGAAGCACACCAATGATTACTCTAACATTATCTTGTTCTCTGCAGTGCCCAACCAGATACTTCTGGGATGCCCATATAGACGCAGTAGTGTCTTCTCTCATGGTAAACCTCCCCACTGCCCCCAGCAATTAATATGCACTGGCATGCTGCTTCTGTACAGGGGAGTTCAATTTGTCCATCATGACTAATAGCTAGGGGTGTTTTTTTGTGGTATTTTTTTGGTGATATTTTTTCCAAAAATTGGATGATTAAAATAGCAGAAGTGCTGTTTAATTTTTTTCTACTTCATTCTCATTCCAACTTCTCATTTTTATTAATTTTAAGTGCTTTAAAAGTGTACTAGGTAGACGATATGGGTGATATAGTGTCAGCATATGCAGCCATGGTATTATTTCCAATTGAAAAGGTAATTTAATTTCTGGAAAAAATCTTAAACACCAAAATGTGTTGTGTTGTGTTTTTATTTAAACATTTTAACCCCCCCCCAAAAAAAGATGGTGTTCTGTGTTTTTATGCAATGCTGAACAAAAATACCCACCCCTACTAATAGCCATTTTTAGCTCCATCCTCCATGAATTTATCTAATCGCCTTTAAAGCCATCTAATAGCCGTTATCATACTGTATATTGTGGCAGTTAATTCCATAAATAATTCATGTTTTCTGTGAAGAAATACTGACTCCTGTGTGCTGGCCCTGCTGTCAGTCAATTTCATTGTGGGATCTCATGTACAGTACTAGAGTACTGTAAACGAAAGAGAACAAACTCTCACTTTCCACACCATTCATAATTTTATAGATCTCTGTAATGCCACTCCCACCCTTAGTTGTCATTTTTCAAAACGAAAAAGTCCCCGGAGTTGCTAAGCTCTTTTCCAATATTAGTGGATAGCAGCTTGTCTTTTGTTCTCCCAAAGTGTATGAGATCAGTGCAATTAATTTTAGTAGTGATAAACTCCACTAAGACCACTATTCCCATAAGCACAGGTTGAGGCTAGCCTTTCTTGCCAGGTGGGACAACCATGTTTCCAAGAGAGTTATCAAAATAGAAGAATGGACTAATTAATTTTCTCAAAACTAACTGCTATAATCATAGGCCTTTTTCAGGTTGTATTTGATGCATGGGGGGAGGAGCATGATTGCTTTGCATGGGCTCTATTCCAGCCTTCAAATAAGCATGTGTCATTGGGAGCAGGAGCAGTGCACAGGATCCTGGTCCCACTGTGCAGGACTGGCCCACTCATGAGGGTGACTGAGGTGGTTGCTTCAGGTCATGAGTTGATAGGGACTCTGGTCCCACTTCCCCTCCCCCTCCCCCCGGGATTGGAAAAGGTAGAAGGGAACAGTGAAGAGGAAAGTGGTGACCAAGCGCATTTTGGTCTGCAGCAATACCTTGACTTTCATCCACTTGGACTTTAACCACTTTGCTCTTTCAGCCATTTTCAATTATCAACCACATTTCAAATTTTGTTGATGTCACCTGTGGTACTACCACTCTCCTTTCCTCCTTTTCTGCTCTGTCCCTCTTTTCTTTTTTGAATCCAAAGAACAGGAGGAGGAGGAAAGGGAAGGGGCAGTGAGTGGCATTTAACATGTCTTGAACCAACCCTATCCTCTTGTATTCAATTGTGGTGATTGTGTCTTCCCCGGATGCCCTTAAAAGGTTGATGAAGAAAATGTCCATCAGACGTTACAAGCCACGATGGTATGTGCAACCCCCTTGTTTTAGAATGGAACACCTTAGATTAGAATCTGAGTAGAATCTACCTCAGAATGCCAGGTGCAAGGGAATGGCAACAGGATGTAGTCATCTTGTCTTGTGTGCTCCCTGGGGCACCTGGTGGGCCACTGTGAGATACAGGAAGCTGGACTAGATGGGCCTTTGGCCTGAATACAGCGGGACTCTTTTTATGTTATGTGTTTAGAAGGTTGTGTGGGATCATGATTTGGCTGAAATTGAGAATTGGGGCAGTGAAACTTGGAAATTTCATTAAGAGACCACATGAATACCAATTTGAATACCAACAGCCTTTGAAGAATTTATTCATTCATAACCTTTATTGGCATAATAAATTTAACATACAACAGTACAACAGGCAGAAGACATGACACACACATTAAGAACAAATATTATAACTATCCTCTATA
Source organism: Lerista edwardsae (assembly GCA_029204185.1). Taxonomy (NCBI): domain Eukaryota; kingdom Metazoa; phylum Chordata; class Lepidosauria; order Squamata; family Scincidae; genus Lerista; species Lerista edwardsae. Next base: position 6,925,711 of record JAJKFI010000029.1, read on the forward strand.
CATAGCTTTAGAAATACGGCCTCCTGTCTAGTGCAGGGCTCTGAAGAATTTAGCTATCCTTGCTTTCATTTACCCTTTCTCTTGTTCAAGCATCCCTGCCACTCTCACAGTTGTAGTAGCAATAAAGATGAGGCGATCTTCAAGTTCGCTAAAGTATGGTAGACATGTTAGCAATTTTCAGAATTCACCCTTACCTGCCAAGAAAAACTTGAAGGGGTACCTCTGTTTTCAGGAAGTATCTGGACTCTTTCTTAGGGTGCAGTCCTAGCCAACTTTCCAGCACCGGGATAAGGGCAATGGAGCTCTGAGTTGAGGGAACAAACATTCCCTTACCTTGAGGAGGCGTCCATGACTACTATTCCTTTACAGAATGCAGAGCATGCCCCATTGGCACAGCTATGTCAGTTTTAGAAAGTTGGTCCTTTAATTGGAAGCAGTCATGCTATTTTCTGAAGCCTGTCCTTTAAACATGCTCCAGATGGCGTGTCTCCAACCTGGTGTCTTCCCTGTAGAAGCCTAGCAGGGGTGCTTCTAAATGAAGTCTAGAATGCCACCTGCAGCATACACATGAGTTCTGCCAGTCCTTGCGCTAAACTCCTTTATAGATAGATAGAAATTTATTTGTCATTGTACTCACGGTATGAGAACAACGAAATGAGGTGCTCTTCACATCTTACACTGGACAACACCAAATAACATATACAAATAACATTTAAAAACAACATTAAAAAATATAGATATAAGTACCATACAACCATAAGGTATACATTATTAAGACCACCAGATTCAAACCCCTGCATTTAGCCTGATCACAGCACTTGGGTACACCATATAATTCAGCATGGAACACTGTCCACAATTCAAAACACATGATAGTATCATGAAACCCTCAAGCCAGATTGCGTGTCATCTTTGGAGTACATTTCCCCCCATTTCCTGTTTGGCAATATGGCTCTCTGGAGGGGAGGGGAGGGGAGAAGCAGGTGTCTGGAAGTTCCCTATTGTAACAAGTAACTTTCCCAAAGGGCACGTGGGAAAAAGAAACTGCTGGCTGTTTCAGGGGGCTGAAAGTGACAAAAGAACCTCTGCTGCTCATGGTATACTCATTTTTTTTCCTCGCCCTATCATCTCTGCTCAAATAGGTATTGCCAGTTTTTGCAGTGCATCAAGTTTTATATAGCCAGGGATGGTAGTGGGACAAGAGAAGGGCATGCACATGTCCTAGGCCAGGGTTGGCAATTTGTGGCCTGCAGGCCAATCCAGGGAGCTACCCAAGGTCATCAGCTCATTCAGAGCTCAGCTCGGGAGGTGGCGTCTCCCACCAATCTGCTGCATGCCAGACAGGGAGCAGCAGAGCCACCTGCCCAGGCTTGTGGAGTCCCTCTGCTTCTAGTCTTGGTTGACAGAGCTGGATGCAAAACCAAAAGAAAGAAGACACACAGTGGACTGTGCTAACGTGCAAGCTGGACAGGCTTGAGCCCAAGGCACATGTATTTGACATTCACATTAATCTGGTCAAATTTAAATCTTAATACCAGATTAATTACTCGAATGAATCCTAAATTAAATCCTAAAAATCTTAGATTCTTAAACATTTAGGGGATGGATGGGGTTCAGAAAAAATGGATTTAATTATTACTGTACTTGTGTGGCTTTACTGAAATTCATGATCACCAGAGAAGTCTCTCCTCTTGCAACAATCACCTTTCTTCTCCTCTCTATTCATATAAAAAAGGTTCCCCCACCCCAGCTTACCAAATCTAACAAATATTAGGCCCTGCAGTAATAGCGGTGGTTGGAGAACCAAGTAATGCCCTTTAGGTAAACCGCACCTTTCTCCCAAGTGACACAGCTAGGATGACATCTACCTTCCTGAATTGCCCATCATCAAACTGAGAGTGCATTTCAGTGAAATCAAAACTGTTCTGCAGTCCTCATATGAACACGTGAAGCTGTGTTATACAGAGGTCTTTCCCAGGGATTTAATCTTGAATCTTCTGCATGCAAAGCAGGTATTATACCCCCATGCTCCATAGCAAATGTCTGCAAAACACTGAACAAGGTGCTAATAGGCTCTTTTTTGTGGTACTTGTGAAAATGCCTGCAGCTGTTACCATCATCACCCTGTTAGGACCTGTGCTACCTAATTGGTATTTGACAGGTAAATTTAGTTTCTGTGGTTTAATTTGTCTATCTCAAATAGCACTAGCAAGTGAGCCAATATAGGTTTGCCTGTAAAGAGGCAAATTCCAGGAGCCAGTTTTTTTTTAAAGGAAACCCAAACAGAACCTTGGGTGGCTCCTTGAAGACATAAAACAGATTCATGTTGGCACAAACCTTTGTAGACCAGAGTCCATTATGTATCTGATGAAGCACAGCATCTTCATCTGTTACCTATTCCATGACAGCTGATGCCATAATAAACCTGCTCACCTTTCAGGAGCTGCAAGACTTTTGGCTGTTTTTCTTCTACCAAAAGGCAACAAACTGGACTGCAGCCCAGCTGAGAGTGCAATCCTAACCAACTTTCCAGCACTGACATAGCTGTGCCCATGGGGCATGTGCTGCATTCTGCAGTGGAGTAATAGTTATGGAGGCCTCCTTGAGGTCAGGGAATGTTTGTTCCCGTAGAATTGTATTGCTCTTATCACAGTGCTGGAAAGTTGGTTAGGATTGCACCTTGAGACCCTGTAACTTTTTCAGACACACAAGATAGATATATCTTCATGTGATCGAAAGGAACCACAGGGCTTTTATTTCTTCTGCTGGATTTTTTTTTAAAATGAGTGTATGATTAATCTCTGAAAAAGTCATTTCAGACATTATTCACAGACAAAAATCCCTTTTATCTAGGGCATTTAATTGAGTTTTCTTTTTACTCATCATAAATATAGACTGGTTAAATGTGTACTTTGGCTGTGAATTCCAGGCTGGTCTTCTCTTACCAAAGTGCATCAAAATGTAATATAATAAAATGGGGGAGTTTTCTATAAAGTAGCCACAAAGAGGATAGAGACATGCAAGTCTGTTTTGTGCCTTCCCCCATCACCTCCACACTGCTCTAATGAATAAATTGGCACACGTTTTCTCTGCCATAAGAGCTAACTTAGGGCCCAATCCTGAAGTCGACAGTAAGCTGTGACTGCCAGTTCCAGTGTTGTGAACATGCCGTGAAGCATGTTCGCGACTGCTGACAGCCCCAATGCCGGAGCAGGTCCTGTACCTGTGGTATGACCGTAGGGCTGGTGGAGTGGCTTTGGGGACAGGGGGAAGGTGTGGAGAAGGCAGGGGGAGGGCAGAACTGGGTAGTGGTGGGGAGGAGTGGCCCCAAGAGGAGCCTGGGACTGGCAGTGGCCCTCACTGCTGCATCCTAAACCCCTGTGTCTGGCTTGGATGCCTGGCACGGGGCTGCTCCAGTCTCCACTGGCCAGTGGTGTTTCTACAGGGATGGCAAAGCAAGGTAAGGCTTCTGCAAGAAGCCTCACCTTGCAGTGGAAATCACTCCTCCCCTGCACCGTTTCAGCCAATCCTCACAGGGAAAAGCAACATCTTGCCTTTGCTTACTGGCTACAGCAGCAAGGGAGAGGAGGGATTTACATGACAGGGTAAGGCTTCTTGCAAAACTTAGAGCTTTGCCATCCCTGTAGAAACGCCTCTGCCACTGGCAATATAGCCTGTTCCTCCAAGAAGAATCCTGCAGCTGCCACAGCTCCCACAGGATTCAGCAGTCGCCATTTTGGTACTGCTGCTCAGCCAGGAGCCGGGCAGCTCAGGATTGGGCTGCCTGTTGGTGTGTTGCAGCGTTTAAAGTGTTGGACAAGGTAAGTCCAGATGCAAGTCTATGATGCTTGCTAGGAGATCTTGGGCCAGTACCCATTTTTCAGCCTAACCTCTCTTGTAGAGCGGGTGTGAAGACCAAATGGAAAGACAGGAAGCACCAGATAAGTCTTAGCTGCGTAGAGCTCCTTGAAGGAAGGCGGAATAAATAAACCCATCTTGCATTATTAGAGTATTTATGAAATGCTGACATTGCAAAGTGTCTACATTGATTTGTTTTGTGTATGCCTTGTGTCTAGGATTCCCATGCCTTGAAATGACTTTGTGGAAGGCTAGAAGCCTGTGCCTTATGTACATGACCCTACAAAATGTCTTATTTATCTTACAGCACAATCCTAATGCTACCCTGAGCTGGCACAAGTCCCTTGTAAAAATCATTTGCAGCTCTTGGTGCTCTACAGACTGGCAATGATGATTACATTGCACACAGGTGCCTTTGCACAGCCATAATAGGGCTCCAGAGATTCGAAAGAACACTGGCATCATTCCCCTTTATATGTATCACCAAAAACCTAAATGGTGAAAAGTACTTTCAGTGTCACATAGGTCATTGCTAGGGGTGTGGTCTTTAGGTGATATTTTTTCCAAAATTTCTAGCAAATCACAGTGTTGTGTGCTTTTATTCTACATTCTCTACATTCTCAATCCAAGTTCTCATTTTTATTAATTTTAAATGCTTTAAAAGTGTACTAGGTAGATGATACAGGTGATATAGAGTCAGCAGATGCAGCCACAGTATTATTTCTAATTGGAAAAGTAGTCTGTGTTAATTTCTGGGAAATACCTTAAACCGCAAAATGTGGTGTTTTATGTTTTTATTCAGACATTTTAACTGCCAAAAGAACATAAGAACAAGCCTTGCTGGATCAGGCCAAAGGCCCATCTAGTCCAGCTTCCTGTATCTCACAGTGGCCCACCAGCTGCCTCAGGGAGCACGCAAGACAACCAAATACTTGTGTCCTGCTGTGTCCCATGCATCTGGCATTTTAAAGTAGATTATTATTACCCTTGCACCACCCCCAAGGAAAACACCAGACTGAGGTTGGGGTTTAACTTTATTAAGCACAATGTAAATCATGTAACCTACTGAACACCCATCCCTCCCTCGCCAGTCTGGGGTAGGCAAAAAAAGATGATTATTAATGCCCAAAAAGTGGTTTTCAATTAAAAAACCCCCATCCCTAGTCATTGCTCATAGGTTTAGGATTTCAGCCTGAGCAAATCTTAAAAACAAAACAGTAGGAGTCAATAACAATTAGTTCCTTAGGCCTGACACAAAAAAGTTCTTGTTCCTTTAAATGTAACATTGCAATGATGAGTAAAGCCCCTGATCTCCCGTTCTCTCCTTACTTTCCTGGTTGTAAGGAGGAGAGCTTACTGAAGGGATCTCTATAACTTTCCCTTTTTGTTTAGCACCTTGAATACAGCAATGGCAATGTCCCAGGTTTTAGGGATCCTGGGAAATGTAGTTTTTGTGGGCTGGCTGAATACGGATATCAATTCCCAGGACTCCTAAAGTCTGGGACATTGCTGAACCTACCTGATAATTTGGTTCAGGTAGTATGATAGTATGGCTCCTGTCTCAGAAGCTGAGGCTTTGCTTATATTTTGGGATACTGTAAGTATCCAAATATACAGCAGTTCTGAATTTGTGTGTAAATATATGTGCTATTCAGGATGGCTCTTTTGCTAACTCAGAGCAAACTGATCAAGCAACCATTTATCTTTGGTTTTGCCATGCATGTACAGCATACATTGTAACAATGCTATGGTAAGATTCCAACTAAGTCCCAGGAGTCTAAGCCAAACCTCAATAAACAGATAAAATAGTTAAGGAGAAAGGAATGTCTTGCAGTGTGTAGATCTTGCCTAGTGACAGCCTAGTGAAAATGAATGAGAGAAAAAGAATTCCCTTTCTACTTTTTCCCTTTAGATCAGGGGTTCTCAAACTTTTTGTCACTAGGACCCACTTTTTGGAATGACAATCTGTCTGGGACCCACGGGAAGTGATGTCATGGCCAGAAGTGTCATCATTGTATGACACAATGCTGCTTTCTGGAGAATATAGCAATAAATTGGGTTATTCCTCAGTCATTTTCCAATAGCAGAGTGAATCAGAAAGGAAAAAAAAAATGAATTTCCAACCTTGTCGTAAGCAAAACAACCACACAGCCCTCCTGCTTTCCAGTATCCCATCTTCTCATATTTTCAATATGGCTGCCCTATGAAGACCTTCCTATTTCAACAAGCTTTTAATTGTTGACAGACTGGCTGGTTTTGTATACTCTTTTTATTTTAGGATCCAGGGGGTTGTTGTTTTAAATTTTAATTATTTTAATATTGTTTTTAATTATTGTTTTAATTGTTAAATTGTGTTTTTATTGTATTTTAATGTTGTAAGCCGCCTTGGGTGCCTATGGGCAGAAAGGCGGGATATTAAATAAATAAATAAATAAATAAATAAATAAATAAATAAATAAATAATATGTGCTTTGTGACCACCTGAAATTGGCCCGTGACCAACTGGTGGGGCCCGACCCATAGTGGGAACCGCTGCTTTAGATTGTAATCTTCAGCTCGTCTTCTTCTAGAGTGAATGTTATAGTATGTATAGGTAATTGAGCAGTGTGCAGTGATCCATCAGTTGCTCAATTCAAGAGATGATGAAGTTTTTTTTGGGGACTGGCAAGGCTTTATTTTTAAAACAGGTTTACTGCCTTGTTTATGTCAATGAAGGCTGTCAACTCTTCCTCACTCCATGAAAGGTTCCTCAGATGGTGAGGATGCCCCTCACTGTATACAGGAGTAGATGGAATAATCGGCATACTATTGCCCTCTATCATCAGGATCGGAGATTCAGTCACAGTTCGAACACACCCTGCTTTTGAACTTTTCTTTCCTGCTCACCAGAAGTGAAGGAGAGGAGATGGCACAACATCTCCAAACACGAGGAGAGGACAAGCTGCAGTGAAGAAGGGCTCTGCTGGGAGATGGTCTAGGGCACCATCTCTCCTTCTCTGAGGACCCCAAACCTGCAGATATCAATAACCACATGAGGTTTCCAATCATACATTCAAAACCCATGTAGAATTTACTGAATAAAAACTGAACAAGTAGGGAAAAAAAGCTTTGGTAAAAGCTCTTGGTAAAAAGCTCATGGATGTCTCCCATATAAAGAAGCCCTTGTGAGCTTTGCATCCAAGCGTGCACTTATCAGATGGCAGATGTGGATGTCTATGCGCGTTTTTGCACGTTCGGTCTGGGCTTTAACGATGATTGGCCCCCTAATTGCCTCCTGTAAGCCACCTGTTGCTCTCCATCTTTGCGTCTCCATAATTAATACATGCTTATTTTGAGGAGCTTTATAGTAATGTTTTTATTGCTGGTTTTATGATGTTAGTTGTCTTTTGCATTTTTATTCAGTTGAAAGGCAGGAGGCAACTATCAACACACACATGCACACTAAATACACAAACACAAACGGATCATTTGAAAAAGCCCAGGGTGAGCCCGCATTTCCAAAATGCCCAGTTATAAAGAACTTCTGTGGCGGTTCCCGCTGCATTCTCTAGATGTGTTCAGAGGATTTGCAACATCCATCCCCGTTACAATGCATGGCCAAGTCGCAGTTCAGTTCTCAAAGTGACTTGACTCATCAAATATGGGAACTGCAGTGGTGGAAACCAAAGGGGAAGCCCCGGCTGGCTGTGGTTTCCTTACATGCTTGTATAAAAGCTCCTTTGGATGGCTGCATTTATATGTATACTACCAGTATGGTCTGATGACTTCAGTGGAGCTTCTTCCTCTGTCAAGCTTTCACAGGATAGCAGCCTAATTCAGACTCATGTTCTCATCTTTCATAGAAATGTGTATTCAATGAAAAGAAGTACATTTGGTAAACCAAGCCTGTTGTAGCTGTCTGATTTAATTGCATATTGCAAAAGGAATTCCTGTCTCCAAATGTAATAGGACTTCTGTACTACAGATGGGTTGTCAGTTCGCTCAAGTCATGTGTCCTCGTGATTTCTTTTGGCATGATTGGTAGCTGCATGCTTTCTCTGAGAAAAGAGATCCTTCAATGTGAACACTGTACTGTATTATTTAAAGAAAAAAAAAAGCACTGCTATTGTACATACTCACAAACACCACTAGATGGCAGTAGCACCACATGCAGGTTGGGGAATAAAAAAATCTCATCATATTTTCATTTAATTTTCCTTTTCTCCTCAGTGATAGCCTGATGTTTTAGAACAACCAAGCCAATTCTACAGCACTCAGTTTAGAGTTTAGGTTGTCCACAGCAATAGACGCAATAACAACATTCTAAAATAAATAGATGAAGGGGATATATTTTACCTTGCAAACAATTTCCACATTTTAGCTTGTAAAAATGATAATTCCATTATACGTGCAGTAAATTAATTATTTTGACAATTTTGGGGGTCTAACTTCCTGGAATGGTTTGCAGAAAAACCTAGATCACCAGAAAATGTGCCAAGGTGATATTTTCTGCAAAGGTGTTCTCTCTCTCTCTCTCTCTCTCTCTCTCTCTCTCTCTCTGTGTGTGTGTGTGTGTGTGTGTGTGTGTGTGTGTATTTAAAAGCTTGGATGGAAAAATAAAAAGCTGTAAGTTGATGCAGTGATTAGCAGCTGCAAATTCTGCCTCATCTAAACTCCTCTGAGAACAGCATAGGATTACAGTGTATTACCGGCTTATTAAAATGAAGTGACTGTGTGAGCATGGATTTAGTCAGTTCCTGGCAGCCCAATACTAAACATTTGTGCTGGTGTAATTACCTGCAATGCTGGCATAATGTCATGTTTTGTGATATTGCACTGCTGTCGCTGTTGGCTTAGGGAAGGCCTACCGGCACTTAAATGGCACAGCAAAGTGAAGATTGGACATGGAAGATGGTAAATTTGCAAGGCAGAGGCCTGGGCACCTTTTATTTTGGATTTCGTACAACATGTAACAGGCAGTGGGAAATATTACCCAACTGTGCACGGTAATATTAGGAAAAAATCATGTCCACCTTACAAACCACAATGGGTTTAACACTCTCCCCACAGATCCCTGGGAAATGGGCCTATGGCTCTTTACTTTGACAGAGAAGTCTTTAGCAACTCCAAAGCACCTCGTAGCTGTAGTTCCTGGTATTCTTTCAGAGGAGCCATGACAGCTGACTTCTACCTGTATATAACTCCTGCTGCTGTTTCTTGAGTCAGGGAATAGAATGTTGGAAGCTTATTGGATATGAATTCAGCAAATGGTCTTGGGACTGATTTGCATGAAGCTGTATCATTGTGCAAGTAAGGGTGTGAACACAGACCTCCTGCCCTTGCTCCTGGTACTCCATTCCCCTGCACAAAATTGTGCCGAGGGCAGTTTGTGTGAACCTCCCCTTCCTATGCAATTGCAATACTGTAGCATTTAGAGCACAATCCTAACCTGGAGTTAGGCCGGCAGTTAGGCCAGCAAAGTTTAGCCGGCCCAAGGGCCACTGTCAAGCATGTTTGGCCCACTCTCAGAGTCAGGGAGGATGGTGCACCTCTATGTGCTGGCCTCTCTGATCCAAACGTACTTTACGGTGGCCCTTGTGCCGGCCAAACTTTGCTGGCCTAACAATTTAATGATTGCGTATAATCAAATTGTGTATAAGGATGTGGCTCAGGCAAAACTCCCCCTTGTGATTTGTTGCACCAGGAAGAAAAGTGGGTTGGAGTGTTCACCACCCCAGTAGCATGGTGGGTGGGGCCAATTTGATATATTTTCTGAACCAGTCCGGGGTTAAGTTGTTAGCCTCAATTAGCCATTGGTAACATACAAGTATAAATGACTTACCTTCCTGGGATTACAATAAGCTGAATGAGATGAGGGCCAAACAAAACCAATCATTGGTGCTCAGTCCTTGTGCTCAACTGCCTTGAGCTACATTTAACTGGAATGGAGCATGTTCACTTTCTAAAATGAAAAAAACAATCAAAAAGCATTAAATATTTTCAGTCTAGGATCGACACATTAGAGCTACAGGGTTATAATATCCAAACATTTATGCTTCGTGGTATGTAATAAGTGATGCTTAACACTCCACCTGTGTTAAGGCACCTCATCTCTTCTTTTGACTTAGCAACTCATGCCCCAGCATACAGGTGATAAAGGGACAATGGCTATTCTACTGGTAACTCAAGGTCTTGTAGTCCTTGTGGGCTTTGATCCCTGTGACAGGAAATAAATGATGACCCCAAAACAAACAGTTTGTAATCTTTTTGGGAAAACGGTGCTTTAAGATCAGGGGTTTTCGGTAGTACATGTTAAGGTCTTAGAGCCGCTCTGTGTGTGTCTTGCTGTGATTACGTGCTCCATGCCACCCTTTTGGTGCCGGATTTTGTGTTGACTCAAGCTGGATTGGACACTGTCCATAAGACAGTTAGATGGATTCTCATGGCAAGTGGTTCTTGACAAGTGGTTCTTGGCAAGTGTATTATGACTGCCTTGTGGAGCAGCAGCCCTTGGAAGTGCTTCCATGGGCTTGCATACAGCTGTGTAATTGGCCTCGTTAATTAAAAGTATCATAACACATCTCTAAGTAATTGTCAAGTGTGTGCACCCCGACCCCAACATGCACACACACACACACACATGCATATGACTATTTGAATCACAATGGGCCCACCTTATCCGCAGGCTCAGCGTCTGTGGATTTGAATATCTGGAGGCTGGAGGGCCTCCAAGACAACTTGAAGGCGCCTCTGGTTTGCTGGTTGCGGATTTCATCAACCATGGAATTTGGTACCTGTGGTATCCTTCGGAATTTGGAATCCTGGAACGGATTCCCCTCGGATACCAAAGGCCCACTGTACAGCTTTCTTTTTGTTCTGCAAGGTGGAAAACATGAGTGGTATTTCACCTACAGTGAAATTCTGTTTGAAACTTTTTTGACAGCAGTTGTTTCCTGGATTTCCTGGATTTTGATCCTCTTTAATGCAGTGAAGAAGCCAAAGTACACACCTACCCAGTGGAATCCTAATCCACTTTAGCTGTTCAAACAACACCAACCTAACAAAGGATTTCAGAATTTTTAACAGGCTTTTCCACCGTGTAGCAAGAGGCCTATTCTCACAATGCCTGTGTATTTGCTATCTCACTGAAATCCACGCTATACCTATTGTGCATTGTAATTACATACACTTACTATAAGCAATCACGTGTGCAATGTACACGTATATCTATTTGAAGCATTGAGGGAAAGAGAGGATATGGGAAACAAAATTCCTAAGCGTCAGTCTTGTTGTAAATTGGGAGTTTGGCTTACACACCTTTATGGATAGCTGCTTTGTTCTATAAAGTATAAGATCTTATTTCGCACATTTGTACTATTTAATGAGCCTGCAGGTCATTGAACAGCCCAGAGTTGTTATGTGCATCACAGTTTATAGCAATTGCTTCAGGCACTGCTGTTCCCATGTAGATGGTCTGGGTCAAATCAGACATGGATGGAAAAACCCAATATTGATGAGATTCCATTGCTGTCAAATTTTGTATCTGAACATGTGTTATTGTAAGCCTGTTCAGCTCTGTCAACTCTTGATACCAGAATGAGTGCAAGGAATAGTCAGTCCTTTGTTTAAATGGATGTTATCAGATATACAGTACATGTATACAGTGTTTGCCCCCCACCATACCACTTTGCACGGCCATTCCGGCCATACCACTTTGCATGGACTCCTGTTGGAAGAACCACCAGAAGAAACTGGTGATGATATGCAGATTGGGAAGCCAGACGCAACATGACAAACACCGGTCAGAGGCTCAGGGTAGATAGGAGGGCTTTTTCAAGTTCTCAGAAAGCACAAGCTGGAGCTCTCCCCATCAATCAATCAATCAATCAATCAATCAATCAATCAATCAATCAATC
>JAJKFI010000029.1:6937473-6974573 GCA_029204185.1 Lerista edwardsae
TCAATCAATCAATCAATCAATCAATCAATCAATCAATCAATCAATCAGTTACTTATATACCGCTTTTCAACGTGAAGTTCACAAAGCGGTTTACAGGCAAATAGTAATAATAATAAAGTTAAATGGCTCCCTGTCCCAAAAGGGCTCACAATCTAAAAAAAAGGCAGACCGCCAGCAACAGCCACTAGAAAGACTGTGCAGGGGTGAAAGGCCAAGCCTCCTACTGCTGCTTGTCACGTTGCATTGCTGGTCTTGTTGTTAGGTGGCAGGGGTCAGGGGTGGCCTTGCACTTACTGCCAGACACTACTTCAAGTACCACCGGTGGTAGGACTACCACTGGTTGAGAAATGCTGTGCTATGACAACAAACTCACCACCGGGGGGGAGCTGTGGTGGAAGGACCTTTGGGCATCTGGCAAATGCCAACACTGATTGAAGTCAGTTAGCAGACCTACCTTAAGCTACTTACATTGTTCTAGGAATCACTAGTCCTTTCACTCACAGAGGAACAAGGTCCAGCTCCCAACAAACCTACATTTTTGCAATAAAACAGGCGAGCGGCAGAGAACAACCAACACTTTCTGTGGGTTGCGAACTATATAACTTTGCTTTGATGATGTCATCAAGTTACCAGATTGGCGAAGTGAAACTCATCTGGTCCACTTTGTGCAAGAACTAGGAAATATTCTGCCCTTTTGGCAGGTAAGGGCTGCTGGGATATCTGCAGACTCAGGAAGTCTTCTGAGGGATGATTGGCAGAACAGGAGGAGAAACTGGCCTGGCTTGTGCCACAAAGAAAGTTCTGGCTTGTATGAACGTGTTGTCTCAAATGTGACTCAGGTCGCAATCCTAACCTGGAGTTAGGCTGGCACAGTCAGGCCAGCAGAGTTTGGCTGGCACAAGGGACATCGTAAAGTATATGTGGACCACTCTCTGAGTCAGAGGCGCCAACACAGAGATGTGAACCATCCTCCTTGACTCCAAGAGTGGTCCAAACATGCTTTACAGTGGCCCTTTACATGCGTTACAGTGGCCCTTGTGCTGGCCTAACTGCACGTTTGTGCGCGTGGAATAAGTGCACGTTTGGCTTGGACCTCAGTGTTGATCAGTCTGCTTCCCCTCGTTAAGGGCTGAGTCTCATCCAAATGAGACTCATTACAACATGAGACTCACTTTCAAGAGCCCAGTGGGTGAGTACGCGGAAATATGTTACCTTAGACGACATTCGACGATCTGCTAATATGGACCAACAATCTTACAGTTACCATCTCCATTCTATTTTTGTTTCCAGACAGCTTAAAACACACCATGCATCTTCGTTATTGTCTCCTAGAAACAGAAGTAGGAACTGAACCTTTGAAAACTTTCTGTGCGATTTGTTTGCAATCATGTATATATAGAGAATGGCAGACGGTGTGATGTGGAGCATTGTAAAAATTTTCTCAGCAAGAGCTGAAGGCAACTGCATAACTCAAGATTAGATCACAGGTACATGACATTTTTTTAAAAAAGTAATACGCCAAAAGCGTATGAAATGCTTCCCACAATAAGAATCCCCGTTGAGTCTTGGCCCTCCTATACTCCTTTAGTAGGAAAAACCAGATTGCCTTTTTTTAATCTAGCTTTTTTTTTTGAAGATGATTTTATTGATTTTATAATTATAAAGATACAGGAAAAGGATAGTCAGTTACATAGGATGGGTATACATAGGGTTAAACAATAGGAAGTGAGGCAGTACGAGAGTAACATGTAAATGCAAAAATTAGTAATTTCCGTTATAATATATTCCATCTGAAAGGATATAATCATTATGATTCACAAAACTACGTCAATTTTCATTATTCATTCAAATCTTCAATAATTTCAATAATTTCACAGTTACTTAGCAAACTCAAGCAAGAAAAGTTAATTATACCTATAATTATCTATCTCTAATTTATAGTAAAAGTCAATAAAATAATAAACTAAAAGGGAAGAACCTACTATATAAAGCACAGAAATAGAATAAACATAGGTGAAGCTGGGAAGTCAAACTATTTAAACTAGCACTCTGTTGATCTCTTCATCTCTATTCATATTGCTTATATTATTTTTCAATCTTAATCTTTAATTAATCTTTGTTACAAAACTTATTCTATTAGAATTAAGACAGCCCATCTCAGAAAAAAAAAAACGCCATAAAAATAAAGAGCATAAAGATATAACATGACATCCATCACTTCGTAATCACCATTAGGCCTTAATAACATTTTTTTTTCTAAAGTCATATCTTAATGTAAGCTTGAGTTATCACGTACCTTTGTTAAAAAAGAAAAAGAAAATAATCGCTTAGTTATATAATCTGACGCAAAATTACAAGCCTACAATTATCGCTTTTCAGATCAAGGCTCAATGCTAATTATTTCTTTCTATCACCAATCTCACAGGAAGGAATGAACTTTGTCACCTTTTAATCCTCATTTCTATTTATACCATTTATTCAATTTTTAAATCATAAATTTCATTAATCAAATTCCCCCCGCCCATTTATTATAAAAAGCCAAAAATTATACAAATCATTAAAAATTAACATCTGGTCAAAACCTTCCCCTCTCCTGCCACCAGAGGGGAGCCTGCTGACAATAAACACTCTCACTGTATTTGTCAGCAGACCATAAAAATATCTTGTTCATAGTCTCTTTCTCTTAAATCTTCTTAGTTCAGACAGGGCTGTCCATCTTCAAAAAAAAACAAAAAAAAAAAAAAAACAGCTTGCCTTCTTAAGCCATCCAGTTCCATTTCTTATTACACATTCCTCTTGTCCTTCCACAAAGTTCATTTCTCCAAGTCCTTAAACATGCTTCAAACATCTTTCAACTCTGATTGTAGATCTGTCGGTTTCCTTCTCATTAACGCCATGTTAACTCAGTTGGGCAGTAAAAAATTCAAGCTTTCTTTAAACATACAAATCAAAATACTCCCTATTTTTGTGTTCTCTTATCTCATTAATAAATCCTCTTGATCTGCAAATAGGACGGTCCGTTTTCAAGTAAATGAGCTCCAATTATAAATCTTCTGCTTCGCCTCTCAACGCCATGTTTAATCTGCTACGCAGCAAAAAATTCAGCATAGAACAGAGTACTTTTTTATTCCATATTTCAGCTTCCCACGCCACATCAGAGCATTTGGAAAAGAAAATAGAAACAGAAGCAAAAAAGAAAACAGCGATGCACTTCAGTGGATATCTTGTGTTGAAGATTAAGCAGGTTTAATTCCACTGACCTCACTGGCCCGCAGCCAACTCTCCAGTGCACTTCACGCCAAGATGTTAAACATTTACGCCTACACACCACTTCTTCTTCCCACACGATTGTCTTCATTAGGGGGACCTCTGAAGACCTTCCAGACGCTGTAATCCATCATTCTCTCTCCGGTGTTGTCACTCTCCAAGTCAGAGACCGTCCACACGGTCTGCCAGAAGGCAGAGTCTCTTCTGCTCCCCAGTCACAAGCGAACATCATTCATCTCCGGAGTTGGCCACTATCCAGAGGCTAGATGTTAATGCTTACCCCCAACCCAGTTCTACTACTGGAGTTGGGCCTGAACCCCTTGCAGAGATTCAGGAAAGAACACAAGCCCCAGCCACTCATAAAAAGCGACTGCCATGTTCAAGTCTCTGGCTCCTCCCCCACCTTTTTTTAATCTAGCTATGAGGCATTCATTAAAAATATTTGAGTATAGAAATATTTGAGTATAGATATTTAATTTCTGTTATTACTAGAACAATGGAGAACAGAATTCCTTCTGTCTGCATAAGCTTCTTATGCTTATATAAAGAAGCAATATAGATTCTTGTGCTACCTACATTTTTGCAACAAAACATCTTCTGTAATGCACAGGCTCATAGGTACAGTATATTCGGGGTTTTTTACCACCACAAATCCCATAATGATGTGCATACGAACAGGTGCTGTGAACATATATACAGATCTGTTAAATTTGTATATAGATGTCAAAATCCCAATTACTTTGTAGGTTTTGGGTCTTGGATGGATCTTGATGACCCAATCCTATTTGGGCCTTAAGCCACTGGAACACTTGTTCCAGTAATGTAAGACCCTTTATGGCAGTTGCAAAATGCAGCATGCCATTCAGCTCTGCCTAGACGCTGCTGCAAGCACTGAATACCTGGGTCCATATGCCCGCAGATCATGGGTGCCCATTGGGAGCGCAATCTTAACCTGGAGTTAGGCCAGTCAAGTTTGGCCAGTACAAGGGTCACAGTAAAATGCATTTGAACCATTCTCTGAGTCAGGGAGAAGGGCACATGTCTGTGTGCTGGCCTCTCCGACTCCGACAGTGGTCCAAACATACTATATAGTGTCTCTTGTGCTGGCCAAATTTTGCTGGCCTAACTGTGCTGGCCTAACTCCAGGTTAGGATTGCACTCTGGGACCAGTGAGTTAGTAAGTTGGCATGCACTGGGTACTACATTGATGCTGGCAGGACAGTGCAGGCCTTTCCGTCGGGGCTTCCTTTAGGTGTGATGTCCCAACATGCTTTACAGCATGTCTGTGACAGTCTACACCAGTGGAGTGCTCCCTCCCCCAGCATAGAGGTACACTAGGATTGGGCCATCAGCAGCTGACACCGTTCCTGATGTCAAGGTGAAAGGTGGTGGCACCTCATTTGTTTTACAGGAGTGACAATATTTTCAAGATCAGAACCCAGGACCCCCAATAAACTTCAACCCCTTGGAAAAGTGCAGCAAACGTATCATGCTTGCGTGTGCACGCACACGCACGCACTCTCTCTCTCTCTCTCTCTCTCTCTCTCACACACACACACACACACACAGCTCCAGTCCTGATTGATCAATGCAATTTCCTTGCAAAACTAAACGTAGGGCACAATCCTAACCAACTTTCCAGCACCAGGGTAAGGGCAACGCAGCTTCAAGGTAAACATTCCTTTACCATGTGGAAGCCTCCGTGACTGCCTCCCCCACTGCAGGATGCAGCGCATGCCCCATTGGCACAGTTATGTCAGTGCTGGAAAGTTGGTTAGGATTGTGCCCTTAATTTGTTGCTGTTGGGGGGGGGAGTATGGGAGAAAAAACAAAGCCTCTTTCTAGCTGTATAGAGACCTTTCTGCCAAGTAATTTGGATCCTGAGACAGAGATAATGAAACAGAAAGAGAGCTGGCAGCTTGCGGCAAAACCGAACTCACCTTTCCCCTTTTGCAATGGCCCTGCGCCGGTGACATATCAGGGAGAATGAACACATTGGATGTGTGTGAGAGGTAGAATTGCACCTGCTGGCCTCCTCGACCTCGGTGTGTTCACTCCACCGCCTGTACACAGCTTGTCTCTGGAGCTTTTAACAGAAACCAAACAGATTAGCTTGCAATCGGTAGACAAAATGAGGGAGGATTGATGCTTAATTCACAGCTTGGTTTTAATTAGTTGTATTAGGTGGGGGAAGGGAAGAACACAGACTAAAAGCGCAGAGAAGCCTTGCTGGTTTTTGCTTTCCCTGCCTGTGTTTCCAAATAATGCTGGGTAATCATCCTTTCCTCCTCCTCCTCGATTCCAAGACAAAGCCTGGCAAGCAGGAGGCAGGGCAGCTTTTCCTACTGCTATGCGTCACCCAGACATTGCTCAGCTCCCTAGAGGCCCAGGCAAGCAGCTCTCCTTATGCAAAGCAAGGAGGAAAAAGAGAGAAGGCAGGTGGAAAAAAGAAGTCCTCAGGGAAGATTCTGATTCTTGTTTTCCCAATGGCTAGGGGTGGGTTTTGGGGGTTGAAAACCACCTTTTGGCAGTTAAAATAACTGAACAAAAACACAAAACACCGCATTTTGGTGTTCAAGATGTTTTCCAGAAATTAAAATAGACTACCTTTCCAATTAGAAGGAATACTGTGGCTGCATCTGCTCACACAATATTTCTTTCTTTTATTATTTTGAAGGATTTATACCCCGCCTTTCCCATGCCGAAGCAAATGCCCAAGGCGGCTTACATGAGCAGGCTAATCTAAACCACCATTTTTCCAATGGGGTTTTTACAAACCTACAGCATTCTTGTGATCCGCCAATCCTCAGGCCCAGATGTCGCCTTCACAGTGTGGTTCTCCCTTTTGGCTGTATCACCTGTATCATCTACCTAGTACACTTTTAAAGCATTTAAAATTAATCAAAATGAAAACTTGGAATGAGAATGTAGAATGAACATATGTAACACCGCGATTTGCTAATCAAGAAATTTTTGGGGAAAATATCACCAAAAAACCACACCCCTACCAATGGCAAAAAAATGTCGAGGCAAGCAGGCCAATGCAGAATGGAGAGGTGGAAGCTGGTGGCTCTCTCTTAGGCACAAATCCTATTGTGAGATCTGCCAGCGTACTGTGTGAGCTGCTGGCACAGCAGCCTCCTTGTTGTTCTGTGGAGGGCTCCCAACAGGGAGGCCATGCACCAGCAGCAGGACCATGTAATGCAGACCAGCCATGCACGGAGGTAGGCTTGCGATGGTGGAGACAGGCATTTGGAAGCCAGGGTCCAAAGTTAAGCTTTCGAATAGTACTTCAATGCTAAGCATGACACAAATAGATCAATACATATAAGAACATAAGAAGAGCCCTGCTGGATCAGGCCAAAGGCCCATCTAGTCCAGCTTCCTGTATCTCACAGCGGCCCACCAGGGAGTGCACGAGACAACAAGATGCTTGCATCCTGTTGCCACTCCCTTGCACCCGGCACTCTGAAATAGCCTACTACTAATGTAAGGAGGTTGCACAACCCATCATGGCCTATGGCCCATGATGGACTTTTCCTCCAGAAATCTGTCCAATCTCCTTTTAAAGGCATCTAGGCCAGATGCCATCAGCACCTCCTGTGGCAAAGAGTTCCACAGATTAACTACCCGCTGGGTAAAAAAGTATTTCCTTTTATCTGTTTTAACTCTCCCTACACTCAGTTTTAGCGGATGTCCCCTGGTTCTGGTGTTGTGAGAGAGGGAAAAGAACATTCCCCTATCGACTCTATCCCTTCCGCGCATAATTTTGTATGTCCCAATCATGTCCCCCCTCAGGCTCTTTTTTTCTACACTGAAGAGCCCCAAACGCTGCAGTCTTTCTTCATAAGAAGACCCATAATCATGTTCGTCACTCTCTTCTGCACCTTTTCCAGCTCCACTATGTCCTTTCTGAGATGCAGCAATCAGAACTGTACACAGTATTCCAGATGTGGCCTTACCATCGATTTGTACAATGGCATGATAATATTGGCTGTTTTATTCTCAACCCCTTTTTTAATTACCCCAAGCATGGAATTGGCCTTCTTAATTGCTGCCGCAACTGGATCAACACCTTCATTGAGTTGTCCACCAGGACCCCAAGATCTCTCTCCTGAGCTGTCACAGACAGCCCAGAACCCATTAGCCTATAGGTGAAGTTTTGGTTTTTTGCCCCAATGTGCATCACCTTACATTGGTCTACATTGAAACGCATCTGCCATTTTGCTGCCCATTCCCCCAACTCAGCAAAGACTTTCAGCACATGTGAAACCCACTAATCCTATGCTGGCTTTTGCTGGCAGAATGGGCATGCATGTGGTTACAAATATGCCATGAAGCACATTGCAGTTGTGTGGTGGTCCGTGCCACTGCCAGCGAGGCTTGCACATGCAGGCCTCTGCTGGTGCAGGAGGATCAACTGCCAAGCAAGGGAAATTCACTGCCAGGCAGTGGGGAGATGTGGGGAGGGCAGAATGGGGACTTGGAGGGGTGTTTCTGGCAGAATGGGGGCAGTGAGGGCAGCCCAGGGAGGGGGTTCGGGTCTGGGAGTGGGGTGGGGATGAGAGCCGCTTCCCATGCCTGAAAGCCCTACACAGACTACTCGAATCTGTGCGAGAGATTGAACTGGTGCAGATCTGAGCCGACCCATTGGGGCTTCCCTCACTGTGAGGAGACCTCCGGCAGCTTCTCTGCCCTTGCAGGAGTCAGCGACAGCCACTTCTGTGCTGCTATATCATGCTGCGGGCAGCCTGGATAGGATTGGTCTGCCTGGTTTTAAAAATCCAGACAGCATGATTGGAATAAAAAGCCAGGTTTTGCAATCTTGTAGGGAAAGCAAGCATTCCGGAAAGAGCTGAAGTTTATTCTGCATGATAGAGCATTTCCTGTATGTGTATTAGCTGGCCTAGGTCTCTCTGTGTACGTAAAGTGCCATTTGAGTATCATTCTTCATTTTTTAGACAATGTCTTTTACTGATTATTCTTGCCGTGTTTTGTAGCATTTCCGAGCACTCTGGTACTAGTTGAATCTAAGCTGATATATTTTGTATTTTTGGTTGCTGTGGCCCGTGCCTAGGGCAACTTCCCAATTAAACTAGATAAGGAGAGTTAAAAATATGCTTTAATACAGTGTGTGCTTGGATTTAACTCTGGGCAGCAGGAAATGAAATATTTAAGCAGATCCTGGCAGGAATTTCAGTTCAGTGGGACCTCAGCAACCCCTCTTTCCCCAATATTCTTTTGTTTCTTTGCAGAAATTAATTCTGGCAAAAGATAATTGGCAAATAATCCAAACATCCCAGCCAATGATTAGCTCTGATGCTTGAGGCCATGGATGGGCTATGGCTGAATGTGCAATGAAGTCTGCAGTATCCTAAGCAGGCAATGTGAAAAATAGAATACAAACGCAACATAATGGGAAATTTCCTTTGAAAAATGACCAAATTGCAGCTCTTGAGACTATGACAGGCAGTGCTGGCTTCTGGCTATATATGAAAAGGGAGACTTGATCAGTTTTCCATTCCACTTCTACTAATTGTTTCTTTTGCATTCCAGATTACTTTGGTATCTTAAATTCTGCTGCAAGTGTCTGGTTCCTCCTGTACCAACTCATAGAAACAGCAGCAGCAATCTCAAATTGCTTATTCTTGCAGTGCAGAATTTCCCAAGAATTGGGGAACAAAATATTTTTGGAGTTGGGGCATGAATACAATATTTAATTTAGAGAACAATCCTCACCTGGAGTTAGGCTGGCACAGTTAGGCCAGCAAAGTTTGGCCGGCACAAGGGGCACCGTAAAGTGTGTTTGGACCACTCTCGGAGTCAGAGAGGGCAGCATACAGATATGTGCCAACCTGCCTGACTCCGAGTGGTCTAAACCTGCTTTACGGTGGTCCTTGTGCTGGCCAAACTCTGCTGGCCTAACTGTACTGGCCTAACTCCAGGTGAGGATTGCACTCTTAATAAGTGGCATATGGAATTATCTGGGAATGGAACATTTTGCAGGTAATTTTTAACCTCTGTTCTTGTATGAATCAGCAAAATCTTCTGAGGTAGAAGTGAGCTTTGTCTTGCTGGTTACTCATTCACACATTTCTTTTATTTGACAATCTGCCAGTGGAAGTTGGAAAGATCTTTCAATAGGCTGGTTAAGACTTTTGTTTCTTCAGAAAATGAAATGCAGTAATGTATATGGGACCCACCAGTGGGTCCTGCATGTGTTAAGATGGGCCTTATCACATTGTCTTAAAAAAATTAAGGAGTTCATAGAATAACAACCCCCTTCCCCAGTGTCCTGTGTATAGATCAGGGTTTCTCAAACTGTGGGCCTCTACCTAATGGTTGGCAGGTACTGAAGCTGAAACTGATGAGCTGATAGCTGAGAAAGAAAATGCATGGAGCTCTATGGAAAGTGAAACTGGACCACATTGCATATTTACTCATGAGTAGGCAGACATGCCTTGGTCCATTGTAAAGGGCAGGCTGAGAGGAACGCAACACCACCAGAATGGTCCCAATCTGAAGAATGCAGAAAGCATTCAAGAAGGAAGTCCCTCCCTCCAAGCTGAGAAATGTATTGAGCTTTATGGAAAAAGCTCCAGCACTGCAGAAAGGGCAATGCAGCTCCGAGGTAAGAGAACAAAGATTTCCTTACTCCATGACGTCTACTCCACCGCAGAATGCAACACATGCTCCATTGGCACAGCTACCCCAGTGCTGGAAAGTTGGTTAGGATTGCACCCTCTATAATGGCATAAACTCTGAACAGCCCAGCAAAGCAATCAGCTGTCTCATTCCAATCTGAAGTGAGCAGAGAAGGTCCAAATACTTTCAGAGAGGGCTGTACTGACAAATGCCATACATGGGAGAAATGAGGAAAAACCCTATTTGATCACTCCCAACAGGCACAGTTCAATTGAGCCCGATCAGTGAACACTGACATTCCTGTACAATAATAGGCACCTGCCGCCTATTAAGTTATAAATTCTTGACACAATCGCATCAATATTCATCTTCCGGAGTGCAATGCAGAAGTCACTGCCATTATGAAGAGAGCCTACTGCTAATGACTTTTGTACTATATTATGAAAACGATCAATATTAACAATTTAAATGAAAAACGTTTAGAGGAAAGCAAAGTTGCTAATGCAATATAGGAAACATCTTTGCAGACATGACACTGTTTTCCTTTTATCTTTACTTGCAGGGAGCAAAGGAATGGCAGTACAAAGAATGCACTACCTCCCGAGTCTCATATGCCACTCGTTATTCCAGACACTCATTTTGGGACTCCTGTGGAGTTTGGCGGAGTTAATTGCTTAAATGTGCCAGCTCTCTGCCTCATGTGTGAAAC
The DNA here is from genome assembly GCA_029204185.1 of Lerista edwardsae. Classification (NCBI taxonomy): domain Eukaryota; kingdom Metazoa; phylum Chordata; class Lepidosauria; order Squamata; family Scincidae; genus Lerista; species Lerista edwardsae. The sequence continues at coordinate 6,948,095 of JAJKFI010000029.1, forward strand.
CCGGATACAGTTTCTCAGAGATGCTGTATAGGGGACCTAAAGAAAACTAGAATTCATCTAACAAGCAATAAAAATAGGAGATGGGAAGGAGAAGCAAAGAAAGAATTCTAAATTGGATGCCAAAAAGCATTCAGAGTTGTAAATGTTACAAAGGTTGGTTAAAAAAGTTGTAAGGCAAAATCCTGATCAGTGGGGCAATCCGATACAGATTTATGCAGATACATTCCAGTATGTTTAGTGGAATGTGGCTTTGTCTTTGGTAAGCATGCAAGACTGCAGCTTTAGGGCTCAATCCTGAGCCCCTCAGCGTGGGTGGTACGAGTGTGACGCCTGCACTGGTGTCACAAAATGTACCATAAGGCACATGCAACATGGGCGTAACCTCTTACCGCTCATGCTGTGGCACAGCAAGCCCTTCGCCACCAGAAGGCAGTGATGCAACACTAGCGAGATGTAAGGTTATCTTTCACCTGCCTTACAAGGATTCTGGCGGGGCGGGAGGGAGTTCCTGGGCTGGGGAGGGGCGGAGTGGAATGGAAATGGCAGTGAGCTTCGCGGCCCTTCGTGGCCTGTTGTAATTGTCCAGGAAAAATGTTACCACCTGATTCTCTTGTATTAATAGGTAAAAGTAAAGATTTCCCCACGACCGAATGGTCTAGTTATGTCCCACTCTAGGGAACGGTGCTCATCTCCATTTCTAAGCTGAAGAGCCGGCGTTTGTCCGAGGGCAGTTTCCATGTTCATGTGGCCGGCATGACTATACGCCAAGGCACACGAAATGCTGTTTACCTTCCCACCAAAGTGGTACCTATTTATCTACGCACATTGTTACGTGCTTTCGAACTGCTAGGTCTTAATATAATTTGGCAAATAGATTTCTAAAGAACACATAAGCTGGTTTTCTTTTGGTCGCTCTTCATTTGCAATGCTAGTCTTGGCAGATCAAGTATACTTCACTGTGATTTTGTTGAGAGTCTGCTGTGTGGCAGGGAGGCTGCATTTAAATGCCACAAAAGAAGTCCAATGGGAACCTAATTTTAATCTGCATTTCATTTGTGCAAATAACAGTGTTTATGTAGATGGTCTCTTTAAGAGGCCATAATGTTAATGTAACCCAGGGATCCGCCCTGTACTACATTACTCTTTTCCCTTTGCTGGGTTTGCGTTGGAGACTTAATAGATGTCTTAATTTAATGGCAATACTGCACTAATTGAAAATGGTACCTTGAAGTGCTGATTCAACAGATGTACTCCTGCTAACAACGATTACACAGAAACTCAGACAAACAAATCACAAATGCACAAAAGCTTAAAGAGAGAGTGAGAAAAAAAATTATTCAAAAGACAGGAAAGACACTTCCCCGAAATGTCACTTTCGATCAGAAACTGGTTCCCCTTGCATTTTCCTAAGGGTTTCTTGCATTTTACAGTACTTGCTGACTGTTCTCACACAAACAGCATCCATTTGCGCACCTATTTGCACACTATTTAAGTGGATTGCATTCATTAGCAGTAATAGAAATTCCTTGTATTATTCATCCTTTAAGGCTTGGTACAAATAGTTCTCATTGAATTCAGTTGGAGAGCTGAAAACAACATCAGTGCTGACCTCAAAGGGCAAACTTGCACTGCAAGAGAAACACAACAATTTTCATTTCCTTTGAAAAACAGGGAGAGCACAGAGTGGCCAACTAAGCTTGAATAACCATTGCAAGGACTTGCAGGTGTTGATTAGAATGTTTGGGCTTATGGTCACATCCCACTGCCCTCAAATTAGCCTCAGTTTATTTAGGGTTACACTCTAGATTGTCACAGAAGACCAGGCAATGCAAGTGATTTCCAGTGCTTAATTGTGGTATGTTGCCAGGAAGAATCCCAGAAAGGTGTGTAGTGGGTGAACACAAAGGAATCCCATTTGTTCATTCTACCCTACTCAGTGGCATCTGGACTTAAGTGGAATGGGAATCTTTGCAGTATATGCTTGCTGCACGGTACTCCAGGAATGTCAAAAGATCTGGTCCATGTGGGAGGAGTTCCAGCTTGTTCCCTTGTCAATATTTCTCTAGTTTTTTGGGGGGGGAGGGGGCAGTGCTGGCCCAGGAAGCAACCACACATTGGGGGTCTTCCTATGTGGCCCAGAGCTTACAGCATTACTGGAGAAGGATATGGTGCAACAATGTATTGGTAATGTTAGAAGAGCCTTTAAAAGATACATTAATTGCAATCGAGCACAACCTATTTCAGATAGATTGCCCCATATCTGGACATTTGAAATTCGGACTATTCCAAAAATTCCATTTTTGTCCAATTCTTAAACAACAACAACAACTTTCTGAGAGAAGATCTTTCTGCAAACTTTCTATAGTGAACTGTAGTGTAGTGAACACTAGAAGATCTTGTGCACAGTCTCAACGTGTACATTACAGGTACAGGCTGTAGTGGTGTTCCGGGGAGGGAGGGGAATTCTAAACTTTTCAAGCTTCTGAATGCCTGTGTAAAGTGACCCCTCCCCAGAGCCATTTGTGACTGTGAAAGCAAAGTGGACGTGTCTCCTCAGCTTTGCTTTCACAGCTGTGAATGGCTCTGAGGGGCTGCTCTACACAGGTGTTCAGGAGCCTGAAAAACTTGTTTGCCCCCTCTAGGAATGCCCCTCTAGCCATATAGGAAGGCTATATGTTATATTCTCTGCTCTGTAATGTATTCCTGTACAGACATTGTTGAAAAATGTCCAAGAGGCCAGCAGACACCGTATGGGTAACAGTGAAAAGAGCAAAAGGAAGTATTTCTCATTATATTTATGCAATTATTCAAAAAACCAAAAGTAAACAAATCTGAAATCTTAACATATTCCCATCCCAGAGTCTGGTTAAGGGATACTCAACCTGTAAAGGATTTTCTCTCCACAAAGTAAGTGTGCTTTGGGAGAAATCAGTCAACACTCTTCTTCCTCGGCTGCATGTTGAAAAGATTGAGGCTGAAATCCTATACATACTTTCCTGGGAGTAAGCCCCATTGAACACAGTAGCCTTACTTAGGCCTCAGTAAACAAGCTTAGGATTGTGCTCTGACTGTGATTCTAGTCTGATTCACATGATTATTCCTCCATTATTCCTCCATATACAGCAGGCAGGAATGTATCCAACCATTAAATGGGTAAAAGTCAGCGTCAAACATAACCATGCAATCTGACCCTTAGGAGACTATTACAATAATTTAGTGGTTCTCAAACATCTGAGACCCACTTTGTAAAATGGCACTCATGTTGGGACCCACCAGAAGTGATGCCATTAACCTGGAAGTGATGTCATAGACAGAAGTGACATCATCAAGCAGGAAGTGCTGCCATTGTAACATAATACATTGACACTCCTGAAATGCAAATTGGCATACTTGGACTGCAGCAATTATAGAACCATGAAACATTCCTGACAAAAAGCAAGATTAGGACAAAATATTATGTAAAAGCACTGAACTAAAAACAATTTTTAAAAAACTCTCACTTGAAAATTCAAACCGTTAACACTCACAAAAGGAATCTAGTAAGAGGAAGATCTGCAGCTTCCAAGATCGCTGTTCCCAGCTCTCCGTGATCCACCTGACATCATGTCACGACCCACCAAGTGGATCCTGACCCACAGTTTGAATAACACTGCAATAATTCTTTATACACAGGAAGAATTTTTTTCTGCAATGACATCAGCTCTTCTCTTAATTAATGCAATACTACCTTAATGAACCTAAAAGTCCTGCTCTGTACAATGTGGAATGCACAGTAATGAAAAGTAAAATTATTACTTGGACTCCTTAATGAAATGGCAAGTGTATATTGATATTCATTTCATTTTCAGCTGCATGAAAACTTTCCGATTCTTCAGCAGAAGGAGCTTCCTTTCAAGGAAGGAGTTTTGTAAGAGGAGAAGTCCTTCTATCAGAGAAAAGGATCTTCCGGATCCATCCTTTGTTTTCCTGCTCTCCCATTCCTTTGTACTGCCCACTTGACTTGCATATCGTTTTCAGCTGTCTTTCTGAGAAACACTAGATTTTCTCTGACAAGGCTGAATAGCAGACATCAAAGGTAATAAATCCAAAATGTAAGGAGTCATGCACCTTTATGGTCTGTGAGGTAGCAGGTTTTCCTTGAATTTATGTATTGGTTCTCCTATTCATTACGCTGTTTGATAGAGAATCACTATTTCATCTCATACCCATAACACATAATGTGTACTTACACCTACAATGCTGATATCTATTCCTGGTGTTTTTGATTATTTGCCTTGAGGAGCCTTGAGAGAGGAATAAAGCAGAAGGACAGGTGAGGACAGATAAATCCTGCAAGTAAGAGGAATATTTTCACACAAATAAAGAGGACAGTGAATTATGAACGTAGGAAACAGCCATCAGGATCCATATTTGGCCTTGGTCTTCTCTGTTGGGAGGCTGCCCTGATCCCACAAAGGGGAAACAGCCACCAACGTCCGGATATATATTTTGAACTACTGATGTGTTGATAGTTCTAAGCTAGGTTTTTCCTCCCTCCTCTGGAAATGCGCATGAAGAGTATGCTCAGTGGATGCATTTCATATTGAAATGACATCTGTAAATCCCTTCATTTTTTTTTTTTCACAGATCCAAATCTGCTGCGACTCACAAAATCCCTTCCATGGTATATTTCTCTGCCCTTAGGATGTATGACATGGCTTATATGCTCTGGTGGATAACTCAACACTCAAATGTTATTCACCATTTCCATTTTACATAGAAAACTCTCTTAAATATAATGATTTAGAATAAGCACATTTTCTGTCTGCTAGGTCTTAGCTTTCTGGCAGGCTGCTTTAATAAATTGATTTACACAGTGGGATGAGCCTGGAAATATGTTCTAAATCTAAAATGGTACACTCTGCTGTATGTACCAAATGTCATGAAAAAGTACCAAATGTGCAGAATCTTTCAGCTTTCCATGGGCCTACCCCTTAAATGTGCCTGCTAGGGGAACACAGATATAGACATATGGCTAAGGGGGAATGTCTTTGTTCTGCTGCGTTCTGAGTGCTCCTGCCTGTGACATGGCTCTTTGCAAGCCACTAAGCTGCAGGGCCTTCTGAGCATGCTCAGAAGCAACTCCGTAAAATGAATGGAGTCCTATGGAAAGTGAAACTGAGCAAAACTGCATGTTTACTCATGAGTAGGTGGCCGTGCACTTACTCATGAGTAGGTGGCGCATTGGAAAGGGCAGGCTGAGAGGAATGCAACACCGCCAGAATGGTCCCGATCCAATGAACCCCAAAAACACTCAAGAAGGAAGCCCCTCCCTCTGTGCTGAGAAGTGAGCCTTATAGAAAGGAAACAGAGCTACACGTTTGCATTTACTTGTGAGTAAGCAAGTGTTACTTGTGTCACTGCAACATGTGAGTTGAATTCAGCAGGGCTCTGCAACCTGAAGGTGTGGGGATTGTGCTCTCTTTTGTTCCAGGCGGTAGTGATGCTGAGGTACTATGCAAACTATGTGAGGGTGGGGTGGGAAGAAATGGGCTCTTTTTTATTACTCCTGTTGCAGGTATGCCTAATCAATTATTAATCAACGCCTTGAGCGTTTTAATGGCTAGCTTCTATGTCAGTGTATCTGCTCTCAAACAAGTTTGATGGGACCATGCAGACTCCAGCTCCAGCTTTTCCTCTCATGGGGTGAGGGTATCATCCCTGCAGAAGCCAACCCAAGCAGGCTTAAAGGGTTACCAGATACAAACGGGACAGAGTGCCTATAACTTTAACTGTTGTATAGAAGAGGGAATTTGGGCAGGTGTAGCTTTTGAAACCCTTCCATGATGAGCTGCACCTGCCCAAATTCCTTCTTCTATACAATGGTTAAAGGTTTAGGCACTCTGTCCCAGATTGTATCTGGTAACTCTATGCTTAATCAGTTCTAGTCTTGAACAGTGTTGTGTGCTTTGTTTTGAAGTTGGTGAGAATCAGGTCCCAATTCGAATTCTCTCGTTTCTGTCCCTTTAAATTTAAAGGCTATTAGTTGGAAGGTTCGTTACCCCGATGTGTGCTCCCTGTCTCTGCTGCAACTATCCAAGCCCCCCCAAACCGGTGATCCCCCCTCGGGATCGCTGCTGCAGCTTACCAAAGTTTAACGTCGACAGAAGAAAGGATGCCAGCTGGACTTCGTTGTTTAGAAGAAAAATATATTTCTTTATTAATAAAGGACGTAACGATGGCTGCAAATGCGCGTGCAAAAAAGGCACCCAAAGTTGCATGCCAAAATACAAAAGACAAGCTTTTTTATACCTTCATACATGCAAAATATGGAATAGAAACAACATCCAATCAAATGTTATACACGCAAAATATGGAATAGAAATAACATCCAATCAAATATGATCGCCTAATCCTGTTCGGTTCATTGGTGCATGGAGAATTTTAGGTCCTGAGATTGGTCCGAGGTAGCCAAGAGGAACTCCCTGAGACATGACTATCAGTTTGATGGGCGACCAGCGCCTGAGACAATAAACCCATCTTAGGCGTGACAAAAGACTGGGAAGGGCAGGACTGACAGGGTGGGTAGGGTTGATCATCATGACACAGACTTGATTAGATTTCCCAAGGGGATAGACAAGGGAGAAGGCCAAAAGTTTAAACACAAAGGGCACAATTGATACCGTCTGACATGTACAAAATAGACGTGCACTTATGCAAAGAGAGAGACATGAAACACAATTCGGTATGCAAAGAGACCCATTTTGTTATCTAAATCTCTGATGCAGATGTTTCCAGAGGCGGCAGCTATGTCGACATCGGAGACGTGACTTGGTACCTCGGTTCGATAGCTGTGGCTGGCTGCTGAACAAGTCGGCATCCATTTTGTCCAGGTGGCAGCCATTTCATGTTCTCTCCGCCAAGTTTGCACAAGCACAAGCTTAAAACACAGTCCATTTCACAAATGATGCATTGACAATTCATAAAACACAACACCATTTATAAAAACTTCCATTTCATACATAAACCCCTTTATGCGCCCTTTAAAACCGGCTTTTTTTGACAGTTCGGCCTTTTGACAGCTCCGGAGACCACGTGGTTGGGAATTCCGGGGAAGCCCTCTCTCTGACAGCCGGCGTTTCGAGTTTTTGACAGCCAGTGCTTTCGAGGAAACTCATTAACTTGCGGTTTCACAGTTTACTTAGGATTGATTACAAGGTGAAACCGCAGGACAACGATCTTAACAAGCTTATTACCGTCATTTCTTGCTGTAGCGGCTATGTAAAGGGTACGGGGTTCGAATCCCCACAGCTCTATATTAGCGCAGTCGGCTAGAAAAAGGGCTGGGAAATCAAGGGTTGCCGGTTCGAGCCCGGCAAGATTATTTTATTATTATTTCTTGTTCTTTTCGTGGCTGGAGGGCCAGGCAGGAGCATGGTGGATGCGACATGACCAGGCTGTGTGCTCACGGTCAGATGACTCATCGTGGTTGCAAACATGGCTGAGGTGTGTTAGATGTCAGCCAGGCGTGATGACTTTCTGGGAGAGTCCTGGGGGGGGGTGTCTCTCCCACTTCAGTTTCATTATTCTCGCATGCCTTGTCCATTGTCTCTAATGACAACCCTTCTGTTTAATGACATCCCTTCATGTGGGTCCCCATAAGTTGTCATTTTCAAAAGTGGATCCCAGTGCTAAAAGTTTTGGAAACAACTGGGTTGATCGTTGCTTGCTATGTTGCTGTTTGATTTTGTATTCCCTGTACTTTAATAAATAGGTAAATTGTACAGTTCTTAGGTAACAATTATTGGTAGATCATTTGTCAGAATCTGGTGTTGGGTAAAATTAAGACAAAATTATCTAATTCAATGAATTGCTGATACCCCTTTTACCCTCGACTTATCCATGGAGCATGGCAAATTCCATGATTTTTGGCTTAAAACTTGTCCTCAACTTATAGATGACATCAACTTATACACGATTATAAGTTGTAGCCAATGGGTTTGCTGAACTTGGGGCATGCTTACTATGCACAGCTAAATCTCTTACTGGTATGCATTAGCAAGTAGGGTCCATTGAGATCAATGGGAATCAATTGGTCCATTGAGATAAATGGGTCCATTGAGATAAATGAGATCATTTCATATGATTACTGAGGGCATGGTTGTCTAGTTTTGCCCTGTAGACTCAAAACTGGTTGAAGATACGCTTGCGGTAGAAAGTTTCCACAGCCTCACAATCCAGCACAAAGCACTCCTCTTCAAACTTCACTGAAATGAGCATTATTATTTCATTATTATTATTATTATTCCTTTATTAAGTAGAAATATTCTGCCACTCCACCAACAATGGGATCCAAAATCTCCTGTCTAAGGCATCACCATAGTTTGCCTAACTGTACAGTCACTCTGCTAAACTGCCGTGACCTTGTTCACAGAAAAAGAGGTTGAGGCGCAGTCCTAACCTGTGCAGGACGACAGGCCTATGATGTATCCAACACATGTTGGGACTGCTCTGGAACCTCCATGGGACAAGGTTAAGGGTCTTTCTCCCCGAGGGCACCACCATGTTTCCAGACCCTGGTTTGGTGTCCCAGTGCAGATAGCCCAAAGGTGGGATGGAGGTAGTCTGCTGAAATCTGATTTGAGGTCATTGTCCAATTGCATTTTCATTGTGATTTTATCTCAGTTTCATGTGCTTTTCAGCTGAGAACCAACAGGCAGATTTTGTAAACTAACAAAGAAAGAAATGATTGCACTCCCATATTCATTATGAACAAATTGCAGTCCAAGAACTCCCCACCCCAAAGAATCCAGCCACACAGGGCCCAATCCTATGGTAATGCCAGTGGTGCGCATGTACCATGGACTCTTGGTGTTGTGAACAAGCTGTACAGCAGTTTGCAACACCTGGGGAGGAGGGAACACTGGTGCTCGGCTAGTGCAAGTTGGTGCCGGACCTCAGGACCAAGAAGATGTCACTGAGAAGCTGCCGCTCAGAGGTGAACCCTTTCGGGAAGGTGGGGAGGGGGTGAGATTGGGCAGGAGGAGAGCAGAGGGAGGGGAGGATTGAGCCCATTAGAGAAGTAGTGTCTGCCACCATATCCTCTGCTCTCTCCCTGGCTGGGCAGTCAGACAGCCTCCTTAATTCTGTGCCTGCTCAATAGTGGGTGCAAAGCAAAGGAAACCCATTATTGCCAGCTGTGTTCTATCCAGCGTAAGGGAGCTAATGTTCCCTTACCCCAAGGAGACCCTGGTGGCTGCTTAGGCACCTACAGGATTCAGCAGTCACCATTTTGGTACCTCTGGGCACAGTGGTACCATTATTCTGGGCACAGAATGATTATTCTGGGCACAGAGGCACCATTAGATTGGACCGTTAATAGTAATGTGAGTTAGATTCTGTTTCCAACTGAGGTCAGTTAAGGCTGGAGTGTTCTGTGGCTGTCACAAGTGAAATCTGAATTGTGGCTATCACGAAGTCTCCATTGTATCATAATCTTCCATGTGGCTCTGTGCGATTGGCATGCAACATGAGTTTGATTGTACACTTAGTTCTATACAACCTTGTCTCCTATCGCTTGTATAGTACGCTCGCTTTCTTCTCTGCAGCTTTAGCATGCTTCTCTATATGAGAGACAGAAAGAGATAACACTTGATAAGAATCCTTAGCTCTTGGAAGGTGTTATATTGTGGAACTTGATTTAAATCTTTTGGATAAATTCTGGTCTCCAGCGCCCTGAAGACAGGATATTATGCATCTGGAGATAAGCCTAATACTTATCCAAGTTCCAATTTTCCTTCTAGGATATAATGAAAAGGATTGCTTGAGCTTTTTTCCCCCCCCCTCTCTTCCAAGGAAAAAATGTGGAACAAGAAGCGTAGAGAAAATAGAGAATGCTTTGTGGCCAGGCATGTTGTCATGCCAGTTTGTATTCACTGTGGCTTTAATTCAGAAGATGAGTTCCATCAAGACCACTTGACATGCCATTGGAAAATAGGATCAGAGGGCACTTTCCATTTTCTGTTGGAATTGACTGATTCAGGTACAATCCTGCAGTTGCCCTATGCTGCCGGAATTTGTGTTCCAGTAGCATGGGGTGCTTTCCAGTGGCACAGAAGCTGGGCTGCTGTCATTGCATGCACAGCAGTGGCTCCAGTGTGTCGGAGCCAATAAGTTGGTGGTAGACGTGTGTTGCACTATGATGGGACACATCGGAAGAAATGGAGGTTCTATGAGGTTGTCTCATGGAATAATACTTGTAAAAATGTCATTGCAAAATGGATTTATATTCTATCTAAACCACCTTGAGTCTATTGAGAAAGGCTGTATGTAAATATCATAACAAATAAATAATTGGGAATTGCATGTGTTAACTGTCCCATGTTAATGAACAATATGTGCTAGAAACATGACCAATTGTGGCACCTGGAAGTGCAAGTTTACCATTACATGTACATTCACAGGTATATACTTACCACTTTACAGTCCTCTTTTCTGGAAATATTTTATCTTTTTTGGTAGTGTGTCTACCATCCCTTATGCTGCATTAAAACAATTTGACCACTGTGGACATCCCAGTTTTGGAGTTTGATAACCCATATTTTTATTCTATAAAAAATGTCTATATTAGGCATTATAGATGTCTATATTAGGATGTGGTTTATTATCATCAATAGATAATAAATTATGAAGTTTTATAGCATCCCTATAGACTTCAGACATACAAGCAGTTTTTTGAACTGTGTTCTGGTTGTGAATGTTCCATCTTTTCTCAATAAAAGATAAATGATCTCATTTGAAGGTATTGACAAAATGTGGTTTCTCTAATAACTTCATCAAAAACAAAAACTCTGTTATTTATTATTAGGTCAATAGATTAATCACATTTCCTTGTTGACATCACTTGAAATTATTCTGAATAATTTCCTGTGCCAAGGATTGAGACAGTCAGAAGGAAGAACTGCTGCCGGACTGGCGGTGGGGAACTTGTAGGAACAAATATTCAGTGCAACTGAGAAAAGAAACTGTGGATGAGACAGGCATGAAATGCAGTTATTGAAAACTGCCAAAAGACCATCACATCGATGGTCAATAGCTTGGATGGCTTTAAAAGGGTACTGGACAAGTTCAGTGTATCACTTGATTGCCATGCGCAATGGTGGGAGAGAAATTTCCCTTTCCTGCTTGTGTACTTTCTAGGGGCAGCTGTTGAGCCATTGTAATGTTTATTATTACCATTGTAGTGTTAACAACAACAGCAACAACAACGATCAGAGCACACAGCTTTTTCCTGATCCAGCAGAGGTTTTCTTGCATTTTTACCAGATTTCAAAATAAAACTGCTTTTCTAGGAAAACAATTGATCAAAGTAACTGAGCGATAGTGCTGTGCAGTAATGATATAAACTGTTTTTGTTTTTGCTCCAGGCATTCTTAACAACATGGCACCTGAGTGAAAAGTCTTTCATCAAATAGAAGACAAGGTGTCAAATGTACACTTAAGAGTTGACCTCAGTCGGAAAAACTCTCTTTCATTAATATGTGACCTGATAGTGCTCTGAAAGCGAGGGGTAGGGGCCACTTCACATGGCACTTCAGGAGCCCCCCCAAAATTAGCGTTTTGTTCTTCCTTGTAGGAATGCGCTGCATGCCTCACTGTCCTAGGGTGAAGTCCTGGCTGACTCTTAGGAATGCCAGCTGAGGAACCAAGACGGAGTTAGGGAAGATTGGGCATGTTTTGGAAAGTGAGGTCATTGCTAACAAAGGTGTGTGACTCCAAAACAATACAGCATTCTTCAATAAAATGCATCTTCAGTATAACTTTGAAGTTCCTTCTATTACTGTTTTTATATCAGTGCCCTCTTTCCTTTCCTCCCTGGTTCCTATATTTTTTGCCCTCAAAGTGGCAAACAAAAAAAAAGAACTCAGGTGGATAGGACAGGTTTAGCCTGGCACCAAATATAGAATGCTGTTCGTGCCAATTGAGGGAATTCCACCATTTGGATGCCATCACTAAAAAGGCCTTATCTTTGGTAGTCACATGACTAACTTCTGAAGGTGGGGGGTAGCTGGAGCAGGACTTCAGACAATGATCTCAGCAGATGGGAAGATTCAAATAAGACCCAGTGGTTCTTTAGTACTATGACTCTGTTGTGTCAATTATTGCCATTTCAGAGCTTCTCAGGGGGTCCACAGGATACCACAAAAAGGACCTACTGTCAGTTCTCAGTGCAACGACATACAATAGTGTTTCTGTGGCATTGCTGCGCCATTCTTTTTGCAGGGTGGAGGAAATACTGGGAGGACTTCAGGAAATAATTTGGGAATCTTAGTAATAGCTTCATGAGATACTGACCATAGCAGTATATATGCCGTGCCACTGATTGGAATGAATGTGGAGACTGAAGTAGTTTTTCTAAACTTTGAGACAGTTTTTCCACCCCATCAAGAAGCAGTAAAGGGGACAACAAAGCATTTTATGGTACTTTGCCAGCATGCAAGCCTGGAGGTAACTGTTCCATTGGAGGAACATTACCCATCTGCTAGCAGTTTCAAGAACAAACATAAGTAATAGTGGTACAATTAGAGGGCTTGAACAGTACTGTGTTCTACCTGCTGAAAGCTTCCACAGGAGACCAGACTCTGGAATAATGGCTAATAGGCACAAAAAGAAGTTGTCATTATGGAAGCACCCAGTGATGCAGAAAGAAATAATACTTAAAATTTAATAATTCGAGGCTTCTCAGCCTTTGCCAGCTGCTACTTGGAAAAACAAAGCCACAAAAATGGATTTCCAAGTAACAGATATTGCATGGGTATGGAATGCCAGGAGAAAACCAGACACTTCCAGCCATCATGCCCAAAACAGCAATTGAGTCCTCGGTACTAGAAGGCGGCTAAACATAGAGGTGTACTTAGAGGGGGAATCACAGCACTAAGTTTTGCAAGCAGCCGCTCCCCCTATTCTTCAGAGCCATTCGGAGCCAACGTAGCTTCCATTTTGCTCTAGCTGCTGGGAATGGCTCTGAAGAGGAGGGGCAACAGCTGCTTGCAAGACATAGCATTGTGATCCCACTCGAGTTATGCTTCTAGCTAATTGTACACCAGCATCACACAGGATAGAAACAATACCCACATTCTACCTGCATTCCAGATAGAACCTGTGTATATATGCAGAAGAGGAGGCCAGTCATCTGCTTGGTGTATCTCAACCTTTGGAAAGGACTGGGAGGCTGGTCCAATGCACAAGAGGTTTGGTCTGAAATTGTTGGGATATTTGAACTGAGGCAGAGGAAATTTGCAGACCTGATTGGTGGGTGTTTCTGCCTGGAGACTTGGAGCCCGGTAACAAGAGTAAGTTGTTACATGGGGTTTTGCCCAGAGATAAGAGAGAATCAGCCTGGTGATAAGATCACATGATCTATGATGATTGGAGGAACGATCTGGTGGCTGTGATTGGCTGATGTGGGCAAGACCAGGGATACAAGTTATCAGTTAGATTTAACTGTCAGTTAGTCAGAGAGTGTTAGTCAGAGAGAGAGTTTGAAGAGTTTATGCTTAAGAGAAGTCTTGGATGAGAGCCATGTACAGAGTTTGCTGAAACAGATGTAAATAAGTTCAACTACAATAATATAGAAGTTTTACTGAATAAGTCTCAGAGTCATTTTTATCAGTGATCAACATTGTTGGAGCTCTGCGTACTCTGCAGGAGGAGAAGCAACATATTTATATCATCATCACATCAAAATAATATTCATCCACAACAGAAATGCTAACTGATTTGTCTGGAGAAGGAGGTCTGCAGGGCAAGGCAAAGCTTTCTGAGGTTGTGATGGGTAAATGGAAGGGGTTGGGAAGAACCAAAATAGAAATGGCAGGTTGGTGACATTCATCCCCCTGTTTCACTCCTAAATTCCTCAGTGTACAGTAGGCCAGATATGATCCTTCTTGCTGCTGTTCAGTGCAAGGCCAGCAGTGTATAAATCTATTGATGTTCCATCATGTTAGCATAACACCAGATGATATGATTGTATGAACCTTTGGTGGCAGGTTTTGCAGATATTTCTAGCCAGGTAATCTTTGCACAGAATGGAATGAGCACCAAGAGAGGAAACTGGCTTGAGTGTATTAATCCAGCGTAGAATATGCATTCTGAAGGCACAAGATAGACTGGGAATCTGGTCATCTTTTTGGCTGCTCCACTCCACTGAGGGTTGTCTGAGCTGACCAAACTGATTTTAGAGTCCGTATGATATTGAGAGTATACAAATTTATTGTTGGGGAACTATTAACGTATACAGTCACAATTGTTTCTTCAAGCTTAAGGATGCAATGCTATGCATACTTACCTGGGAGTAAGTCTCAATGAACACAATGGGACTTCCGAGCAAACATGCATGGGATTGCACTGTAACTGGGGATCTTATGACATCCTTGGGCTCACAGCCATTCTTTTGTCTTGGATCCTTTGCTGAGTTGAAACAAATGATGGGAACCCAGAGGAACCCCTGTATGCCCTGTGTCTACTCCAACTGTGTTAGACCCAGTTCTGCAGAAAGAAGCTGGGCATCTAGATGAGGACAGGACACCTGTAGGACCTTTCATGTAAGTCAACAGCAGCCAACCACCTTGATTTTCTCTGCACCTTGTTTCAAAGAACTCTGAGATTGAATATTCCTGTTGAATCTGTTCAAAACACTTTTATGCTGGGTTTTTTTTTTTTTAAAGGGATATTTATCCTGTTGCCAGGCTATGAAACTGACTGAAATACATCTAAATTGAAACATTTAAACAGTGTCATCTTGTTGACAGCTTCCATCCCTTTCTTAACTAATCCTGTTGGTTGCTCTAACGTATGCCTCACCCTAAAGTGAAATGCACACATAGATATGGATGAAAATCTTACTGAAATTGAGAGGAGAAGAAAGAAACTGTACCCCAAGGATACTAAAATAAATAAATAAATTTCAAGCCACCAACTGTCAACTCCTCAATTTACAATTCTAAAGATGGGCTGTTGTAGTCAGTTTATTTCGTTTTTTGCAAGGGCTGAACCATACTATGATTAAAGCTCCATTGTTGAAACTCAGATGAGATCACTGAGCATTAAGGATACCCTGAAGCAAAATGGGAACTTCCTTCAGAGGTGGGTCCCAATCAGTGGTGTCTTCTACAAACAAGGAACGGAAACACTGGGCGGGACTTCTGCGTGATTGGCAGCCCGCCCGTTTCGTTCCACGGCTGCCCTGGCCTGGGGGGAGTTACCCCCGGTTTGCGCGCCCCACCGCTGCACGCCCAGGCTCCGGCATGCCCCCCCACCCGTCTCCCCTGGCGAGCAGGCACCCCCCTGAGGCCAGGGCAGCCGCGGAACAGGCCAGGCGGGCAGCCAATCACACGGAAGTCCCGCGGAAGTCCTGCCCAGCGTTCCTGTTCCTTATTTGTAGATGACACCACTGGTCCCAATCTTTTAAAAGGGAGACTATCAGCTGGCATCAAATTATAGACCCATCAGCTTGCTATCCATCATAAGCAAACTGTATGCCAAACATTTACTATCCAAGCTTACCCCATGGATCTCAAATCAGAAGATCCTGGGGCCTGAACAAGTGGGGTTCCAGCAGGGTAAGTCTACCCTGGACCATTGCACCACCTTGTCCCATCTAATCCAGAAATACACCAAAAAGGCAAGACTTAAAACTATATGCGGCCTTCCTGGATCTAAAAGGGACCTTTGACTCTGTCGACAGGGAACTACTCTGGAGCAAGTTAGACCAGCTACATATCAACAAGAGATTGCTATTTCTTATAAAGAGACCACACCAGAATACCACCTGCCAGATAAAATGTTCCTCTGTGGGGAATTTAACAAAGAAAATTGTCACAAATAAGGGAGTCAAACAGGGGTGCTTACTACCCCCAACTCTATTTACTCTATTCATCAATGACCTTTTTGGTGGTGTGCATACATGTAGGGGTGGCAAAACTGGGGGATTGAAGCAGCCGTGAGTAGGGCCAGCCTTAGGGCAGTTTGACCAATTTGGCCACACTGGGCCCCGTGCCTAAAGGGGGTCTTGCACTGGGGTGGCAAATGGAGTGCCCGCAGCCACAGCTGGCATCTCACTCTGTAGCTGAAGCTCCAGCATGGAATCTCCCATACTGAGGCATCATCAGGAGAGTGCTGTGAGTGGAGCATTGCTGCCCCTGGTCCAATTGGCTTGAAATTGGCAGTGACACCACTGCCCCTCATCCTGGTGAGTAGGGGACCTGGGAATATGTGGGGGCCCCCTGCAAAATGTTTTGCATTGGGCCCCATAGTTCCTTAGGCTGGATCTGGGAGGCCAGGGACGAACAGAGCCCCGAGTGCGCCCATGGCAGGGCAACGAAACCGTGCCCCAGCATGTTGCCCCGCCCCCCGTGCGTTGCCCAGCCATGCCTCCCTGCGCCCAGAATAGCTCCATTTTGGAGTGGAACGGACGCCAGGGCAGGCGGGCGGGCCAAACAGTGCGCAGGTTAATCTGCGGACTCCGCGCAATAGCGCCCTGCCGCCCTGCCACTGCCAGCGCCCATGGCTTGCACCACCCCGGGCTACACCCTTCCTCCACCTCTGAGTGAGGCAGAGGAAATCGTCTTCATCATAATCAACAAAACAACACCAAAATGAACCAAGTTCTAAACAAGAACAAATGAAGCAAGTAGAAAGGAATCTTGCATCTTCCTAGTCTTTATGAGGGTGCCCCAGGAGCAGAGCTGTATATTTTTAATGGACACTTTCCTGTGTTTATGATTATTGTCTGCACCAGAAGCAGGAACAAGAACTCTTCTTTCCAAGTTATTCTTAGGTCTTTTTTTCCATTACTCAGCACCATTCATTATGTTTACATCCCGAACCATACATATGTTGCCCTAAGAATATGGTGCATCTCCATTCTGCAAAAATGGTGTTGTACTCTGAAGCCTGGGACAATGTGTCAGAGTTGGGTGAAACCACATTTGATCTAATAACTCCTGTAAATACAAAAGCAATATATTTGGTTAAATGAAAGTTTTGCCTTAAAGGAACAAAACTTTTTCAGTCATTTTCCATGGACTCATTTCTCCTTGGTGTTTTGGGAAATGGTGAGTGAAAAAGACAGCATGGGACAGCACACAACCTCGACTATGGACCTGAAATAACCTGAGATCGGCCTTGTTCATTACAAAGGCCACAGCAGTGGCTCCAGAGGGTTGCATTCTAAAATAGTCTGAAACTAGACAACACAATCAGAGTTTTCCGTAAAAGTCATTTGCCAGATGGTGTAAAAATGATCATAAAGCTAGAGGCTCTTTTTTATTTTTCTTTGCAAATTATGTTGTTGGAAGAACTTTGCTGTTGTTTTTAATTTTAGTTGCCATGGAGCTAGGGTGAACTTTTGCTAAAAGAGTAGGTTGGCAGAAATGACACACACAAACACACAAAACACTATATTCTGAGGTCCATGTAGATACTCATATATACTCAGTGAGTTGAATAACAATTATAACATTCTTGCCATATCTTATATACCTAAGGGCACAATTGTAACCAACTTTCCAGCAAAAGGGTAAGGGCAATGCAGTTCTGAGATAAGGGAACAAACATTCCCGGACCTTGAGGAGGCCTCTGTGACTGCCCCCTAACAGCAGGATGCAGCACATGTCCCATTGGCACAGCTATGCCAATGCTGGAAAGTGGGTTAGGATTGCGCCCTAAATGAGTATCTAGCAAGATGCCCATTAAACAATGGCGATGTGAATGGATTTGTGAACTTAACAATGAACTGTGATGAGTGCCCAGGCAAATCCGGATTTACTTTTCAGCTTGAGCTGCCCCACTTTTCGCCCCGTGGCCTCTGCTTTCCCATCTCTCCATCTGTAATGGCTGATGCCAGCCCCCCAAATCATTTGGGTGTCCCCTGGCCTCTGGGAGTCCTGGTGGAGCTTTTCCCAGGGAAACAACCAGGAGAATTTGGACACATACCAAGAGCCCCAGCGGCTGCAAATCTTGTGGAAATACAGCTAATTATCAGCAGCTGGGTGTAGTTCAACAAGCAAGTGTCTGTGTGGGATTGGCCAGCTAATTAACTCCTGGCTATTCAGCTGGCATTTTGGCCAATAAATGCCTTGCTTTGGGGTCTTCATATGCCCCCCCCCCCGGACCTTGTAATTGCTAGCAGGCTGTGTTGTCCAGAGGGTCGCCTGAACACCCCCCAGATTCTGCTGGAGGTGGTGTTGCCTGGGGTGGGATGCCTAATTGTAAGTATGGGTGCCTGGAGACACCTCTGGGGTTCAGAGGTGCTCCTGTGTTCCATGTTTGTTAATGTTTGTGGTTGTTTTGTAATAAAGTCTTGTCATTTATGTGTAAATTAGACTTGAACTTAATTTATTCCGTCCTCTGACCAAAAGAGCCTGCAGTCCCTGGCAGGAGCCGTGGCTGTGGCAAAACACCATCCATTGGGCATTTCCAGATGTGCTCCTTATAGCGCCACACAGGCAGGGCTGAACCAGGAATGAGGCAAGGGTGAGGTGGGCTATATTTCCTGTAAGGGGTCTATCCCAGAGAGTAGACTTGTTCTCTTCCAAACGTAGGGATGTAGTTGCTGGATGTTCAGCCATGACGTTCCATGTCATTGCCAAGCTTACAGGTTGCTGAGTTCCGTGCTGTGTGGAGCTTGGATTTGAGCTGTGGCAGTCATGTGCCCATGCAGCTTATGGGGAACACTGAAAAGCACAGATGTTGACACACACACCCTGCACTCACTGCTCATCTCTGCCTCACCTGGAGCCCATTTGTTCCTTTACAGCTTCTTCCAGCTCCACCACTCTAGAGTTTGAAATAATGCTGCAGAGCAGGGTGGAGCAAGGAAGTTGGGAAAAGCACTACCTCACTTCTCCTGACTTCCTTGTTCTGTTCTGCTGCCTGTGCTATCTCAAAACTGCATGGCAGTGGGAGAAGAAACAAATAAGCAGAACAGACAGGAGAGAAGCAGAGACAACAGCAGCAGCATGCTGCCATTGCCATTATCATTGACTCACCATCATCTCTTTCATGAGTAAGGAAAAGGAAGAGAGAAGCTGTGGTAGCTGCCACTGTCTGTCCATAGCTGCCTCCTCCAGGAATGAGGAGGAGAGGGAGATGTTGAAGTAAAGGGGGTTCCTCCATCCCTCTCGCTCTCTCTCCCCTCCTCCTCATTCACAGAGGAGGAGACGGCGGCAGCAGGTGAAAAGTGACATTAGTCACCATTATTGTTGCCACTGTTGTTGTGGTTTTCTTCAAAATTCATAATGAATTTTGGGGAGGAGCCTAAGGCCTCCCATGTGTGTTCCTCTGGGGTGGTACATAATACCACTTTGGGGCTGCTGCTGCTGCTGGAAAAAGGTGATGTCTTCAAATGCAGATGGTCAGGAAGGAAAGGAGCTCCTTCATTTGCATAGTCCCTGTAAATCAAAGTGGAAGTTTGCTACCCCTGCTAACTGGGCAAGAGGCACTTTTCCAGTGGTGTTCCTCTTATATTTAGCAGCGGGAGAGTAATTGTCCCTCTTTACCCCTGCGCAGTCTTTCTAGTGGCTGTTGCTGGCGGTCTGCCTTGTTTTGTTTTTGTTTTAGATTGTGAGCCCTTTTGGGACAGGGAGCCATTTAACTTGATTATTACTATTTGCCTGTAAACCGCTTTGTGAACTTCATGTTGAAAAGCGGTATATAAGTACCTGTTGATTGATTGATTGATTGATTGAAGTTCTGCACTTCCACATTTGAAGAAACCACATGAGCATTTAAGAAGGCAGATAATTTGTTATCAGCCTGCTTTTATTGGGAGGAAAGCAGACCAATTAAATGCAATTCACACCTGCAGCAGACTGAATTGGCTGTGAGACTTGAGAGAAACCCCAATTCACCACCCTCTTGCCCCCTTGCAATCTACCACTGATGCAATCCACATCATCTTGCCTCATGAATGGACTGCCAGGGCTTTCACTGTCCTCATATAATTGAAAAAGCCTTCTGAATGGCACTTTCTACATGTGCCAAAAGAGAGAAGACATGAGGTTTTACAACTTAGTTGGGTTCACTGCATTCCCCCCCCCCCCACAGGTGTTACAATGTTTGAAAAGGAATTTGTGTGGGAAATGCTCCACCTGCTTCTGCATTCAGAGTCTGTGGGTTTTCCTCCATGCAGTTTCTTTTTTGAATGTTGTACTGGTTTGCAAACACACTCAAGATGCACTCATGGATTGTCTCGCGTCTGGGTAAGGTGAGTTGCAGCTCTGAGAGCAATTTCTGGCAGTCATTTGCTTAATGATATCATTTCCTGCTTAATTATGTCACGTGTCCCGCTCAGCAGGCACTATGAATGCTATTTGGCCCACTATGTGAAATGAGTTTGACAACCATGGTCTAAATAGTTCCCCCCATCATGGTTTTATTTTTCTTCTTATGATTATTGTTTTAAATATTGTACATGTTAATGTGGTATGTGTAAGCTGGCTTGGTATTTGCTTAGGTTTGGGAAAGGTGGAATATACATCTTTTAAATAAATAAATAGTTCAGAGAAGAAAGCCACTGAAATAAGACAGATAGATCTTGAATGAGTAGAGCTCATTTGTGCATGTAGATTCTGGAAGATTCCACCCTTTCTGCTACCCCCCTATACTACATGTCCCTGCTCCCAAGGAGTTCGCAACCGCTAAGAATGGCTTTGGGTATGTGTGCAGGCTACAGAAGTGGGGAAGAAGGGACAGGAGAATCCCCTTCCACAGCTTCCTTCCATGTGCAGTAGTTTGCATCCAGTTTCCTGTTCACTGATACTAGTTCTCTTTGAAGTTTTACAGGAATTATATTTAATCTTAAAAAAGAAAGAAAAATGCACTTTAATTTATATAATTGCTTGATTTCTGTGTGCTGGGTTTCTAATGTGCCAGTTTCATCTTTGCAACATCCTTGACAATGAAATGTATTTTATTTGTACGTTAATATAATAAAGGCTGTAGGAGGTTCCACTTTTAGATTTGATCAAGGAGCCGGCTAAGAAAAATCAATGGGGATTTTTAAAAATTGTGTGAGTTCTGTGATACTTAAGACCAATGGTAGAAAGCAATACAGTTCTTATTTTTCCCCCTCACAACATTCTCTCTTCTGCCTCTGATCCTCTTTCATTCTTCCATTTTTGGCAGGTTTTCTTGTGATTTCAGGTTCCAAAAACTGGGAATATGGCAAAGTGTTCTGTTGGCATACCGAAATGAGAATTTTCTTTTAAAATGTTAGTGCCATAGCCAGCAGCATCAAATTCTTCACATTAAATTAACAGATAAGAGGAGGGATACTTTCTCAGTCACTCATAAACAGATTCCCACTCTTTTTTCCCTTTTCCTCAAGACATTTTTATCTTCTTAAAATGGCTTGCATAATCACTCAGATTTTTCTGAGCTTTCTGAGCAGCGCACAGAAATCAAGCAATTATATAAATTAAAGTGCATTTTTGTACCTTTTTTAAAGATTAAATATAATTCCTGTAAAGCCCAAACTCCTTTAGGCTTTACATAGTCTGCTTCACAAGCGATCAGGGGTTGAGAAGGGGGACAGCTTTCCAAGGCAGGCTGTCCTTCAGAAAGGTGCTTGAGAGGTAGGTGGATGAGGAACACACAACTGCAGGGGTGGCACCAGGGATGCTGTTGTAATCCTTTTCCTGTTGCACTTGTACCCTTTTCCTTTATTTCTATTGTGTACAGCTAGCTCTTACATGGTATTGCCTTCCAGTAGCCTGAGATCTATAAGTAGAGTTCTGACGCTCTTGTCATACAGTGTGGTTGCCTTTGCCTGAGAAAGCTGCATGCTTTATGTGATCTGTTATTTTTAAACATTGAGAAATCCAGCCCTTGCATCTCCAGGCTATCTTTTCAGAACATTATTTCTATAGCTGCCACTACTGAGTCTTTGCAGACTGACTAGGAAATGTATCTCCTTTAGAGTATAATTCATTCATACTCCCAAGTAACCAAAATGCTGTGTGTGTGTGCGTGTGTGTGTGTGTGTGCGTGCGCATTTGTGCACACCTTTTAAAGCCTACTACCAGTTTTGCTCCTAAGGGCTGTAAAATACAAGAAAGCTTTCACACCTGTTTAGAAATGCCCTTCTGAATTTGACTCTGAAACGGATTTACCAGAGAGAGGTTTTGCTGGAAATTTTTCAGATCTAGGTTTCTTAGGAGAGGATTAAAGTCCTAGATGGGTCACTGTTCATTTAGTCAAAAAATTATCATTAAAAAGTCATACAACAAGAATATTTTCAATTAGCAGGTCACTTCTATTTTGCTCTTCGGAACAAATATTGCAAGAGAAAAGTGCCCCTGACTCTGGTTTTTCTTCCCCAAGAAATGAAAATTAGGCAGCCCAAGGTAAAATAGAAATCATGCAAAAATATTTGAAGGGTACTTAGTGGTCTATTCCCAAGATTGTAGACTCATTCAGTCTCAATAACTTCATCTGTTGGAAGAAAATTGTGCCCAAGCTAGAGGCCCTACAGAGGATTGTAGTGGCAAGTTTTGATTGGGCAACAGTTCTACTTTAGTGGACCAATAAGGTAATAGTTGTCAGAGATGAACTCTCTGTGACCCCAGGCTGTAGCTATGCCTGAGGGAAGGAGGGAAAGAGAGAATAGGATCTGAGTGAAAGTCCATCTGTGTGAGAAGATGGGAGGGACTCTGGGTTGAGAAAGCCTATTAAAGACAGCTGCTCTTGGTCCTTAGGATTCTTCAGGCTCGGGGTTTCTAGAAGCATCATCTCTGCAGGAGCTGTGTTCTGAGGGTCTATCTGCTCTGCTGCCTAGGTTTCTTTTGACTACCCTGGTCTCAGTAGAGGGGAGGAAGGTTCTTTACTGTGGGTACTGGAAAGGCACATGTTTATGCTATTTGTTATCATACTTACCTTGTATATGTATTTCTTGAACTATTCAATGACCTAAGTAAAGGATTGTGAGAAGAAATCTTATGTTGGTGTGTCTGGCTTGTTGGTTTGGGATCTCAAGGGCCTTTTGTGCCAAGGTTACAGCTGGGGCAAGGTAATTTTGGCAACAAATTTCATCCCTAAAGTGACAGGGTGTTTTGTCCCTATACTCTGTAAAACTCTCCTGATACTGCTCCTTGGAGTGTCCTTAATTTTTATACATACAGATTCCAGTCAAGTGAAGGAGAACCAAGTGCAGTTGACTTCCATGTATTAAGGGAGCCAGAAGCTGACCATGGGAGCAGGGCTGGATTAGCATAGTAGCAAAAATAGCATTTGCTGTGGGCCCTGCAATATTAAGGGCCCTGAGTTAATTTACATACAAGAAAGCACCAAGGTAAATGGAAAGCACTACAATGCTAGTTGCTTGCAGTGTGGTGAAGTGAGGAGGAGGAGTGAATGGAAATATCTACCGTTAATGGATAAGGCAAGTGTCAAATTTTTTTATAGGCAAAAGCAGCATGTGCTCCTTCTCCAAAAAGAAATGCTTGTTGGCAGAGCAATGTACTAATTGGCTAGCAGCTCGGCTAATCATTCCAAAAGAAGCGTGCATAGACCCTGACTGAATCGCTGCCATCCAATCGGGAGTGGAAGCTGGGAGAAGGCTGCACACTAGTCAATCCTCTTTATTTGTGATCTTGCTTATCTGCGAGGGGCAGAATTGCTACTTTCCTCGTTATCCACTATGCAGAAAGTGCATACTTACCTGCCATCAGAAGAATCCAGCCGAGACCCTCAGGAAGCCAGCAGAGTGCAGCAGAAAGTGCCAAAAGATCTCTGATTGCAGAGACCTTCCAAAGTCTGCACGGACCTTCAGAAAGTCACCTGTGACCAGTGCTAACCCCTTTAAAATAGCTGACAGAAACTTCCACCAGCCATATTTAAGGGGTCCATGTTGGTTGCAGGTGCCATTCTGAAGATCCCTGCAGCCTCTGGAAGGTCTCTGTGAACAGAGATAAGGTACCCATTGGTCCTATAGTATCAATGATTCATTATCTAATTCATTAGCTATTCATTAGCAAATTTGCTATCTGTGAGGATTTCCAGGAACCTAACCCTAGCAGATAATGAGGATTGACAGTAGTTGGTCACTCAGGGTCGATCAAATGGGGTTGAGAAAGAAAGAGCTGCTAGATTAATTAAAACACTGACTCAGTCTGGGAGTAAAAATCTGGAGGCAACTGAATTTAGAAAGTAAAGGCAGTCATTTTGTGTATTGGTCAGCACCGTGAAAGTAGGTTTACACACAGGCAGTTCCATAAAGATCTTAAAGGAACAGGGACTTCATTATTTTTTGGTTGCTGGATTGTAAATGGAAGCCATAGTTCAAACTTGGCACTGAATGGCTGCTTTTAACTTGCACAGAATCTCTCAATAGCTTAAGAGTTGGACAAACACTCTGGGTGTACTCTGGAAGTTACATCTGCTATAGGGTAATTAGCATATTGGCTTCTATTCAGGCTTTTCTCAGAATTACAAGGAAGGTGGGAATTTGGAGGCAACAAGAAAGAAGGTACTTTGAATCTGGCTAACAGGCTGGAATCTGGCTAACAAGTGGAAAGGGTGTCACATTAGGTCCATGGGACATACTCCCATTTGTTTCAACCCACTTATTCCACAATAGGCCCTGCTGCCAATAGAGATAGAAGGAATTTCTTACCAGAGAATTCCAGTTCTGGGAGAGGAAGGATGGCATTCGTGACATCTGAGAAGCCCCTCCTCCAGGAAAAGTCTGGACCGGTCTCCAAGGTAACAGACTCCTCCTCAGGGCATCCCACTGTTCCCCAGAAATGGATTCGGAAAGCAGGAAACACCCTCAAAAGAAAAAACAGCACCTCCTGCGACTACCTCCGAACTCTTCCATCGGCAGTCCGTCGCGGAGAGTGCGCCCAACACAAACTTGAACCAAACAGAGCGCGAACAAACCACAAGGCACTCAATTGAAGAAAAAACCCCACCCCAGTGAACCAAAACCTGGGGCCCAAAAAAAACATTGCCTTGCTAAGTGCTTAGGCAAACTATGTTGTGTAACAAAAACTGACACCCCCCGAGCCTGCTGCTGCGGTGGGCCGAATGCCACCCTTCCTCTCCCAGAACTGGAATTCTCTGGTAAGAAATTCCTTCTTTCTCTGGAGGAGGAAGGGTGTCATTCGTGACATCTGGGACATACCAGAGCCATACAGATGGGTGGGAGCAGCGAGGGGCTCGCTCAGTCCCGCACCACCTGCTGCATTACCCGACGCCCCATAGCAGTGTCGGACGAGGTGGCTGTGGACACCCTATAGTGCCTCACAAAGGTGTGCTCGGAGGCCCAGGTGGCCGCCCTACAGATCTCCCCGAGGGAGGCATAGCCATTGAACGCTTCTGAAGTGGCAGCGCTTCTGAGAGAATGAGCTGTAAAACCTTCGGGGGGATCTCTCCCCTGTGCCCTGTATGCCAGTCCTATGCAAGACTTCAACCATCTTGCCAATGATGTGGCGGACGCCTTATGTCCCTGGTTGGACCCCTTGAAGGTGACAAAAAGCGCCTCAGAACTCCTGAAATCCCTGGTCCTCTCCGTATAGAAACGGAGGGCACTCCTTACATTCAACATATGCCAAATCTTTTCCCTGGGATGGGACGGCTTAGGACAAAATGAGGGAAGAATCAATTCTTGTGCCTGATGAAAACGAAGTGTTCACTTTAGGCATGAAGGCAGAGTCTTATCTCAGCACGACCCTGTCCTTGTGAAAAATACATATCCTGGGGTGGATCAACAAAGCCCCCAGCTCCGACACCCTCCATGCCGAAGTGATGGCCACCAAGAAAAGGGTCTTAAACGTAAGCTCCCTAAGAGGAACTCTCGCCATGGGCTCGAACAGTGGCCTGGTCAGTGCCTCTAGCACCCTGTTCAGGTCCCAGCTCAGGAACCTGTGTACCACCGGTGGATTCAGCGATGCTACACCCCTCAGAAACCTCTTGACATGCGGGTGAGTGGCAAGTGATCCCATGGCGGCATCGGACGAGGTGGCTGTGGACACCCTATAGTGCCTCGCAAAGGTGTGCTCGAAGACCCAGGTGACACTGTTTCCCAGTTTACTATATACCCCACCAAGTGAAGGAACAGTAGGGTACACTGAACATCCTACAGGTCCTGTGCTTTGGACTGGAATCTGTTAGAATGCCTTCAAGGTGAGGGTAAAGAAAAAATGCCCTCTGCAGGCAGAGGTGAGCCTTGGGGGGGGGGCACCAACATGCTAGTGGACACCATTAGAGCCTCCAGCCTCCCATGCCTCAGTGGTGATGGACTGAATGCAGCACAAGGTGATGTGATAGAGAAGGTTGCCGATAGGAAACAGTGCTTCAAAGGAACCTGGCATCAGGAACTTCACTGGTCTTCGGTTGATCTGGAAGCCACTGAAAGGTGTCTCTCTTAAACTGCTTTATATATTATATTATATTATATTATATTATATTATATTATATTATATTATATTATATTATATTA